>ML781123.1:143649-160465 GCA_009831015.1 Picea engelmannii | reverse complement strand
TTTAGTTCATCAATTAGAAATCATACTTCTTCTAGTGTGTTTCTTGTACAAGATGTGATAACCACATTCTCTACAATAAATTACATCAGACAATATTTAGTGAATTCTTAGGTCCAAGGTTTGTGATATCATACAAGTGTACGATGAAACCTAGTTTAGAAACAACAAAACACAATTAATTAAATCACTTATGCTAACATAAAAAATAATAATCTGTATAACATGTTCAACAATAAAAGTAAAGATACTTCCATCAATAGATGTAACATATATTTTATGATATTAAACCGGTTAACCTATTTTTGAGAGCCTTACCAACAAAATCTTATGTGTCAATATCTCCTTTGAGAAAACCCAACCCATTTTTCACATGATCATCTAGGATAACTTTAAAATTTAACATTTCCCATCGATTAAGCTTGGTAGAGTCACCACTAAAGGTAGCTCTATGTATCTTTTTCCATAAGAAAGGAAGACCTATGAGCCATGTAGTATTCCACATTTTTCTCTACCATGCTACAACATTATCCAATTGTTTACAAGCATGACACCTCTCTACCTAAATAGTCCCACAAAAAGAAATAAGTATTTTGTTGTAATCCAATAATAGAAACCCATGACTATTGTAAAACTAAAAAACAAAATGTTTCATACTCTCCTCTTTATGGGAAACCATATGTAAGGGACAAGAGAATTGTTTCACTGAGAGAAGATAGGTGCACTCTACAACATAGTATGGATTATATGTGTCACATGCATTATACATGTGTAAAGATTATAAACTAAAATGAAACAAATTTAGGTTAGTGATGTAAAAATGAAAATAAAAAATAATCCAACCAATCCTTAGTCACCATAATGTGTGTGCGTGTGTGTGTGTGTGTGTGTGTACATGTGTGTAGAATAATAAAATAAACTATCCTTGAATCTTGTAATTACTCATAGCTTTGTGCTATATTTTCTTGTTGATCGATGCTTAATAGATCCAGGGTTCAAAGGGACCTACATGTAGGCTCACTCTATAAAAGTGGTTAGCCAAAGAATCAAATCTCATGAAATGCACTAATCTCTCTCCTAAGAGAGAATATATGTTATAGCAACACATATTTATCCAAAAACAATGCCCATGTTATCTAAGTGGCATACGATCTCATATTTCAATACAAGCATGGAAGCAAAACTAACCTCAAAAGATAACACCTTGAATAGTCACATCATACAAGATTAGTATGGTAACATATGACACACTCATATTGGCCACACATGAACGATGTATTTGGAGATGAATCAAATTACCAAGTTGGCCATCTTCCTAATTGTGACATTGCAATCTCTACCATGTGGAGTTTGTTCTTGAATGAAGGCATTGTGGAGACTCTACAAAAAAAATCCTAGGGCATCCATTAGAACATGGACACTATTTATATAATTATGACCACTTATTTTCGTTCTATTATTGAATTATTAAGATTTTCTCTTTTGACCAAACTGCAATTACTTGCACTACAAGTGTAGAAACTATGTCTACAAGGAAATCTTGGCATCCTACATTTTTTTCTAGCCCCATTTTTACGTCATCGAGGGATGCACTAAGAGAAGAGTACACATAATTGGAGTAATATTCTAATCTTTTATGATTTCTCTTTAAGTCCTCATCACTTGTGCTTAGTGATATATTTCTAATTTCAGAATGTTGTATAAGTCGCATGAATTCTTCTCATAGTCACTGCATATGGAATATCAAATCTCCACATATCAATGTTTGATATTACTTGGCCCTCCTTGGAGTGGTTGTAGTTACTTTAGAATTAATCTTGTTGATTGGTATTATAACATTCTCTTAATTATATGAAAAAAAACACGAAGAATTGGTACTGTGCCTAGTGGATATGATTAGCTTCTCTTTTTCCAACACTTAAAAAGATAACCTAAAGAAATGATAGGAAGAATATATAATTGAGGACAAAATGGTGAGGATGTATCTTTTCACTTGGATGACACAGCTAGTGAGGTAAAACCGAGGCACATCAATTGTTGGTTGAAAATTATTTCCAACCCCTCTCGTCGGCCTGGGCTACGATATGGACTTCGAGAATTTGTGGAGGGTCTGCCTTTGGCTCGGGCCCGAACAAATATAAAATCTAAATTGCAAATCTTGTTTTTGATTGGATCACAGCTAGATTTGAAAACCATTGTCGCTCAATCAAAGTATTCATGCACACATGGTTTGCAAAATGGCGAAATCAAGCAAAACAATTTGGAATTACTTGAACTCAGTGATTTTGTGAAATCGCTCCACTTAGGTGCAATGTGCCTCTTGAACCCATTGATTTTGCGAACAACAACTAAATCCGATAAAGCACTTGTTCTTTAACTTATATTATCAGCATTATTGACAAGGGAGAAAATCGCTCATCTTGCATGGCAGTCTCTTCTCTCCTCTCTTTAAAGCCAAGGATTTGGCATCAATCTCTTGAACCCAATGATTCAGTTCTTCATTCAAACTAAACAATTTCTAATGAAGCATAATCGCTCACATGGGATGACATAATACCTTCTTACTTAGTAATTTATGTCTCTCGTCGACGATATGAAGACAAATATATGTCCAAGATTTTAGTTTTACATTGGTTTTTTGTCGGCCTTAGCAAAATCGCAGTGGTACCAAGGCAAATTTTCCTCCATATTCAGCGATTGATCTCACACTTCCAAATTTTCATAAATTTAGCTCATCAACACCTTAAATTTGTTAGATCTCCTCCCACAATGCATACATACAATTAAGAATAATTTGTTTTCATTGAATTTAGCTTGTGAGTGCACTTAATATGTAACCGAGCATTGATAATAATTTTTAAAACCGATATTTTATTACAAGTGTGTACACCACACCATCAATGAGCATGATTTTGGTGGACATCAATGCTATTACTAAGTCAGAGCTTTGGTGCTACCATTGTGGATTTATAGAGAAAACAAGTAATAAATTTTCATTTATTTTTTCTAACCAATAAATATTTAAATCTAATTTGTTGCGCTTGTATTTTGATGCACTAGTGTGTTTGTAGGTAAATGGAGCACCGACTGTATTTTTTATTATTCTTCTGAAACCAATATCTTATTACCAATTCGTACAACCTACATCCTTGGAGTGTCTATGGTGTGCACTGAAAATTGGTCGAGTATGGTTGACCATGACCATGGTTTACTTTGTAGACCTTGGTTGACTTTGGGAAGGAAAGGTTGGCTATGGTTGACCATGGTTGTCCTTTGTCATGGTTGAGTGAGGTTGACCATGACCATGGTTGACTATGGTTGATCAGAGTTTATTATGGTTGAACATTCCCATGGATGACCTTCGTTGACCATGTGGATCTCATTATGTTCGGCCATGTTGATTATGTTCACCGTAGTTTACTATGGCACTACTGCATTACAATGTTGATAATATTTTGTTCATCAAATTGCGACATCATGGTTTGTTCGTCACATGCCAACATCAGTTTTTGTTCATCACATTGTGAAACCATCTTTTGTTCCTCACCTGTCGACATAAGGTTTTGTTCATCACATTGTGACATTAGATTTTTTTCGTCACTTGACATCATAAGGTTATGGTCATCATGTTACGACGAAGTTTTATGTTTCTCACGATATGGCATTGGAATAGGTTTGTCGTAGTTCGATAGTGGGTTATGTTCGTCACATTGCAACATCGAAAAATGTTTTTCACATCGACACATTGGGTTGTGTACATCAAACTGCGACAATTGGTTGTTTTTGTCCCATTGTGACGTTTGGAAATGTCTATCACATTGCATTTGTCCCATTACAACGCCAATTTATGTTCATCTGATTGTGATGTTCATAATTGTTCGTCACATTGTGATGTGTGTATATGTTTGTCACAATGTGATGTCCATATATGATCATTGCATTGTGGTGTTACTATGTTTGGTAGATTGCATTGTTACTATGTTCGACACATTACGATGTTTGGAAATGTTTGTCACATTGGGGTGTTTGTATATGTTCGTCACATTGTGATGTTACTATGCATGGTAGATGGAAACATTACTATGTTCGACACATTACAAGGTTTGGAAATGTTTGTCACATTGGGACAATACGATGTTTGGTAGATTGCAAGTTTACTATGTTCAACACTTTACGATGTTTGGAAGTGTTTGTCACATTGCGATGTAAGGATATGTGTGTCACATTGCAACATGAGGAAATGTTTTCCATATTTTGACAACAGGGTGATGTGGGACACATTGTGACATGTATTCATGTTTGTCACATTGTGACATATATTTATGTTTGACATATTGCGACGCTACTATCCCCATTGCGATGACATGCCTATTTTCGTCAGATTGCGACGTTACTATGTTTCGTAGATTGCAATGTTATTATGTTCATAACATTGCGACGTTACTATGTTTTTCATATTGCAACACTATATTTTCATCACATTGCAATGTTATGTGTTCATCACAATGCAACTTTACTATGTTTGGTAGATTTCAGCGTTACTATGTTCAACACATTGCGACATTTGAAAATTGTTGTCAAATTGCGATGTTGGAATAAGTGCATCACAATGAAACATAAGGAAATGTTCATCACATTGCAACAATAAGATGATGTGTGACACAATGTGACAACATTCCTATCCACATCCATATATGTTTTACACATTGCGACATTTGGAAATGTTTGTCACATTACAATGTCTGAATATCTTCGTCACATTGCGACGATTGGAAGTGTTTGTCACATTGTGATGTCAAGATATGTACATCACATTGCAATGTGGGGAAATGTTCATCATATTGCAATGACAGGGCGATATGGGATACATTGCAACCTCTATTTATGTTCGTTACATTGTGATGTTACTATCCACATTGCGACGGCATGCCTATGTTCGTCACATTGCAAAATTACTATGTTTGGTAGATTGCAATGTTACTATGTTCGTCACATTGCGACTTTAATATGTTCATCACATTGAAATGTTATATGTTCATCACATTATGTCGTTAATATGTTTGGTAGATAGAAAAGTTAATTTGTTCCACACATTGTGATGTTTGGAACTTTTTGTCACATTACGATGTCAGGATATGTGCGTCACATTGCAATGTGAGGAAATTTTTTCCATATTGCAACGACAGGGTGATGTGGGACACATTGCAGCATGTATTTATGTTCGTCACATTGTGACATATATTTATGTTCATCACATTGTGACATATATTTATGTTTGTCACATTGCGACGCTACTATCCACATTGCAACGACATGCCTATTTTCGTCACATTGCAACGTTACTATGTTTCGTAGATTGCAATGCTACTATGTTCATAACATTGTGACATTACTATTTTTGTCATATTGCAACATTATATTTTCATCACATTGCAATGTTATGTGTTCGTCACAATGCAACTTTACTATGTTTGGTAGATTTCAACGTTACTATGTTCAACATATTACGACATTTGAAATTTTTTGTCACATGGTGACGTTGGAATAAGTGTGTCACAATGCAACATCATGAAATGTTCATCACATTGCGACGATAAGATGATGTGTGACATAATGCGACGACATGCCTATCCACATCCATATATGTTTGACACATTGTGACATCAAGATATGTACATCACATTGCAATGTGAGGAAATGTTCATCATATTGCAATGATAGGGCAATTTGGGATACATTGCAACCTATGTTTATGTTTGTTACATTGTGACGTTACTATCCACATTGCGATGGCATGCATATGTTCGTCATATTGTGACATTAATATGTTTCATAGATTGTAATGTTACTATGTTCGTCACATTGCGACTTTAATATGCTCATCTAATTGTGTCGTTAATATGTTTAGTAGATTGAAAAGTTAATTTGTTCGTCACATTGCGATATTTGGAATTCTTTGTCACATTGTGACGTTAGAATAAGTGTGTCACATTGCAACATGAGAAAATGTTCATCACATTGCAATGACAGGATGGCGTGCACTAGAGTGCAATGTCTATTTATGTTACAATGACATGCCTATGGTCATCACATTACGACGTCAATTTATGTTCATCACATTACAACATTATTATGTTCGTTAGATTGCAACGTTACTATGTTCGTCATTGTCCAACGTTAGTATGCTCGACACAACGCAACATTACTATGTTCATCACGCTGTAACGTCTTGTTTTCTTCTTCATATTGTAATGTCGATGTCATATTGATTGCATGAAAAGGTTGGTTTGTGTCCCACACATTACGAAAAATAAGCTTTGGTGAAGCTTTAAAAAAAAATCTAACAATGTTTCTTTTGTTTCATATAAATGATGTATTTTTTTAATATATTATTATTAGCATTTAGTTTAAAATATAAAATAATGTAATCAAATAATTAATATTAATATTGTAATCAAATAATTAATATTAATTTTTATTACACATAATTAATATTAATTTTATCACACAATAATTGTACTCGAATAATTATATGATATTTTTTCTCATATAATATAATATTGTTTTTTTTTTAATATTATGTATTAACATTTTTTTAATCAAATAATAAATATAATGTTTTTTTCTTCATGTAATAAAATATTAATAATTAATATTGATAGTAATTTATTTTTATAATATAATAATATATTAATAATTATAATGTAATGTTATTTAATATCAAATAATTATATAAAAATATGTTTCTTGATATAAATGTTCTTAGCAAGTCTAGTTTCACTGGCGTCATATTGGGGTTTGTAAAGTGGCACCTGGTTTGTGGGTTTAACTGACACATGGTACGTCTCTTCTACCATAAGGGGTGTCTCATGCATAAGTCTCTATTCTCTTTTGAATATTATTATTATTATATAAATAAATGTTTGTTAATATGGATGTTGTTATTAGACATTTAATTTAAAATATAGAATAATGTAATCAAATAATTAATATTAATATTAATATTGTATTTTTTTAATATAATAAATGTAATCAATTTTTTTTATATATAAAAAGGTTTTTTCATATAATATAATCAAATATTAATAATTAATATTATATTGATTCTCTTAATATAATATAATAATATATTAATAATTAATCTTTGTATTATCTTTTAATAGATATAATACATATAATCAAATAATTAATAAAATTCTAATCCCAATAAACCCTGAAATATTAAAATAACCTTAATAAACTCTAAAATATTATGGTAAATATGTTTGTCGTGCACAATGTAAATACTACACATATAGAGAGACGACAGACGATGTTAAACACAGTGCAAGTATTGTCAACAGAGAGACGGCAGATGACGTTAAACAAACTACAAGTACTATCAACATAGATAGAATCTTAGGGTCGAATTGGGTTCAGAGTCCAAATGTTTTTTTTTATTAATATATTACAGCATTGAATGTACTATCGAGACGGATAAATATATTGTTAGGGCTCAACTAAGTTCCCAGTCCAAATTCTAGACGGATAAATATATTGAATGAACATATACATAAATAAATAAATTTTCTGAAACTTTCAAACTTGTACAGCAAAACGTGTTTCATCAATGATGAATGCACATGCCAATGTTATTCCCTTCACTTGGACGGAAACACTAACCTGTAGTTTTTTAAACATCAAAAGTAAAATCTAAATCAATAAGTTGTGATATATAATGCAACATACATCCACTGTTTGATAGAACGGACGTCCAACGGATCTCACCCCTCTCTTTTGTGCTCATTTAAAAGTGCAAAGGGTATGTATCTTTATCAAATAATTTGTTTATTTAAATTAGAAAATAGATGGAATTAATAACATAGTATGTAATCCCTGAACGAACAACGCAATGTCGGAAGTAAAAACTCCAACACAACATTTGCAAATTAATAGAGGTAATTACGCTGAAAGGCGTACACTTATTGACAATGGGCAGATTTAATAGAGATTTAGTGCTTAATAAGTTTTCTATGGACATGATTAAATATGGTTGGAATATTCTTAGTAGTCACACAAAATAAATGGCTGTGATTTCAATCATTAACTTCCTAGCTATTATAAAGACATCCGTTTATGTGTTTACTTTTTTACATTTACCTAATCATATTTAAAAATTACTTTAATAGCTAACTGATTGCCACGTAAGTGATTAACAAAAATTAAAATATTAACACCAAATAAATGAAACTCAACCATTTATTTGGTAATCAATAATCAAATTTAATATATTCTTTTTATGGATTTTTTTCATCTTATCAACCTTTCGGCATTGATCAGCCACAATTATGTGACTGTGCTAGTTAGTATGTAGTTATAACTGAGTACATGATGTGCAAAAGCAATGAAAATGGAAGAGACTTGCAGTCAACGTCTATATTTATCCGGTGCTCATGACCAATGCACAATCCTGCCGAACAAGAACAAACCGATTCAAGAACACTGGTTGGAATGATCATGATCATAGTTTAATTTTGGTGGGATAATACAGCTTGTGATCTTATTAGACTTCTTTTTAGCATGTGGTCTGGGTACGCTTACTGCTGTATCTATATCCAATATTGTTTTTCCATGAGATAAATTAAGTTGTCATGACGGTTTATTTTCATACAAACACGCATCACAGAAATATGGAGGACGAATCCCTTTATTTTGGAGCTCTATTTCTCGCTATTATCATGAATATGTTCAAAGGATTTTCAGGTATCACGACTACAATTGAAAATCTTCCACTCTTCTAGAAGTACAGATAATTTCATGTTCTATTGTGCATGGGCCAGAGCCACACTGCTGAGAGTTAGGTTTTTATAATTCATACCGCACTATTATGCCAGAATAAAAGGCTAGCAAAACGCCAAAATCCAGCCAAGCATGGAGCTTTCAAACGTCGACTGTTAACGCAGCTTTAAAAACAACGCTTAATTGAAACACTTGAGAGAATCTAATGAGGATTGAATCTGGCATCCATTCATGCGTCCAAGCACCACTGCCTTAATTGAAATGCATGTGAAACTTGGTAACGTTTTACATCCAAAAAGAGAGCATGGCCACCATCATTACCACACATAAGCGCTTCACCTTCATAAAAACGTGGCCACTACAATAAAATGCTTAAAATTAATCCCTGGTATGAGGTGTTTTATACATTAATCTTGGCAAAACAATTAAACGTTGCAATCACTAATTTCTTAATCATATTAAGTAAATGTGAAAAAGTAAACGTACGTATTCATAAATGCAAGGAAGTTATGAAATTGAATCTTATTCACTCATTTAGGATGACTACGAAGAATATGTCGGCATCTTTAATTGTTGACCATAAGATTGGAATTTGTAATTAAAAGGTTAATTAACCCATCGATTCCAATAGAAGGACACCTATCGACTTAAATATTATAAAGCATCAAAAAGGGATAAAAGCACAATCCATGATTAAAAATGACACTTTATTAATATAAATTAAAGTTATTGACAATTTACACATATTAATAATTTATTTAGAAAACCAACATTAGATCATATAATATGTTAGAGGAAAATCATAAATATTTATGCTTACTTTTCAAACCTAAATAATTATGTAAGTGAAAACATATAAAAAGATTAAACTAAGATTTATCTTAAACTTATTTATCAAACACAGAAAGAGATCAAACTTTTTAAGGTATAATTTGTTAACATTTAAAGGTATAACTTGTTAACATAGGTATATACTAGCAATAACCACATTTAAGTAAAAAATGTCGATTGGCATCATGTTTCACATTCTAAAATTAATGGGGTCAATCGACGTATATCAACCACTTTTACTTAAATGTGGTTGTTGTTAGTTGATGATCAACATGTGGGGGAAGAGTAGTTGACCATGGTTGAATACAGTTGAGTGTGGTTGACCATGGTTGTGTATGGTAGACTATGGTTGAGTATGGTTGACCATGGTTGACTATGGTTGACCATGGTTAACTTTGGATGATTATCGTTCACTATGGTTGACCATGGTTGACTTTGGTTTGTTATGGTTGACCATGTTTGACTATGGTTGACCATGGTTGACTATGGGTGAGTATGGTTGACCATGGTTGACTATAGGTGACCATGGTTGACATGGTTGACTATGGTTGGGTATGGTTGACCTTGGTCAACTATGGTTTCCCATGGTTGACCATGGGTGACTATGGTTAACGTTGGTAGACCATGGTTGACCTTAGTTGACTATTATTGACTATCTTTGACTATAGTGAGTTTGGTTAACCATGGTCAACTATAGTTGACCTTGGTTGACTATTATTGACTATCGTTGACTATAGTGAGTTTGGTATAGTTGACCATGGTTGACTATGTTGCCCATGGTTGACCATAGTCCAATATGGTTGCCTATGGTTAACAATGGTTGACTATGGTTTACCTTGGTTGACTATTAATGACTATGGTTGACTATGGTTGAGCATGGTTAAGTATGGTTAACCATGGTTGACCATGGTTGATGAAAATTGACCATGGTTGCATATGGTTGATTATCATTGACCATGGTTGATTATCGTTGACCATGGTTGACTATGGTTGACCATGGCTTCCCATGGTCATGGTTGAGTATGGTTGACCATGTTAAGTATGGTTAAGTTATGTCCGAGGAGAGTTTATTTTGATCGACATTGTGACATAAGGCTATGCTCATCTCATTGTGACAATGGGATTTGTATGTCACATTACGAGGTAGGGTTATGATTGTCACATTGGGACGTAGGATTATGATCGTCACGTTACGATGTAGGGTTGTGTTCGTACCATTGTAACATTGGGCTTTGTATGTGAATTTTTGTTATGTAAGTCACATTGCGACATAGGGTTTTGCACATCACATTATGTCATTGGGTTTCGTATGTCAGATAAAGACGTTGGGGTATGTTCAACAAATTAGGGTCATGACATTGCGACATTAACTTTTGTTCATTACATTATAACGTAGGTTTATGATCGTCACATTGTGATGTTGGGATATGTTTGCCACTTTTACTTTAAGATGTCAGATATGTTCATGTCATTATGACATTGGGTTATATTTGTCACAATGCAACATACGGATTTGTATGTCACATTGCAACATTGGCTTTTGTACGTCACATTGTGACATTGGTTTGTAACCTAGATTGTGACGTCATGTTATGTTTGTCATGTTTCAATGGCGGGATACGTTTGTCACATTTCAATGGGGGGTTATGTTGGATTCCATCATAATGTTATGTTGGTGAAAGGTTGTGTTCAAATGTGACGTGGGGACATTTTCTTCACATTGTGATGTCGGGTTATGTTCATCACATTACGATGTCAAGTTTCATCACATCGCAACATCGGGTTATGTTCTTCACAATGCAATGTTAACACATTATGAAATTGAAATTTGGTGAAGTTTTTTGAAAAAAAATCTAATAAAGTTTTTCCTTTGTCCCAAAGATAAAAAAAATTATTATTGTTACAAAGATTTACATTCATTGTTTTCCTAATTTAGCATTATAGGTATTGAAGAATCAGTACATGACATTTTGATGAATCTAAAAGAAATTGTACTTAGAAGTACTTATATGCTTTCAGTAGTTATCCACTCTACACTTGGCTACCCAGTGTCTACCGTGGGCACGATAACTGGTACAATCACATAGATTCATAATAATTTTGTAAAGCTTGGACACATATTCCCCTTCTGATTGAGCTGACATATTTATTGTTTTATTAAATATCAATTTAAAAATTTATTCTAAAATATCAATATCAATTATTTTAAGTATTCTAAAATTGTGTCAAAACATTAGTTTCAAATTTAACTATCTCTCATAATCATGTTATTTTAACCATTTAAAATGTAAATATTAAATAGACTTATTAAACTTTAAATATAAATTATTAAATTTATTACTTTATTAATATTGAAAATTTATTAATTGATTAAATTTTATTAATTATTGAACTTTATAAATTTATTCAACTTTATAAATTTATTGAACTTTATCAATTATGTAAAGTCAATCATTGATTTAAGTGTGGGACACAACTTAATTAATAAATGAATGTGAGATTATATTTTAATGTAGATTAAAATTAAAATAAATCTACATTAAAATATAATGTTAAATTAAACATTTTGATCATATTGAAAATAAACACTTTTTGTGAACATTTAATAAATATTAATGAATATTAATGAATTTAAACATTTTAATTACATTGACTATAGAAGAAGTGTTGTTTTTAAATATTAAGAATTGAAACATTTTAATGACATTGCCTAAACTATAAATCAAAATTGAATACCTTTTAAGCATAAACTATTTATCAGACCAATATAACATTAATTATATTCAAACTTTATAATGAATGATGCTTATTGTTGCTATGAAGATTTAAATTCACTATTTCCTCAACCACTTTATTTATTGTTTCATCAAATATCAATTAATATTATATTTATGTAATATGAGTAACATTATTGTATTTCTTTCAGTCTTTTCATATATAGTAGAATTTCCATATATAGTACAATCCCTAACCCTAGACGATATTTAAACCTAGTTATATGACTATCTAAATCCTACCCGTAGATTTGGAATAGCTTATGAATCCATAAGGCCTATTAATGTCCTCAATATACAAGGCCTAACCACATTCCAATTGAAATAACCTAAGAAATAAATTTATATGGATTATTTCCAACCACAACAACAAGATCAATGAACTTTCTCATCTTGGATACACATATGATTCCACTCTCTAAAACCGTGGCCTCTAAGCGATGACCTGTTGCCAAAATTCCCCCCCTTGCCTCACCCTAATTTCCATTGTCCCCTAATTTATTCTCCTCTATGAAACCTTTCGGAATTTAGCCGTGAGGTACCTTTGTGGAAATCAAAGAGACAACTGATGTAGGAGCATCATGCTTCCAAAATATTGTACATTTGACAAGACCTAAGGGGTATTCATATCACTAAGGGAGTTGGTTCCCTCATGTTTGTTTTATTGTATTTTCCTATGTATTATGATTTCTAGAGGAGAGATATGGGATAGGGGTTTGATAATGAAAGTGAGGATTTGATTGTAAATGTTCTCGAATGTGTGGGAACATGAAAGGCTTGAGAGATCTTAGGATGATGAGAGAGATCTCATAGGGATTTGTGAATCCTAAAGGTAGGAGTTGAGTGAGAGATTTGTGGATATGAAAGGATCCTTAAGGCTTTGTTGAGAAATTAATGGATCTGAAAGAATTTTTTGTTTCAGTGTCTTTTGTATAAAGATTGTAAGCCTTGAAGGCCAAAAGAGGGTGGCCAAATGAAAGTAGGAACAGGCCAAGAGAGGTGTCCAATTAAGTGGAAATTAGAACAGGAAGAGGAGTTCGCCATTAAGGAAGAAATCAAGCTAGAGAAAGAGGAAGACCTATTGAATGTGATTAGGTTAGGAAAGCGTTGAAAAGCCTTATGTAATTTCTCATGTACATTAGTGTGTGAATCTGTTTAATACAGAAGAAGAATACTATGTTTCAAGTGTTATCGAGGAAATATTTATTTATTATATGTGAGGAACCTTTGTCATATTTAACAATATGTCTTTGTGAAACTAGGTATTGGAAACCCTGTAGATATTTGTAAACAATTGATGTTGTCGAGCTTAGAGTTTTTTTGTAGGATAATTGAAGCTCGGTTGAGAAAGAAATGAAGATTGAGCAAGATCGTGAATGGGATTCTAGATATCACCGATCGTCATTGCAACAACGTAATTTGAAGGAAGCTACAGGAGCCATCAGATTATTCCATTGGTGAATGATAGTCGTTAGATCAGGGTTAATAAGGTTTAAGCCCAGGATTGAGTGGGATCCGTCCAATCAATGGTTGATCAAATCTGAGTCATTTATTTGATCAGGACAACGAGTTGAACGACGAATATATCAGATCGTCGATCTGAAGATGTGATCATTGGAGGAGAATGAAATCGCACAACAAATTTTTATGAACGTTAATTATGAGGAGGTGTTGTGCTATTGATCTGGACCATCCATTGATTTGATAACGTGTCAATCCCATATTTACGCGCACAATGGTAAATTTGTTAACGAGCTAGCTTGTTGGAGAGCGTGGGTCGTAGATCTCGATGATTGATTAAGTCCTAATCGTTGATGAAAATGCTCAAGGAGTTACGAGTTAAGCGTCGTTTAGCTTGGCGCTTGGATATACCCTTCGGTTGCATGGTATAAAGGTGTTCAAAACTGGGGGGGCTTGGGCTAATTACTCCATTTGCTCCTTCTAGATAAGCTCGTGGTTTGATTCTTTAGTTATGTGGAGAAAAAGGTTAAGCACATGAGGGCTTAACATGTTGTGTGCTTTGAGATAGATCCTTGGACACCCCTTTGTGGGTTTAATGTGCAACCTAGATGAGTAAAGGTTTCCTAACTGTGGGTAAGTTCTGGCATCAGGCTATCAACAATGTAAGCACTAATTTTCAATATTTTTCAATCTGCTATAATATACTAAGTACAATATCTTATTGAGGCGTGAATGGGTCAGGCTGTAGGTTTCATCATCTTGAACTTGTCAATGTCTTCTAATTATGATGTCTTCTAATTAATTTTGAAGCTTCAGACAGTTAGATCAATCTATCACAAATATTTTTTCAACATTAAGTACAAACATGTTTCAAGTATGAACATATTTCTATATTCTATGAAGGCATAAATCAAAATATGGGGCTAAGTCTTCGGCATGTGCTTTAACTATTTGTTTAATAATGATTAAGAATATATACATGCTTCTATATTAGATTTTGTTCCATAAGAATGGAATATACTTCCATTAGAATATATGATTATTAATATGAAATTATTTAATAAAGATGGGTCGCTTGTGTAATATCCCCAAGGACGATCCCCAATTGTATTTATGAATTGTAAACATGTTTTGTAGGCTAGTGAGCCGAACAATTATAAGATGGTAAGATTATGTGTTATTAGGCCGGAGAGCCTAAGTGTTAAAGGCCAGGAGCATGTTTTGTACATGTAACTATTCATATCATTAATATAAAAACATCGTTGTGTGTAGACCGACCACGATAAAAGAGAATGGGGGACTAAGCTCCACTAGTCTGGGTAAGGGAAAGGGGGCTGAGAGGTTGGAAGGAGGGGCTAAGCTTCAGGGCTTAAGTCCAAGAAAATAATAATTTATTATTATTCCAAAAGTTGATTAGAAGGACATGTTTATATCCTATATCCCTTTGGGAAGATGAGGGACTTCCAAATGGAAAGGAATGTGCTTCATGGGAGACATGTGTCGGCTCAGGCACATGCAGTTTAAGCTGGAAAGTTAGCTCGTTGGGGGGGTTTGTTTCCCATTCTTCCATGGATTGCCTAACTCGTCTGGCCTCCGACGTGGACCTCTGCATCTTCACGCACCTCTGAAACCGGTAACTGGGGAAGTCGATCTATGTTATCTTATGAAGCCATCATATATGTACTTTCCAAAACTGTGTTGTGCCTTATCGATTTGTGGTTGCTGCCATTCCCTGAGCTATTTTGAGCCTTTCTATTGCCCTCACTTGGGGGAATTGAGTTGAAGCGGGTTGTCAGGCCCGTGGTTGAAGAGGCAGGTTGTCAAGCCTATGACCAGCTCTCTCCAAGTGAGAGAGTTTGTTGGGAAGTGATTTTCTCCTAGAGAGAGTCCAGCACCAGCTACGGAGCTCTGATAATTCTTGATATGACCTGTTGTCGAGACCCTGAAAGGGAAGTGGAGCAGTTGATGGACTGTGGAACAATGAAGGTGCATATTCCCAGGGTGGAACAGGCATGTGGGGAATGAGAGTCCGTGATTAGTGGGCGTAAGAAGGCTCCTCGAAAGAATCAGGTGAGAGAGTTTGTTGGGAAGTGATTTTCTCCTAGAGAGAGTCGAGCACCAGCTACGGAGCTCTAAGAATTCTTGATCTGGCATGTTGTCAAGACCCTAAAAGGGAAGTGGAACAACTGATGGACTGTGGAACAGTGAAGGTGCATATTCACAGGGTGGAACAGGCATATGGGGAATGAGAGTCCATGAGTAGTGTGCATAAGTAGGCTCTTGGAGATAATCCTTCAAGTTGCACTGTGCAGTCTCCTATAATCTCAAGCTAGTCTAGGATTCCCTTGCCTTGGGTGGAGCTTAGTCCCAGCTCGGGGGTGACCCACTGTTGAGCGTGATAAGCAGTGTGGTCTAAGGCTGGGAGGTTCATGGAAGGTCTACACACAGTTGGTGGAACTCAATTAAAAGATAATTATTCATTATGTGTTCATTTGCATGCTATGTATTATATATGTTGTTACATCTATGGTTTTGTCTGAATTACTACATGTATGCTTTTACTGTTATTTATGCATCAGTTTGTGTATTAGCAGAATATGTTGTTTGTCTATGGTTTTATTTATAGGCAGATGATAGTTGTTACTACTACGAGATAGCATGGCTCGGCCTCGATGACCGAGGGTGTTAAAACAAATTGGTATCAGAGCTAAGAGAGGCGTCATGTAATGACGTTCCCGACCCCAGATCATTATTTATTCATGCCCAGATTTACTTTCATTCTTTTCTATTGCATTAATATTAATATGTCGATCTTTTACTCTGGAATGATAGTTTGAATTCGTTGATACAACATTGAGGACCATTCATCTACAAGTACATTAATTGAACCCAAGGATCCTAGTGGGTACAAAGGCATGGCAGCACCAAAGGAAAACACTAAACACCTAAAAAGGGAAAAATCCAAATAAATAAAT
>ML781123.1:52288-66832 GCA_009831015.1 Picea engelmannii | reverse complement strand
AAAGAGGGTTTTCAAAGATGTACAGCGATCCTTTAGCTTCTTCGGGATGAAGCAAAAAAGATTCAGAGAACCGTTTATCAAGAAACGAAAAAACTAAAAAAGGGGGAAACGAGATATGGGGACTCGCTTCCTCTGACTTGCAAGATATGTAAATGGGAGAACCTACAGGAGTTGAATCCGAGTGTATTGTATACTATTTTAGACTTTGTGAGGCTGGGAAATTTAGTTTGAGAGCTGATGGGATATCAATCGAAACAGACTTTACTGTAGATGTCTTACCTTCACTTACACGGGAGGTAGTTGAATGAGCTTCAGTCTTAATTTCAGGTAGAATTAGTTTAGGGTTTATGGTTTCAAGTGGAACCTTAGCCTTAGACTGTGTGGATTTAGTTTTGTAAACCGTAGTAGATTTCTTAAGGAATCTTCTTGGTTTTAGTATTTTTTCAGGGTCAAAAACAGGCGTGGTCTACTTGTCACCTGGGTTTTGTCTGGTGTTCCTTCGACCAAATGTCATCTTATTTAAAATGCGGAGTCGCCAAGTGAATAATAAAAACTTAGCCTTTATAATGTGTTCAGTCTTTGTTCATTATCAAATAAAGAAACTTACAAATGTCATTCTCCCAAGGAAAAATAACTTCATTTCTTCGTCCCCGACAACGGCGCCAAAAAGATGTTGTTCCTGAGTTTACACTAAGGCTACAAGTATAATGTTAGGCATCAGGAAATGAGGAAAAGGTTTCAATGTTTTCCTTTCACCACATAAATAACAGAGAAAATTTCTTGAAATGAATTAATATTATAACAGCTCAGAGGTTGTTTCTCGCATCTGAGTTAAATTTGAAAAAATTGAATGAAATGAAAGAAAAAACACAAAGCTGCTAATCAAAGCAAGGCATCAATTACTGAAGAATCTTACTCTGTAACAGAAGAAAAAAGTGAGTGATATAACTTTGGATGAAGTGTAAAATATAACATCTAATCAACATTCAGGTCTTGTATTAACTAATAGTGAATACAGAGGAAAATCTCTTTGTTATTAGATTACTGAGTATAACATAACCACAGTAGAGGTTGTACTAAATTGCGATTTGCATTCATCAAAGAAAATATATGAAAGGATGTGAGAATATGGAAAGACAAAGAACACATAACTCAGAATAGACGAGATGTAGAATCTTTGGCCTAGCGATCACGATCGGACAAGCTTTTTCCAAATTTCTCACATTCTTTATTTTTGAAACCCTCTAAGAATTCAGCATTGTAAGTAAAATTGGGTTTGGGGGACAATTTTTACATCTCCTGCAGTTGTTTCGACCTAAATGTCCCAATAGCCACCTTATGCACGTTAAATATTGTCCTAGTCGGGATATCTACTTGGTCCAGCGCCCATTTAACCATATCACCATAGGGGAAAAGGCGTGGCCTTGTTGCTACCTTTTGCATCTCCGACTGAGAGACGACTTTGTATTTGATATACAAGTCTTGTTTCTCGTTATCACTCAAGTCATCTGGGCAGTTTATCAACTCGTATTGCAAGGTGTTGAAAACTTGTGTCCATGTTTTGACTGTGTCGATATTTCTAGGCAAGGTATCAGAAATAATATCTGAACTCTGACCTGAACTTTCACCAGTTGTTTTGGGCGTTTTTCGTGGAGACATGATATAAAATATCGAGATTATATTTCATGTTACAGAGGATGAAAATACAAACAATGGTTATCTCGCTAAACTGGCTCTGTGAAACTAGAATGAAATTCAAATAATGATCGAAATTCTTTCGCTTAGAGTACTCGAGTCTGTGCGGTTCCTTGCTAACACAATGTTTAATCCTTTTAAAAGAAATATTTGGAAATAAATCAAGATATTACTTTCAATAATTTCCCTAATTCGCCTATAAATGCCATAAATGTTTGATATTTCATGACTTGGGGTGTTCGTAGAAACATTTAATTCTTTACCCATAAGCTTTTCAGGTTAAAAGTTGTTTAAGATATTAATTAACCCGGTTTAATCCTTTAATTAATAGCAATTAGTTCTTAATCATTTTTCATCGTTTGTAGTCTCGAACTATTTTATTCTTAGTCTTGGGCCATGAAACACAAATTTGTGATATTGCGATTTGGTTAATTAACCTTAATCAGACTTAAGTTTTTAATTGATCGTGATTAGTTTATAAATTTCGCAACCTCGAGTATCGGGGTTACAAAGATGTCGTTTTAAGGTAAAACCGTCGAGTCGCGAAGTCACGATAAAAATTAACTAACGTTAATTATCATTAGTCTTGTGATTAACCAGGTTTAACTTAAATCGCTTTCGCAACTTCACACATTGGACATTCGAAGGTCACTCGAGGCGTGACTCCCGAAACGTGAAGGCGTGATGCATTAAAATAGTGATAATTGTTGCTTAATGCTTTGATGATCATGATTAAACTTAACCCAACTTCGCTATTTCTCATGTCGGGACATTGAGAGCTTTGATATGTATAACCATTAGATCTGTGAAATCCCAAAATCTGAGATTTGAGGTGTATGATTATCGTTTTTGTTATTTGAAGGAGTGGACGGCTTCAACCTTTTGGTAACTGGAGTATTTTGAAAAAATATATGTGTTCCAACAGGTCGGATGTTGTTGCTGGAATCCAAACTCTAAAAGGATCCATCGAAGCCACAAGGATTTATGACTTGTATTTACCGATGCTTGGTACTCTGCTTATGTTGAAGAAAGTGAAATAGCTTGTTGTTTCTTACAGGCCCAAGTGATAGTTCATGAACCAAGGCTAAAAACATAACCTGCAATAGACTTCTGATCATCAGGGTCATCATCCCAATCTGAAACAGTGAAACCAACCAATAAAGGAGTTCCCCCTGAACTGTAGTGGATCCCAAACTGAACTATACCCTGTACATACCAAAGTATCCTTTTAGTTGCTTTCCAATGGATTTCATGGGGTGTTTTCATATACTGGGCAACAAGACCAACAGTAAAGGAAAGATCAGGATGGGTATGAGTCAAGTATAAGAGGCTACCAACTAACTGATGATACAAGGTGGCATCAACTTTGGGAGAAGTACAAGTGGTAGCAAGCTTGACTCCATACTGGAAGGGAGAAGGGGCTAGTTTAAAATCTTCCATGTGAAAGTGGCGAAGAAGGTCAAAATCATACTTAGACTGGGAAAGAAAAATTCCTTCATTGGTTTGCAAAACTTGGAGGCCAAGGAAATAGTGCAAAAATCCTAAGTCTATCATTTCAAATTTCTTCTTAAGGCTAGTTTTCACATGGTTTAAAAGTTTTGAGTCACTACCAGTAAGGATAAGGTCATCAACATAAAGGACAAGGATTATGAGATGGATTCCTACTTTCTTGGTATAGACATTAGGATCAAAATGGCATCTACAAAATCCAGTGTCAATAATAAAGTTGTCCATTTTGGCATACCAAGCTCGGGGAGCTTGCTTAAGACCATAAAGAGATTTTTTAAGGCGAAAAACAAGGCTAGAGTCATTCTGGACACACCAAGGAGGTTGTTCCATTTAGATTTATTCTTACAAATCCCAATTTAAGAAGGCATATTTAACATCCATCTGATGGACCTCCCATTTATGTGAGGTAGCAAGGGCAAGAATAAAGTGGATGGAATTCATTTTGGCTACAAGGGCAAACGTTTCATTATAGTCAATTCATTCAACTTGGGAAAATCCTTTGGCAACTAACCGAGCCTTGTGTCTTTCAACACATCCATCTAATGCATACTTAGTTCTGTAGACCCATTTACATCTGACAAGTTTTCTTCCTTTTAGAGGAGGTACAAGATCCCAAGTATTGTTTTTCATTAAAGAACAATACTCTTCATTCATTGTTGTATCCCAATTTGGATGACCTGAAGCTTCTGCAAATGTCTCTGGATCATGAGTTTCTGCAACTTGAGCCAAAAGAGAAGAGGCTCACTAGAACTGTGAACATGTCTGACCCTGATCTGAAGGATCACTAACAAGATCAGTAACTGCTTCTCATGTTGAACGGACCCATCTAAGAAGCGGTGGAGTTGGTGTTGGTTCAGGTTCAAAGGACTCATATAAAGAAAGGTGAGTAGGTGGAGGTGTATTTTCATCCTCACTGTCATCATCTGAAGAAGAAACCAAAAAAGGAACAGAAGAAGGCACAAACATCGAATATGGCTCACGTGCCAAAGAAGTCAAAATCGTCGAATTAGACTCACAGACCAAGAGATTTTCATCAAATTTAACATCTCTTCTAATAATAATTTCATTATAATGTGGTTGAAGAAGTCTATAACCTTTGACATCTTCAAAATAACCAACAAATATACACTTATCACTTTTAGGCTATAATGTTTTCCTTTTCTCGTGAGGAATGTGAGTCCATGCTATACTACCAAATACACGGAAGTGACTTACATCTGGTTTAATTTTAGTCCAAGCTTCTTCCGGTGTTATATTTTTAAGAGCCTTTGTGGGAGTGTGATTTACTATGTAATTTGCACAGTTGATGGCTTCTGCCCAATACTTTAGACTTTATCCCTTAGATTGGATCATACAATTAATCATTTCTTTTAATGTGTGGTTCTTTCTCTCAACAACACCATTTTGTTGTAGTGTATATGGAACAGTGTGTTGCATTTGGATGCCTTGTGTAGTGTAGTAACTTGTAAAATTATTGTTCACATATTACCTCCATTATTTGTTCTTAACCTTTGAATTTAATGTCCAGATTGATTTTCTATAAGGGCCTTGTAGGCCAGAAAGGTGTCAAAAACATCACTCTTAAGTTTTAAGAAGTAAACCCAAGTAAGTTTGGAAAATTCATCAATGAAAGTTAATAAATACTTGCACCAAGAAAAAGAAGGAGAAGAAAGTGGACCACATAAGTCACCGTGAACAATTTGCAAAGGGTATGAGGCGTGCCAAGAGGCATGTTTGTCAAAATTGTCTCGAGGACGTTTGTCGAGAACACAACCGGCACAAACACCATCTCTGCATGAAACAAGAGGAAGACTAGTCAGCATCTGTTAATTACATAGTTGCTGCAATGAGCGATAGTTTAGATGACCAAACTGCTCATGCCAAAGTTTTCTCAAGTCATCAATATGAGCAACAAAAACTGATGGAAAAGATGATGACCCAAAGTTGTCAAACTTGTACAACTTGGTAATATCATTGGCAATTTCAGTTGCAAGAACATGCTTAGGATCTTTTTTATCCTTGATTACAACTTGCTGAGGTGAAAACTCTACAGTTTTACCTTCACCTAAATTAGTGATTTGATATACTGATAGAAGGTTACAAGAAAGACTTGGAACACATAACACATCATTGAAATGATCAGTATCTACATGAATTGTTCCAGATCCTACAACACTAAGAGATCAATCATCACCAACAAATATTTTCTTGGTGTTACATTCATTTAGAGCAGAAAATATGTCTTTATTCTTAGCCATATGATAAGATGCCCAAGAACCAATAAGCCACTCATCAGAAGAAGAAGTAGAAGTTGCATTGAAGGAGAAACTAGAAGCAGAAAGTTCATGTTCATGAGAAGAAGAAGATGAAATAGAATTAATATTGATGTTGTGCTTCTTCATCACTACTTCTAAAGTTGCCATCTTCTTGAAACATTTGGACTCATCATGACCATCTTTATCACAAAAGTTGCAATGTCTGTCGATCTTCTTATTTTTAGATTGTGCTCATTTGTCACCATTAGGAGTTGAAGCTATCTGAGTGGGTTTGGGACCCTTATGTTGATTGTTGTTGTGGTGAGGATGTTGCTTCTTAGGATTCTTGGGTTTATCTTTCTGTTGGGCGACTAAGGCTTTGTTGGAGGTACCTGTAGTGCTAATCACTCCAAGTTGTACAAGTTTATCTTTCTCTCTAATCAAAGCATTACAAAATGACTCAAGAGTGGGTTTTTTATAAGTTTTCCCTAGAGACTCTATCATGGCATAAAAGGTATATACAAACACATAATATGCATTACCTAGATTAGAAAGAATAATATAGATGCAAATCTCTTCCTCCAGTTTTATCTGACATTCTTCACATAAAATTCTGAGTGTTTTAAACTTAGATAGATAGTCTTCAATGCAAGAAAAATCATTTGGACATAAAGTCAGTATTTTATTTTCTAACTGATGTGCTTGAATAATATTGTGTACCAAACACAGATTCAAGTTTTTCTCAAGCATCATCGAGGTCATCAATTTCTTGAAGGTGGAACCTTAAATTAGGAGAGATGGACATTCTGATCAGTCCACGTGCTTCGTCACTCCTATTAGCTCATTTTATTTTCTTATCAGCATTAGTGGTTTTTTTTTTCTTTCCCAAGGTAATCTGGTACAAGCCTTTACTTCTTAATAAATCCTCCATATGGGATTTCCATTAGAAGTAGTTGGTGTTGGTAAGCAAAATATTACTGGAAGAAGCCATATAAATATGCAAATAATATGAATTTAAAAACTGAAATTGATGGTTTGGATGGAAATATATTGAAAAATTAGATGGTTTAAAAAAAAGGACATTGAAAATGGACTTTGGATGGGAAATTTATGCCCTTTAAAAAAAAAAAAGGGCATAAACAATAAAAAATTAACCACGTGGTGGTGATACCCCTCCAAATTGCCTCACTTTTACAAATAAGATGCTTTATGAAGGAAAGTTGCATGAAAAATAAATAACTCTAAAATAAATATTACAGCTACATATAGTGATTCACTTTTATACTTGAAGTGAAATACACATTAGAATGGAGCATGAACTTTTTCAAAAAAAAGTAACAAAAAGAGAGACATGAACTCAAGACCTCTTACTTAATAAGGAAACTTTTAACCAAGTGAGCTAGCAAAACATATTGTATTGTTTAGCAGGAGGATTATTGTTGTTGTTGTTGAAGAAGGCATTGGAGAGCGTGTTCATAAAAAAACTATTTTCACACAAAAAAAAAACGCTTATTGATAACAACAAGGGTTAGATCTCGGTTAGTTTACCAAGAAAATGCACATTTTCCTATTTGTTTCTGATTTGTCAAGATTTCACAGGGTGCGGGGCAAAGAGCATATGCAGATCTAAAAGAGCAGCAACCCAGAAACAAACAATAGAAAACCGAAATAATACTCTGCAAAAATTTTAAAATGGCGTATTCAGGCTATATACCTCTGGATCTGACTGAAATGGCCATATCTTGGGATAATGGAAATCTTTTTGAGTGAAATGAAAATCGTTTCTGACTTAAACGAGCACTCTGGATGCAATGGAACAATCCTCTTAGCCCATAAATGTACGAAAATGTAAGAAACCATAGATGAGGCAACTTGACTTCACGATCTCAATCTACAATGGGAGCAGGTCTTCAAATAGGCTATGATACCATGTTCGACAACACATGTATTCCAATAGAGGATAAACACCTTTAGTAATGACTCAAAAAACCATATCAAAGAACAATACACCGATGTTTTGAGGTGGTAAAACCCCTACGTGGAAACATCCACGGCCCCAGCCAACACGACCACTTGGAGCAGTTTATTAATGCAAAAGAAAAATATTACAGAGATATTTTACAAGAGATTTTCTCACAATCAATCATCGAAAAATGGCCCTCCATGCTCTTTAAATAGAGATCATGGACCAATCGGGTGTTAAGCCACGGATCAATGTAGCTATTAAGATCGGGGAGAATATGAATCGTCGGATCACTCTATGTCAAGAACATATTGTGACCATCGGATTTCCTAACTACAAATTCATGTTAATGCATACTAAAGAAACACACTTTTACCTAATCAACACATTAGACCAAGTATATCTTAACTAACTCTTAAGTGTCTAAATATCCTAACAGAGTGTGGCAATCCACGAAGCAGTGTGGCTTTGCAAGCTTCTTGCATATTTATTCGGACATGTGTTGGATTCCATCGTCATTCATTGTGATAACCAAAGTTGTGTGAAGCTCTCAGAGAATCAAGTGTTTCATTGAAACACACTGAGATCAGGTACCATTACATCTGAGACATGGTGCAGAGGAAGGAAGTATTGGTGTAGTACCTTCCTACATATGAGTAGGTTTTTTATGTTCTTACCAAACCCCTTACCAGGACTAAGTTCGAGTACTTATGTGATAGACTTGGAATGGAATAGAATGCCTCCCTCAATGAGAGGGAGTGTTGATGTTTGCAACTCCCTGAGACATTCTCCAGATCATACTCCTTTGTGACTGAGTTGAGTTGATCTGTGAGGACACTTATCCGAGAAGAGATAAATGAGTTTGGGATTATATCCCAATGTCCCTTATGGAGAGCACATGAGGACACGTCCCTTGTGGAGAGCATATGAGTACATGTCAAGGGAGTTGACATTGACATCACACACTATGGGGAGCTGACCCTGGTGTTCCTAGAGGGAGTAGCCTCTAGAAGTCCACATGGGAGTGTTATGTGTGACAGACTCTAGATCGTACTCCTCTATGAATGAGTTGAGTTGATCTGTGAGGACACTTATCTGAGAATGGATAAGTGGGTTTGGGCTTATAGCCCAACGTCCCTTATGGAGAGAACATGAGAATATGTCAAGGGAGTTGACCTTGATGTCACACACTATGGGGAGTTAACCCTAGTGTTGCTAGAGGGAGTAGCATCTAGAAGTCCACATGGGAATTCCATGTGTGACAAAATGTTTGCTACAATGTACCGAATAACCATCGGGTGGACCTTCTCCTAGATTGGGCTACAAACCAAGGGAGATAGGATGCATTTATCACAAAGGTGTACTTGTGGTAAATGGGCCCAGGCGTAGTCCTTCCTTGGTCATGACAAGGAACAATATCGACTCAAGGTGCTTGAGGTGCTTTCCACGTGTTAGTTAGCATCGAGCTGACATTCAATCACATGGGTGTACCTGTGGTGAACAACCTTGGTGGGGTATTTTTCCTAGCCATGGTTATTTGACAAGGAATGACAAAGACTCAAGATACTAGATGTTATCACATGCAAACCCAGAGTGAGATTGATCTCAGAGAGGGTCAGTTAGCTTAGAGGGAGAGCCACAGGGAGAGTTTCCCCTCGATTCAAGTGGGAGAGAGACATCTCCAAGGACTGATAGATAGGTGTCATGAATCTAGGGTGAAGTTTCTATACTTCAGAGACAAACTTCGCATGATGCAGAATGTCTCCCTCGTTGAGAGGGAGAGTTAATGTTTGGACAACATCGGGAAGATATTCTTCTAGATTAATAATTAATAATATAATTATTAATTATTAAATAATATATATAATAAGTAATAATAATAATAATAAATGGTTATTTATTATCCAAGGGACGCATCCTTTCATGGATGGACACCATATGTCCTTTATATATGGAACACTCATCATTGTAATAAAATAACATCGAATATACACATTATCTCATATAGAAAAATAAAGAAAAGTAGTCATTGGCATTAGGTAATTAGTAATGGTCATAAGGAGGAAAAGAGAAATAGTATATTAAGTAATAAAGTCTTGAATAGATCGGGGTTAGGTTAGGAGAGGTTGAAATAAAAATAATAATAGAGAAAATAGTTATATTTAGTAGATGAAGTCAGGGTAGAAAAAAATAATTAAATAGGGTGAAAATGGTTGACGAGAGTTTATGAAATGATAAAATTGATGTGGAGTGAGGTTAGGTGATAAGAAAAAAAAAAATAGATATTCATTAAAGATTAAAAATATCGTTAAAATTATAGAATAATAAGGAGAGAGATAAATACTCAAAAAAGAGGTGCAGTACAAAGTGGCACAAATGATTAAATATGGGGTAAAAGGATTATGATTAGACTTTAAAAACCTCAGCACCCTTTTACAACTCATCAGCTTCTTATGTCTTTGATGATGAGTGGAGTGTCCACTCGAAACTTTGGACGTTTCAAAAGTCTACACACAGGTTTGATCTAGAAATATCTCTAACATTATGTCACACTGTGGAAACTTGCATACTCAGATTTATGATTATCTTAATTTAAATTTCATAACATAATGAAAAGATTTATAAATACAACATTATTTTAATAAAATGTTTTTTTTTTATAATGTAACACATATTTATTTTACAAAGCAAGTTCACTTCGTAATGACATTAATAATTTAAGTATTGAGGGGCTTCAATAATCTAACATATGAAATATTATTTTCAGGATTGAGTAGAGTAAGTCATTAAACTATGACTCGTATATGATTTTGAATAGCTTGGTGAAGAAGTTGGATTGGGATTGAAACTAGCCAAATGAATCACATACTAGAGGTCACCCATCCCAAGACTCGTGTGGCTCAAGTGTGCTTAATTGTATAGTTTTCCCCCTAATCAAGCCCACTTAGTTTGCCACCCCATTTGCAAAACCTTAGTAAGTATCCTCACTTGTGAACTATTCAATTAGAGCTCACTTAACTCTTTTATTTAAGTATTGAGGAGCTTTAGCACTTTAACATATGAGATATTATTTTCAAGATTATCTATTTAATAACTTACTCTACGAAATCCCCGGATGGGGTAACATCTGGCCAAAGAATGAAAGGTGGCGAGCATGCAGCTAGGGGAGTTATTACCCTCAGCCACCTCCTATATCCCCACACCATCTAAATGACGGGCCTTAACACTACACTTATGGTAGTGTGTTGCGCTACCTCTGGAAAGTTAATGGTTATGCATGCAAACCAGCTCTGGAGTACTGAAGTGGGTAATCATCCTCGGGCTAAGGTCACTTCGACAGTCATGGCACCCCCCACTAGCGTTCAACCGACCGCTATGAAGGTTAGAGCTCCTGGGCATTCTGTCATTTACCATTTTCAGTTGGCTCTCTGGTTCTATAGGTCTCATGTGTATTCCTGCTGTGGAATTTCTCCCATCGCCTCCTGGCCACTGTTGGTCACCTCTCTTAGCCTCCTTTTCACCAACGTGACTCCTCTAGCCTGTTTTTTGTTGCTACATACTCATTGGTTTATTTCAATCATGCCTAGAGAGCGTGGAAAACCCAAAATGGGACCACTGTATTAAATTTTCATCACGAGGCATGGTCGCCCTGACCCTTCTCAGCCTATCCCTCCGACCAGCTCCCCTGGAAGAGGCATGATTTGAACTAAGACTCCCCCACCCTCCCCTCATGCCCATAACTTGCCTCCACCCCTTTCGGAAAATATGTATGATACGAGAAGTTGCCCAATGGAAGAAGAAATTCCTCATCTTGAGTTGCCATCCTTGGGAGCCCCACTTGAGCCTAGCATTATCACTAGACCGCCTAGCCTATGGAGCAAGGAATTTTCCTGGTGGAGGAAGAAATCCTCCCCAATTAGCTTGCAGAATGGATTGTCAAAAACTCTAGCCCTAGGCGGGACAGGGAAGGAACTCCACCGGAGGATTTCAATATGGGTCCAACTCTTCTTGCGGAAGCGGAGGAGAAATTTGAGCATCATGCGCCCAATCCTCATTGATTTTCGGACAACCACCTGCAACTAATATTTGATATGTGGTGAAGTCTCGAGGATCAAATTCATAATCAATGCACTCTCAGTCGATGCATGGACCTCATGTTCAATGCCTTGTTAGACGTTCTGGAGAAAACTCGTTATCTGACTTGTGGACAAAGGGTCGTCTTCACCTACAGCACCGATGGATGCTCGGGTTTGCCAAATTTCTAGCTTCTCTCTGTTTACATCTCAGGATTTGGCTACAACTCTTTTTTTTTCGGTTTTGTTAAATTTCATGATCTATAGCTACATACATGATGGCCATGTTCTCTGGCACATGACACCACACACGTCTTATGTAAGTAATATGGAAATTGTCAAGTTGAACTCTGAAAAACTCGGTTGTGATTTCCAAATGTTTTGGCTAGCCACTTGTTCTGGTTTCCCTGATGTGGCAGAACAGGTGGCAAGCAAAGAATAGTGTATTTTTTTTAAGCTCTCAAGGTAATATATTTTTCTCTTTTATTTAAAAAAAAAAACCTTACTCTACAAAATAATCCCAAAAATAATATGGACATTAATAGTTGTTGTTGAAATATTTACTTAGCTAACCATACTTTTGAAAAGTACAATTGAGAATAATAATGTATTAATCAATTATATATTTATTTTTGCCACATACAAATAATTTGTAAAGTTGGCATGTGGTTAATGGAAAGATAAGAGCTTCATACATGTTTAAGTAGAGGAGGATGAACAAATTACATAAATAATGTTTATTGATGCCTTAACCATGGTTATTTATGTCTACTTATGCAGCACCACACATCAACGTGTTTAGAAAATCAACCCTTGTCTATGACATGGTATTTATGTAGGCCTTTCTCAAGGTCTACTTGATAATATTCATGAACTTTTAGTGCGTTCTCTTCTCCTTCTATCTAATTACCCATGCAATACACCTTGTATCTAATTACCCTTGCAATACAATTTAGGTGGATGTACTAGACATCCACACAACCAATGTCAAGGTTTCCAACTCGAACAACTTTTTGTATACAGGGGTTTAGATCCCACTTAAAAAATTCATAAAAAGAAATTAAAATAGAATAATTTAACTAAAATGTGTAACTATTTTCAAATTGGTTTTATAAGGAGGTTTCCAGTGGATAGATATCGAGAGCGCCGTGAATATTCTTCTAACCAAAAAAATTGTCCTAAAGAGGCGATGTGTCATCCTTCCCCGATATGCTTTGGAATCCTCACTAACCCTAGTATGATAGTTTTTATTCATGGCATTTTGTTCAATTTTGGCCTCCATATTAAAATTTAATATCCACAATAAAATGCAGAATGACATTACTGCAATACAGGTTTATAGTGCCATTGTTGTGCTTCGCCTCATCCCATTTTTTATTTGCACGCATCATGATTTTGCACTGTGATTTTTGCATCGAATCCATGATGCTGAAAACATAAAATAAAAATAAAAAAATTAAAAAAATAAATAAATAAAAATTATTTGTCTTGCCTCATACTTGTGTTGTAATATTGCAATTTTTGCATCATTTTTATGTCGCTAAAATTTAGCACACATCATAGGTTTCCCGTTACATCAATGTAGCATCTTGTACGTAAATGTATAACATCTTATTAGTGTCACATTAGTGTCACAAATATATATTTGATAATAAAAAAATGTGTTATGAAATTGTTATCATATTTAAACATAATTTTAATGTCATTTTTTTAGGAAGTTTAAATTGATCATTGGTGATAGTGTAGCTTGCAAAGTCTAACGTGAAAATTCATGGTAGAAATTAGGCAAGCATACATCATCCATGTGACTCATCTCTTATCTTTAAAGCTCATGGTAATAAACTTCATTGAAGAAGTAAAACAACCACCATTTAAGTTGTTGTTAAGTACCTAGCACAATGATATATCACCTAGCCTATGTCCATGCTAAATAATTCTTCTCTATAAGCGTAGTTAATTTTGGTGGAATTGATAAGACCTTTGTATCCTCAAATCACAATCTTTTAGTTCCCCAAGGATTCATACTTGCCCATAACACAATTTTGATCCATTTGTATCTTTACTCTTCCACTTCCTCGATAGCTTAATCCATTAGTATTGCAATCTTTCACTTCCTTATTAGACGGATTTAGCAGCCTTTACTTGTGTTTGGTCACTAAAGAAGAAAACAACCACCACTCATGTTGTTGCTAAATACTTGGTGTTGTGATATACCACCTAGCCTAAATTCATGCTAAAGAAATCTTCCCTATCAACTTACTTGATTTTGGTGGGATTGATAAGACCTTCATATCCTTAAATCACAATATTTCAAGTCCCTAAGGATTTAGGCTTGTCGAGAACACAATTTTGATCCATCGATATCTGTACTTTTCCACTTCCTAGCTAACTTAATCGATTAGTATTGTAATCTTCCACTTTCTTGCCAACTAGATTTATCCTTTGTTTATATGCAACCATGAGAAAGGGAAGGGATCGATTGAGTGCTCTTTCATAGGAATTACACTTTCACATCCTATCAAAGCTTCCTTTAAGAGACATAATACATTGTTCTTCCCTCTCTCATAGATGGCGATTCCTTTGAAATTTACTCCATCTTCATTTCTCCCATGGATTTTTTTATTATATTCTCTTAAGAATTAAAAAAAAAATACTCACAATTGATAACATCATTTTCTTCCATTATGCTTAGCTGGAACGCTTTAATATTTCACTAGGCATGTTTTTAGATGAGTTTTATGAAAGAAAGATTTATAAATCGGCAAGAAATGGATTCATTTTGTAGCTTCAAAAATAGTAAAAAAGTTACTCTGGTAGGTAAAACTTATGAAGGTGAAGATACAGATGAACATGAACATGAACATGAAGGTAGTCCAACATAGGTTCTAGAATCTCTCTTTTCAGCCAACTATCTCCCATGTTTGGAGTTTGAGGGTGAGTGCAAGCTAATGATGGTCTCTCATGATGCATTAGTGGCAATGCAAACATAGAAAAACAACAATATATTAACTTGGATGGGTTATTCAAGGTACTTTTAAAATGAATTTGA
>ML781123.1:32172-47575 GCA_009831015.1 Picea engelmannii | reverse complement strand
GAAATAGGAACTGAAGAGGAAACAAAATGAAGGGGTGAATCAAAGGGAGGCATACCTGAAACGGGAGCTTGGGACACCAAGTCGCCTAGAGATTGACTAGAAAGAACCCATTTTTCAAAGTCTAGGTGATAGTTTGTATTCATTCCTTCCACCGCGTCGACCTCCACTGTCTCCTTCTTTTTTATAGTGGAATTTGTTTTCCAATTAATTGCTTGCGTTTGTTGCAGCGGGGCAATTCTGGAGCATTGAGAACGTAGGTGTCCATTTTCATGGAAATCGTGGCACCTAAAGGGTAGTCTCCAGTAGTCTACCTTTTGGTGCCATGTTATTCCAGCATAAACCAAGTCAATATTTCCTACTAATCCTTCTCTTACATCTACTTCGATCAAGATCCAGGCCCACCTGCAATATTTCTTTGAGTCCTAGCTGGGTTCCAATTTTACAAAAGAGCCTATTTTATTTATGATGGCTTCTAGCACTTCCCTGGACTAGAAGGCTAGAGGTGTTATAACAGGATTGCCTCACCCTATGCAATCTTGCAAAGAGGGCCTTTTTCCATTTCCCTATGCAGACTTTTCATCCCTTTTTGCAAAACCTAGAGATAAAAATACATTTTTTCCACATGTACGCACCTTGCCTACTATACAACATGTGTATACGCAGGTTGTACCACTACAGCCCGCGTACATCGGGATGTGTGCCCAAAATGAAAAATGGTGTCGAGTTTCCATGTCATGACAGGAGATCAATGATCCTTGGCCTTCTATATATTGGAAATGTTTTGACTCGGCCCTTCAGTTCCATTTGAAGGATATAAATGGGCCAATTCCAAGCTATGGAAAAGAAGGAGAAAGAATTCAACTTTGAGAGCAAAGTTACTCTGGAGAAATTATTCACTTCATATAGAGTCTACATCGCTTTGTCCTTTAAGTCTGAACATAGTGTTCATCCCCCAAGCTCTTCCCTTATTGATTGAGAACTTCATTGTCTCTCTTCTATGAGTTTGCCTTTGGTGGAGAATTGAAGTGGTGGAGGCCCAGCTGGAAGGAACTTAGTTTCTCAGTTCTGAACCATGTTGATACAAAAGTTTGTAACTTTTTCACTTATGTTGATCATATATTAATATAAATACTCTTTTCCCATCCAATTGATATCTTGCAAATATTTGAATTATTATTCCATGGGTGTATTTGTTATGTATATTAATGGATTATGCTATTGAATGTGCTAACTTCATATACTATCACCATATGCTTTCTTTGCTTGGTTGTTGAGGACTAGTTACAGGTATAGCATACTTGAGAATAGAGTTGATTTCTGCAATCATTTCCATCTGTTGTGGTTTACCCTAGCCATAGAGAGATTTTCCTCATAACAAAATTGGCGACCATACTGGGGATAAAATCTTCTTTCTTAGGGTTTGGAGTGTTTTTCTCCTTAGATTTCTCTCATTCCTATTGCGTTTCTTGTCGTATCATTGCTTGACAACCTCTGTTCACTCTGGGTCTAAGTCTTTCAGCCTTCTCCTTTTCCTAGCTTTGTTTTTGAAACATATATGCAGTTTTTTTCTTGACAGTCGTGTATATACGTGTGATGTCCTTCTGCAAGTTGCATACATACGCATTGTTTCCTTGAACAGACACGTACATCAACCTCTTTTTCTTGTTTTCTGGTTTTGGTGGTTGTTGGGTAGGTTTTGATGACTGTTGAGTTTTCTTGGGTCTCTATAGTGACTGTTAAGTGTCTGTGGGAGGATAGGAAACCTGTCTTTGGTTGAATTTTTGGGCGGAGTCTTTCTCATCACCTTTTCATTTTGATTGTCCTTGTACATTAGGTTGGGTGTCTTCCTTCTTGGTATCCTACTTGAGTTGTATCTTTCTATACACAGTAGAGTCTTTATATATCAAGTTGTTGTTCAATACATGCATTTTCATTTTAATTATATTGAAAATACAAAAATATTAGGCATTTTGCATTGCTTGGAATTTTGATCTTTTGAGTCTTTATCATTTATCTTAGTGCATGTAAAGAAAGATTGCATTTTTATTCCAGAATTGTAGAGTTGAAATTGAAAATTGCATTGTTTTAAGAAGCATATCATTCATTGAAAATTGAAGTGAGGACTTTGCATTGTATTCATATTTACTTTACTTACTGAGTCATAACATCATGAGTTTCACTACCATACATTTTTGAGTAAGCACGACCATTAAAATTAATGCTAAAATTTAAAATTGATTAGTCACGATTTTATTTTCTAGGGTGCACAAACTAGCTTAGGATTTAGTGCCTTGGAATAGGCTTTTGTGAGTAAACTTCTCCAAGGCTATTAAATCAACATATATGTCTAACTAAGGGAGTGGAGAAATCCATTGTATAATCGGTAATATCAAGAAACTCTATTTACACTGGAGTTAATCACGAGGTCACGCGAAGTTGGTTGAAGGGATATCCCCCCGATATCTTCTTAGCGTCAGAGATATTTCTGGGGATCTATTCGTATATGGGGATCTTGCTAGTGCCCTTACCTCCGTGAGAGACGGTACTTTCAAGGTTTCGGGCTTTGCTACCCTACCCATATAGTAGACCTGACTTAATATTGCTCGCCTATGCATCGGTTATATATTGGTTGCTTAGTTTCTTGACTTAGGTGCCACATAGGTTACTTGTAGGGGTTATTCTGCAGGCACCCTAGGTCAGATAAGGGTCGGACAACACACAACCTTTATGGAGGATTACCTCTCCGGGGGGATCTGACCGACTAGTTGTTAAGCCCACGAGGGCCCTTATAACTGATTATGTTACTTCCGATCTTTAGCAAGGAGTCTCAAGCCCCTCTTGGGTGAGACATACCTTCTTTAGGGAGGGAGGCCCCTTTCATCCATTTTACCCCGTTTGTGTGCATATTGGTCGTTTGATTATTTTTGGTTTGCTCTTTGATTACTAGTCGGCCTTAGGATTTATTATTTGTATCTTGAGTCTTAAGTCATTGTGGATTTGGACCAACATCCCAGCCGGTCTCGTCGCTTGTTAAAGTTACCACCAGATTTTGAGTCTTTGCCTTCTAAAAGGCGTAGAGTTATTAGACGTGGTACACACACCTCCACTTTTCAGACTTGTGATTCTACAAGGATGAGTACTAAATCGAGTCTTCATAATACTAGGAGCCCTTCGACCCCCACACCTACTATAGATAATGGCACCCCTTGGACTCCTGCAACCACAATGGTTGTAGTGTCAGAGGCACCTATCATTATTATTGTCCATCCTATAGTGAATGCTCAATCTCTTGCCTCGAACCCATTTGGGTCTCTTGGTCACTCACCAGGCTATAATGTTCAGTCCATCCCTATGGCCTCTAGTCCTTTTTCCTATGGTATACCGAATTTTACTTCACAATTTTCAAACTCCATCCCAGTTGTTGGCCCTAATCCTAGAATTGGACTTGGGGGCACTACACCTCCTTATACTGCATTTTCGTTTGGTGGTTCTCAAATCCCTCAAACAGCTCCTAATACGGGAGGCATTCGCTCTTTTAACCCCATGTATAATCCTCTTGCTTTTGGGTGGAGAAACCAACCTGGTGGACAAGCTTTTGCTCAATTTTTGTCCTATACCCTTACCTCCTCAGTGCCAATTCTGGCCAACACGTTTGTCATGACAAATCCACCCCTATCCTCTCGATTCACACATGGAGGAGGTTAGTTTCACACCTTGGGAAACCCCCAACTTGGAGCTACTCCTATTAGGGGAAACTTTTATAACCCCCATCAGAACATTCCTACTAGAATGATTCCCAAACTACCTCTTATGAATCATCCTGGAGGAGGGTCTTACAATCCCAGACAGGGCCATGGTGCTTACCAGAACCCTAGATGGGTTGCAGTTCCTCAAACACAATCTTTCCAGGTAGCTTGGGGCCAGATGTCGCAACCCCGTCTCCCTTTTCTGGCCATGGTTAATTTGTTAGACATGTCTAAGTTGATGAACGACCATGTGTGTCATGATCCTACATAGCCCCCCGTCCCCACCAATCTTCCTTCGGACATTCCAAAATTTGAAGGTAAGAATGGCGAGGATCCTGGTGATCACGTTACCACCTTTCACCTATGGTGCTCCTCGAATTCCCTTAATGACGATTCTATTTGGTTAATATTATTTCAACGCACCCTCATTGGGGTCACTGTGAAATGATATATCGAGCTACCTAGGGGGGCATATGGGACCTTCGGTCAGATGGTGTTAGTCTTCCTTAACCACTTCCAATTGTCGGTTCATTACAATGTTGGCCTAGAAATTCTGTCGCTCATATCTCAGATCATATCTAGGAGTGGCATAGACGGAAGAGGTTGATTAAGACCTCCATACCCCTGGCCTTTCTTTTAGAATGGTTCCTTAAGTCTTTTCAACCTCCTATCTCGAAGGATGTTTCTACATCCGGGTTTACAACTGAGGAAGAAGCAATATTCAAAGCCCAATAGTTAGATCTTATATACACCTAGTCTGGGATGTTATACCACATTCTTTCAAATGCACCAAGGTCAACCTATGACCCTATACAAAAGACCGGACCTCATGCCGATGGCATTGTAGGCTCCGCCAATGTGAAATCCGTAGACTCAGTGACAAGCCATTTGAAAGAGTTGTCTCTAAACCAGTCTGTAGGAGGGCCATCTCCGTATGTGTCTTCCAATCCCACTCAGTCGACAGATGTACATTATGTGCAATCGTCGATCGACCCAAATGGTAACCAACAACGAGGCGGGAATAAGAAGAAAGGACGTAATAATAATCGTAAGGGTGGGAAAAATAATAATAAACCCAAGGACAATGGTAATAATGAGAAGACGAATAATAATGTTGGAGAGGGAAAGAAAGAAAGGCGTAAGGTGAAATTTCCCTGTAAGCTTTGTACAGATGATCACCTTACTCATTCATGCCCCAAACTTGCAGAAGCTACGAGGATTTTATCTCTACCGCCTATTGTGCTGACGAATCCTTTCCCACATAACCAGCACATGGCCTCGAGCTCCTCAAATGCTGGAAATGCAGTTGGTGGGAGTCAAAACCCATTGTCGCAAGACAGTGACCATTTGTGTATCAATATGGTCAATGCTAAGGTTCATGTAGCCACCCGATCTCGTGATTATAGTTCTTCATAGACTATACCTAGTCTAGAATCTCCTCCTCCTCCTCCGAAGATGACTTTACAGATCGAAAAACCAGAGCCACCGCCATGTATTCTAAAAGGAGTACTCAAACACTCTACCCACAATCCAAATGTTAGAGCCGACCAAAATTACTCTATTGTTGAGGACCTAGGTCAAACCCCTTGTGCGATGTCGGCTCTGGAGGTACTCCAGACATGTCCTTCACAGAGAAATGCCTTGCTATCTATACTAGGAGCTCTAGATCCCAGTGGCTTGAAAGTTATCAAGTTTGACATCACGGATGTGAAGCCTCGCTTGCCTTACCATGTGGAATTCCAAATCCATGTGGGGTACTCAAAGTATACCATCAAATGTGTGGTTGTTGATGAAGGTGCTGCTACATGTGTGATGTCCCTAATCTGTTGGAAATCTCTCGGCTCTCCGACTCTTTCTTAAGCGCTGACCATGTTGACTGATTTTGACGGTCGTTCCTTCCGCTCTCACGGTATTCTTCCTACCTTTCTGGTCCATTTAGGTGGGAAGACAGTAGAGTTGGATGTTGAGGTAGTTGATGCACCTCTTGATTATAACTTGTTACTAGGACACAATTGGACCTATGTTATGACTATCGTCGTATTGTCTATCTTCCGCACTCTTTGTTTTCCACTCGATGGGAAGATCGTGACGATCGACCAATTATCCTTTGTGTATGCTAGCCCCAATGCATATGTTCGACCGTGGATCCCCGTGGTCAAAAATTCTCAGCCAGAAACTGAGAATATCGGTATCGAAATATATTCTTTCCTTATGGGTACTTTCGACTTCATGGCACCAATTCACCATGTTTATGCCATGTCCAGTAGGCCTATTTTTTCAGAGAGGTCTGTTCCTTTCCACACTTCCTATTTTAATGATCCTTAGACCCTACCTTCCTCGAATTTGTCTTGTGAAGGTTAGTCACATGCTAGAATGGCCATGCCACTATTGAAAGTGGAGATTATGTATCAAGTTGTTCTTGACTCTTCCGTCGATCTCGATCCTATTACCTCGCCGACGAACGAGGAAGATCCTGTTCTTAATTCTGTGTGGGCCACTTCATTTTCTTGTCCACATGACTGCCTCATTGATAATTTACCCTTGGATGAAGCTATTATCGAAGCCATGAATGGTTCTAACAAACCTTGGGATGATATGCATCATTGCTCTTATTTTCTCCCAGAGCTTGAAAGAATCGAACAAAATGACTTTTGATCTACTTTAAGTGAGATAGTTGGTCACGTCGTAGTTCCACTTGATACGCAAGGCATTTATGTCGAAGGAAATATGGAAAGTATCTCTCCTACTGTCACGATCGATATCTCTCGTACCCCTGGCAAGATTGAAAATGTACATATCGGTGTGGATTGTTCGCCAGAAGAAATCCTGATCTACACCGAACTCTTCAAGGAATTCTGAGATTTTTTTGCTTGGTCATATGAAGAGATGCCAGTAATCGACCCTCGTATTGTCGAGCATGATATTAGAACTTATCTGGATGCTAATACTGTTCAAAAATGTCTTAGAGATGTCAATCCTCAGAAGGCCCCTGCTATTAAGGCGGAGGTAGAGAAATTGCTCAATGTTGGCTTCATCTACCCAGTTCCCTTGACTGAGTGGGTATCCAATCCTATTCCTGTTATTAAAAATAAAGGAACCATCCATGTATGCATGGAATTTCATGACCTGAACAAGGCATGTCCTAAAGACAACTTCCCGACACCTTTCATCGATCAGATTCTCGACTAGTGTGTGGGAAGTGAAGTGTTTTCTTTTATGGATGAATTTTCAAGGTATAACCAAATTCAAATTAAACCTGAGGATCAACACAAGACGACATTTATTTTTCCTTGGAGTACTTTCGCATATCGAAAGATGCCTTTCAACCTTAAAAATGCCGATGCAACCTTCTAATGTGCTATGACCTTCACATTCCACGATATTAGTCATATAATCAAAGCTTACCTTGATGATCTTGTTTCTCACTCTCGTAAGAGAGTGGATCACTCTAAGCACCTTCAGCTATTTTTTGAAAGATGTCATTACTACAGAATCTGGTTGAACCCTCATAATTCCATATTTTGTGTTAGGTCTGGTCGTCTTTTTGGATTTCTAATTTCTGAGACCGAGATCATGGTAGATCCATTAAAGGTTGAGGCAATACTTTGATTGCCTCCCCCGCGCACTATTTGACAACTTCAAGGTTTACAAGGGAAAGCTAACTTTTTACATCAGTTTATAGTAAACTATGCCAATATCACTAAGGGTTTCATGCATCTTTTGAAGAAGGACACCCCTTTTATCTAGGATGAGCAAGCCCAGGAGTCCTTCGATGCTTTGAAGAAAGCCTTGCTATCGACGCCTCTGTTGAAGTCTCTTGACTACAGTAGGGATTACTTGCTTTATGTCACAGTGTCTGAGGAGACGATTGGTATGGTTTTGATTCAGAAGGATGATGAGCTCCGCGAGCACGTCATCTACTATCTTAGTCGAAAATTAGTCGGTCCTAAGCTCAATTATTCTCACGTTGAAAATCTAGCTTTGGTTGTCATTCACGCAATTAAACATTTACGCCATTATATATTTCTTTGCAAGACTAATGTGGTTGTTGATGTCAATCCATTTCAATACGTCCTTACCAGGAATATCATGGGGGGGGGGGATATAATAAATGGATTTTCATTTTACAAGAATTTGATCTCAATTTCACTTCCGCGAAATCCAAGAAATCACTAGACTTTGCGAAGTTAATATCCGACTTTCCACGATTAGATGAGGATGATATCCATGTCGATTTGTTTGTAGATGAACACATTTTCCTTGTCTCATCGTTTGACCCCTGGTATGGAGACATTGTTCTCTATCTTCAAACTTTGAAGTTCTGTCAGCATCTCTCGTGAGATGATCGACATCGTGTATGATACCAAGCTAAGAGTTACACTATCGTCGAAGAATAGACAACATCCTGTGTCGTTATTTAACTCACAAGGAAGTTGAGTCAGTTCTAAATGATTTCCATAGTGGGGCTTATGGTGGTCATCTATCCGAGGTTGCGACAGCCCAGAAAATTTTGCGAGCTGGTTATTTCTGGCCATCTATCTTTAAAGATTGTGTTGAAGTGGTTAAGAAGTGTCACCCCTGCCAGGTGGTCACTCGAAAAATGCGCTCGCATCCAACCCCTCTTCACCCAGTCATTATCGTCGGTCCCTTCACCAAGTGGGGGGTGGACTTCGTGGATTACAACCCAACTTCGGTTGGGGGGCATCAACACATTATCGTGGTCATTGACTACTTTACTAAGTGGGTCAAGGCCATGCCTACAGCTGATGGGAATATTGTTGCCTTCTTCATATTCAATCAAATTATCGCCCGGTTCGGTATCCTGAGTGAGATTGTCATTAATCATGGTAGTCACTTTCAAAACAAAATGATGGAAGAGCTAGCATCCAAGCTGGGGTTTAAGCATGGTCATTGTTCCCCTTACTACCCTTAGGAAAATGGACACGTAGAGGCCGTCAACAAGTCTCTCAAGACCATTTTGCAGAAAAATGTCAGCCAGAGTAAGTCTGACTGGCACATTATGCTATATCTCACACTCTAGGCATATCAAAACTCGGTTAAGACTTCCACCAGATTTTCCCCTTTCTAGTTAGTGCACAATGTGGAGTCAATATTACCTATTGAATGTGAAATCCTTTCTCTTAAGTTGGAAGTCGCGCTCCTACCTAACACTTTCGATCTCGAGCGACACCTTGTACACCTAGAGAATCTTGACAAGTAGCGTCGAGACGCCTCTACGACTATCGAGGAAAACAAAAGATGTTTCAAGGTCTACTACTATAAATCTGTCTATCCTCAGTTGTACATTGAGGGTGATTTTGTCCTCTTATATGATCAAGCCAAAGAACCGCTGGGATCAAGCAAGTTTAAACCCATGTGGCATGGTCCTTATATCATGCGACATGTCTTAGAAAAAGGAGCCTATGAGTTAGAAGATTATGAAGGGAATATGTTGGTCGAGCCCAGGAATGGGCTCTACTTGAAAAGATATTACGCTTGAGCCCCAAGTTTGGGTGTAACTCTTTGTATACTAATGTAATTTAGTGTATATATATTTTCCCTTTCTTCTTGTCTTCAGCTTGCTTATCGAGTTTTCCCTTGGTTGGCAGATGTCAACGGAATCTTTGGTCTACTTAGGATTCGCAAACAGAGCTAGTCGTCATACACAGAACTTGACTTCCGTCGCTTGGGTGGTTTACTCACTCGAGGGTCTACTGGTGTCTTCAGGTGGCGTATGCCTAGGGCCATCCACGAATAATGTGGTTGAATATAGCGTCGTTATAGAAATTTTACGTGATGTTATCTCACATGGTATTCGTTCTTTAGAAGTTCGCCTAGATTCCCAGTTAGTAGTATGTCAGTTGAATGGCAATTACCATGTGCGTGATCCTACTTTACTCCGACGATTCCTACGGGTATGTCTTTTAGAACGACAGTTTGATTTTATTACTTATTATCACATACCTAGGAGTTCTAATTATGTATCCAATTCTTATGCTAATTTCGTTTTAGATTGGCATTTGTCACATAACTAAACCAAAGAAAATCATCTCATCAATGTACACATTGTATTATAAGTAAAGCCGAAGATCCCTGTTTTATATATATTTCAAAAAATATGATGTTTATAGTACAAAATTGGGGCTAACACCCTCAATACACATATACATTTGATAACACAAGATCCATGACATCTACGCCTGTGGCATTGGATGTGTGTCATGATAACAAACTACAGCATTTGCAAGAGCCGAAAGAGTCGCACCCAAGATCTGGGCACACCAACTACTTGTCGTTGCATGGCCTCTGGCAGATCCTCTACCTGAACCAACGAAATCCTATGAGTCAAACGAGACAGGTTGAATTGCACGTTTTGAAGGACTCTCTATGCTTCTCCTCCCACCACCTCATCTCTCTGGTGCCTCCGACTATGTCGTGGAAGCCCGTCTTGCCGTCACGGACCTACGTTTGTGTCACACAAGTGTCTAGTTAGTACTTAAGCATCATCCAAAAATAATTTTGTTTTAGTATACAAAAATACAAAAAATTGAAATATTAAAAACATTTGACATATCTGTGTTCCCTAGGCGGTCCCTGGTAGCAGTGGCACGTCAGGGTCCCCTCTAAAGTCGATTCTTGCATAGGGGTAGTCATCCAGAGCAATGACCTATCGCCTCCACCAGTAAAATAAATCATCGTTGTAGGGTGTGGGCACCCTACCTCCACCCTTCTGTCTCATTACCTCGGTCCATCGTGCCATGGCTGGATCGCGAGGTCCACTCGGAATGATCTTGACTCTAGGTCCCAAACCTGGAACCCACTCGAAGAAAAAGCTACATATGATAGAGGAAAACCCGAAGTTCCTCTTGTCACCCTGTTTGCACTATGTCAATTGACTCTTCATATTAGCCAATAGTGAGGTACACCAATCATATATAGTGGGTCTCAAACACTCTATAGAATAGAACATGAGTGGCCTCAATGCTTGGTGCAACGAAGCCGATCCTGTGATCCTGGTCAAAATGAGGACAACAATCTTGAGGCTGAGATTGTTTATCGCTTGGATGGGGAGTTGACTCCTGACCTTCTCAGTCCTTGCTACACAATGAGCGTCTATGTAATCCTCTATATTCATTGTGCTCCTAGCTCCCCGAGATTTGAGGTTCACCACCTCACCCCGGCATGATAACCCAGTCAAAAGGTATATATCCTCAATGGTTGCCCATCAAGTTTGAAGCTCTCACTGTCAGGATCCCAGTAATCCACGAGCATCTCAAGCAACCTCACCTGGGCCCTCATCCCTTTGAGTGCCCAAAATTTATACAAGACGCATCTTTTCAAGGTCATTTGGGCCCACATATCTCTTTCCACAGTAGCATCTACCTCCTCATGCTCCCTTTCCCTCCATTCTAGCATCATCCTGCCAGATAAAAGTCAATTTTTGAGTTAGAAACCATAGAAAACAGTTTACGGACTTGTACGCGGGTTGTTACACTCATAGTTCTATAAAGGGCTTAGTACACACGTCATGTATTTTACACAGTCACATATAACCTCATGTATACACGACCCAATGAATGGTAGCCCACGTACACCGAAATACTCAATTTGCACCCTAATTTACTCAAATTTTGAAACCAATTTAAAAATCTAATCCACTAGAAAAGAGTAGGAGGGGAAGAGGAATTACCTGGTCCAGACGGTTTCTGATTTCGTCACCAGTTGAAGATCGAAGGTATTTTGGTCCAATTTTCACTATTTGGGTAAAAATTCAAAATGACATAGTAAATTTTGGTTTTGTTACTAGACTAAAATCATGAAAAATGACATTTTTTGGCGTTAAGTTGTGATTACATCTCATGCCCTTACTTGCAGTATTGAGTCTATAGATGATTCTCACTTTGCGTTATAAACCTTTTAACTCAACAGTTTTGCATCCTCAACCAAGCAGAGCCTCATTTATATCCTTCGCAATTTGACACCCTATAACTAGGAGGGAACGTTCCCCCGAGTGTCTATCTCCCGCATGCATTTCCTTGCATTGAGCATAGGTATGTTCCACTGTTGGAACTAGTTTTGCTTACCTACGACACTTGTTTCCTCCTCTGTATCATAGCATTCATTTGCCTATGAACAAAAAAAAAATATGGGCGAGAAGGGAGTATTATCTTATATTGGCAACAGTCGTGTCGCCTTTGAACAGAGCACAAAGTTATTGAGTCCATTTGTCATCAAAATTTTGGGTTTAACATGGCCTTAGGAAGAGAAGCTCGTTACAGAGAGTTTTTTCCACCGACTGGTTACTCTTCCAGTCCCTTTGGAGAATTTCATTGATGCCTCTTGTATATCATGGCTTTATCATTGAGTCTACACTGCCAGAGTCTTCCACATGTCTCATGCTCTTGTTCAAAGGAAGTCTATCAACTTGTGTCTCCCATTCCTCAGAACTCTTGACTTTGCATGTTAGCCATATCCTCAGTTTGTCTCAGAATCACATGATGTTGTAGTCCTATCATGCACCCTAGTCCTACTTTCATCATTGGTAGGTAACCTTGAACCCAACAGTCGACATTTCATCATTGGTTGTTGACTGGGTGGTTTCCCTTGTGTTCAACAGCAAGACATCTATTCACACATTGGGATTTGTGCAGTGTCTTGGATGCCATTAGCCTTATTGGTGGTTTCCTCACCTTTGTTAGTAGTTTTCCTCATTGGATGTTATTCAAAGGGTCTTTTTCGTGTACCACTTGCACTTGGCACACGCGAAAGACGTACATGGTCATTGGTTCATGAACATGTTCTTTTTTCGATTTCCTCCAAATCATGAAGCTCCTGCTTTGTACCATGTGCTAAATGATGAGATATGCCTTAATGCTCTCCTTTCATCAAGTCTCCTTCCATTGACTTCAGCTCATATATTCTAGAAACGATACCTAGAGTCTTATGAGTACCTTGAGGCTTGCAGTCACTAGTGGTAGGTTCTCTCGCCATCGACAGTTGGGAATACATCAATGTCTCCAGCTCGATGGATTCTTCAAGTGTTCGACCCCGACTCCTTTATTCACACTTGTAAGAATGTACTCAGTGCCTTGATACCTACTTTCATTTTCGGTAGGTTGTCTCACGTTTGTTAACGGTATACATCAATGACCGGTAATCAAACGATGTCTCATTGTGTTCGACCTCAACTCCTTTATTCACATGATGTAGACTTGGACCTTTGGCGGATTGTGTAGAAGACTTGAAGACATCAGTATGTGGCCGTAGCTTTCATGAGATGTTGCTTCCTTTTCATTGGACCAGTACCTATATGACTCCAGTGATCATGGGAGATCAGATTGTACTCCATGATATACAGATATCTTCAAATTAATTTTGACACTGGTTCTACTGGGCCTTGTTCATGACTATGACAGCCTTTGGCATGTAACTTCATTTGTATTTGCCTATTCATGGCCACAAACAGTTGTTTGGTATATTGTCACATGGATCTACAGTGTAATTCAAATTGGCAACCATGTATGCAAAGTCAGTGTATAATGTAATGAGCAACTAGTTCTTCCAGATGGTTCCACATCACTCCACTTCTGGGTTTTTATAATGTATTTCGGCCATCACAGATACTCCTCTGACCTCACACATTATGGGGCATCTGTTATAGCAAGATTTGTTTCACCCTATGCAATCTTGCAAAGAGGGCCTTTTTCCATTTCCCTATGCAGACTTTTCATCCCTTTTTGCAAAACGCAGAGCTAAAAATACATTTTTTCTACATGTACGCACCTTGCCTACTATACAGCATGCATATACGTAGGATGCACCACTACAGCCCACATACATCGGGATTTGTGCCCAAAAATGAAAAATGGTGTTAGGTTTCCATGTCACGACAGGAGATCAATGATCCTTGGCCTTCCATATACTGGAAACATTCTGGCTCGGCAATTTAGTTCTATTTGAAGGCTATAAATGGGTCAATTCCGAGATATGGAAAAGAAGGAGAAATAATTCAACTTTGAGAGCAAACTTACTATGGAGAAATTATTCACTTCATATTGAGTCTGCATCCCTTTGTCCTTTAAGTCTGAACAAAGTGTTTTGCCCCCAAGCTCTTCCCTTATTGATTGAAAACTTCATTGTCTCTCTTCTATGAGCTTGCCTTTGGTGGAGGATTGAAGTGGTGGAGGCCCAAATGAAAGGAACTTAGTTTCTCGGTTCTGAATCGTGCCGACACAGAATTCTGTAACCTTTTCACTTATGCTGATCATATATTAATAGAAATACTCTTTTCCCATCCAATTGATATCTTGCAAATATTTGAATTATTATTCCATGGGTGTATTTGTTATGTGTATTAATAGATTATGGTATTGAATGTGCTAACATCATATACTATCACAATATGCTTGATTTGCTTGGTTGTTGAGGACTAGTTGCAGGAATATTGCTTTGGGTCAAGTACTCAACGGTGGACTTCATCGAACGTCTGGACGAGGTAGGCCTTTTATCTTTTCTTGCTAGCATATTTGTTTGTATAGCATACTTGATAATAGAGTTGATTTCTGCAGTCATTTACGTCTGTTGTGGTTTACCCTAGCCATAGAGAGATTTTCCTCGTAACAAGAGGTAGTTCGGGAAGAATTGCCCAAACTTTCATTACCGTCGTGGATTATTTTAGGGGGGTCGAAATCCACAGTCCAAGGTTTCAAGGATAAACCAGAAGGGCCCAAGACCAGTTCTACCTGCGAATTTCTTCGCAGTCTTCGTTTGAGAGGAAATAAAAAGAGATCTAGCTTCTTACGAGGAGGTGTATCTTCAGGACATAACCAATAAGGGGTTTTCAGTGGTTCTGCAACCAGGAAGTTAGTGCCTTTTCTCCCAGAGACTTTCCCTAAAACTTGCCAACCAGAGTCTTCCCCAAGAGCTGGGGGATGTTTCTAATGGGAATGTCAACTCCCACAACCATCTTTTCTAGTTCACTTTTTTCCTTGATGCACAGGGTTGAACGTTTTTGAGAAAGGACGTCGCTACCAGAAACCCCTTCTTCCTTCAGAGGAGAGCTCGCAGGGGAGCGACATTTACCTGAGCATGGAGGAGACACAAGTTAGAAAGAGGGGGGGGAAAGCTGGAGGGAGAGGGAGGCTGATAAAGTGAAGGGGTTCCATGCGGGACGGATGGGGATGCATGTTTGTGAATGGAGGAGGCATGGGGGAGCAATGAATGTGAAGGTGTGGGAGAAAACAGGCGGGAGGGTGGAAGGGAGTCTAGAAATTCGGATTGAGAAACGAAGGCGTGGAGGCTAGGAGGGGAAGCCGTGAAATCCACCACCTCTATGTCATAAGCCTCCATGTGTCCTAGTCACATGGAGGGCATGCAAAAAATCACCTGGAGAGAGACGTGACGATGGCGAGGAAGTGACCGGGCGGGGGGTACATGGAACAAGAAGAGAGGGACGTGCACCTGAAATCATGAAACTGAAAAGATGGGAGCATGAGAGGTTTAGGGATTGGGGAGAGGGAGGAATGCATCCCCCACCCAAGGTTCTATGCCTTAGTGGTCATGGCGTGAGGAGCAAGGATGCAGAGCTCGTCCAACCTGAATTTTCATATCTTCATCAAATGTCCTTTTCCCTAAAATCATATATATATATATATATA
>ML781123.1:18160-30600 GCA_009831015.1 Picea engelmannii | reverse complement strand
AGAGAGAGAGAGAGAGAGAGAGAGATTGTGTGTTAATAGGAATGCACACACATTCTTGTTCCTAATAACTTGCACGGATGAGTTATTTTCATTTCAAAATTTTTAGGAACAGGTGCATGTTCCTAAACATGTGTTTCTTGGGAACGCATGCACGTTAATAAATAATCCAAGTTGGCAAGTGTGTGTAGCGTTTCAGTGAGTATCGAGGTTGTAGGATTAAGAACGCATGCATGTTTCTAGGAACATGCATGCGTTCATGTGTGCACACATTCCTTCGCACCCCATTGCCACTTTTTTGTCCATTAACTTCGTGCACTCCCCCTTGAGTACTTTAATTTTACAAAACTACCCACTCATTTTTGTGGTTTCGAATACCTTATAACCTTGTATCTATCTTTCATTCACACAAGTGATCACATAATTGAGTAGCCAATGGAAAAATCCCATCTTTTTGAAACATTGATGGTCATTGGTTGTAGAGGGCTAAGAAATTTGAAAATATTGGTAATCAATCTCAATTTTTTACAAGATTTTAGTTTATATAGAGTTAAGGTTGAGGAGGTAGCTAGGTCATCATCTTCCTTCTCATCATCATTCCCTCCTCCCTTTTATTTTCTCCACCATCTTTCTCCCCACCACCACCATATTCTTTTTTATTCCCCTTCTTTCTTGCTCACATCCTTCTTGTCCCCTTCCTAATTGTTTTCATCCCTCTTATGTGGGATGATATTCATATAATTTCCTAAATTTTATGCAAATATGAATCCGTTAAACGTTTAGACCACAACATCCAACATTAAAGATAACATATAAGAACAAAAGAATGTAGTGCAACAGTTTTGTTCTTTTACAAACCATTATAACCAACCATAGTTGTATTGAATCTTGGGTGTAGAGGCATAGTGGAGACATGGATAATGTTGATGATATCTCTGTTCACTCTCCCTTGGGATGCAACAACTTGTTTTTGTTGATAAGAAAAAAATGATACTACTTCTTGGTGCAGGCTCGGTTGCACTTCATGCAACAAGTTGAGTAGCTCCTTAGTCAGTTGCTATCCTCATCTAGTTCATTCTCATTATGATATATTTTTTATTTAATGTGGCAATTGAACCGTTTATATTACTTTTGGAATGCGCCAAAACAACAAAACCAACAGGGTCCTTAGAATAAACCCATCTCTATTATACAAATTAAGCACCTTTAGTTTATCTAGATATTAGTGCACCCTTCTTATTATCACCATCACCTTTGGGTTCATCATCGTCCCTCTTATTATCATCTCCTCCTCCTTTTTTCTTTCCACTTACCTTCTTCACCCCACCACCATCCTTTTTTTTGGTTGACCAAGGGGAGTGCTATAGTGGGAAAACCCCCCTATGGACTACACTAGGGTTCAACATGTAGGCAGAGCTAACCGTCTAAAGTCTCTTACTTTTTAACAACTACCCAAAATACACCCCACATTCATGCATAAAACACAAAGTAAAAAGATATTTATTTTTCCCCCTTCCTGCTTCCAATACCAGCTGCTCTCCTCTATCATTTCGATGTGCGCTATGTAACAAGCTTCATGCGTAGCAACAAGCTAAACCATTGATCCTTTTGCGTTCGGTTGTTCCTTGACTACAAGTCTCCTCCCAAGGTTGACCTGCATTCACAAACAAACAAACAAATAACTACGAACATGCATCTTATATATGAATTAGTGGGTTAGATGTCATAATCAAATATAAATCAAACATAAATATTGAACACATCATATTCGGGACAGAAAAAGTATTCCTTTTTATTAATCTCACAAAGTTACTTACAATGAGATCAACGACTGCTCCTCGAAACTGGTCTGGGCTCCTCCTCACCAAGCTCCAACTGTGCTTCAACGTATCTTTCTCCTCTTCATCTCTCTCTAGGGAATGGATTAGGCTTGCAATGGAGGAAAAAGGCAAGAATAGGGAATTCTGGCTCAAAACTCACAATGTGGCTGCAAATTCTTGGGGCAAGGGGGGAAAGTGAAATGGGCAGAGTTTCACTGTTCTTATGCTTATCTTTGGAATGAGACCCCAACACCTCCTTTTATATGACAAAAGGATGGTTATTCGGTTGGGTGATGAGCTATAAGCGGTGGGATAGTTGGGAAACTACCCAATAGCCCATAATCTCAACAAATTCCTTGCAACTTTTTAATTTTTACAACTTTTGCGAGTATACGCGGGCTGTAGTGGTGCAGCTAGTGTACGTACATGGGCAGTAATGGTGCAACTAGCATACATGCATGGTAAGTAATGGTGCAGGGCGCATACATCTTCAAAAATAGTGTTTTTAAGAAGAGTTGCTTAGTGATGGCTTGGCAAAAATGGTAAGTAAGAGGGCTTGATGCCAGGTATGAATGTATGGTGCAATTTAGGGTTATAAAAAATTCCCCCTAATGTGTGAGGTCAGAAGAGCATCTGATGGCCGAAATACATTACAAATATTCACCAATGTACGAAGCGAGTGAGCCCGAGACTAGAGTTCAAGAGGTGCCATATGTAAAAATAATAATTGCCTCACCGAGGCGGGCATACCCATGCTCAGGATGAAATAAATCATGGTTGCCAATCAAATACATTGCAGATCCATGTCATATAACTATATAAAGTGTAGCCGCGAGCAATACACAACAGATCTACATCTCAAAATCAAAGATATACATGTATAGTATCCATCTTCAAGAAGCTAATGACACCTGATGTTTGGAGATGAGGCCTTCAGAGCTCAAGTGACAACTTCAAGATCTTCAAAACTTAGGTAGGAGTGTAATGTGATTGTACAAATTCACTACCCAGAGGTCTTCAATGGTTCGTCGGGAACAAACAAGAGGATCTCGGTGATCGGGAAAAGAACTTCAGTGATTTCGAACAAGGACTTGATTGGACTTTTGGGGATGGTCGAGCATGAGAGCAAGAGACAAAATGTAGAGAGGCCGACTCAGGTTGGGTAAAAATTCCCTTGGACAATAGCACGACAAATGATTAGACTCAGGCAGCATGACATTGACATAAGTTCACGAGGCAGGAGGCAACGCAAACTCTCCATGTGTTTGGAAGAATAACCAAATGGAGGAGGACACAACTCTATGTAACGAGAACAACTTCCTAAGGTCATATTAAATCCCAAAGCTTGATGAACAAACAAAAGGATGTGCTCTATCCAAGGGAAACTCATTGTGCTGCCATAAAAAGAAAATACTTTTCCAGTCCTCTTTTTGGGGTATATTTGATTTTTTTGTCTTTTTCAATATTTTTGAAGAGCTTGAAAAAGAATAAAAGAATGATATGTTAAAAAGGAGGAACTAGTGTCGCAAGCATACTAGTTCCAAGCGCAAGGAACATACTAATGCTCATATCAAGGAGACATGTGGAAGGAAATGACACTCGGGGAAAATTCCTCCATGGGTCAAGGTGTCAGGTCGGAGAGGCAAAGTGCTACAAGGCTTGCGTATAAGGCATGCTTCAAAGGTTCAGTTGAGAGCAACATGGATCCGGCATTAGGCCAAAGACATAAAGATGCAAATGTGATAAGAAGGACACGATGAAACCCCTTTGACTTTATTTTTAATGAGCCCAGAGAAGGTAATATCGGTAGTTTTTTCATGTTTAGAGAGTCTGAAAAAACGTAAAAGAAGACTCCACTAGGGTACCTTTTTCGAAGGTAGTCTAGTCAGTTCAAAAAATGGGTAAACTAGCACCAAAAATACGTCTATTTAAAACCATTTTAACGAGTTTGACAAAGACAAGATCACTCGACAATCTTTTCAATTTTAAGGTGTCTGAAAAGAGCTTAACTATGGACTCGCAACTTTTTCTAAATTTAGTCTCCTTAGGCCGAAAAAGTATAAAATTTACTGAGGAGAACTCTCTCGGCGAGACAAATCTCCTGAGGTGTACCTTTTTCCTCCCTAATCTATAGGCCGGAAAAATGGGTAAACTCATGTCAGTAGATGTTTTTCTGAACCAATTAACGAGTGTGAAAGAACAAGGTCACTCGATGATCTTTTCAATTTTAAGGAGTCTGAAAAGAGCTTAACTATGGACTCCGTAGGGGATGTTCTTCTGGAACAGTTTAACGAGTGTGAAGGAACAAGTTCACTCGACAATCTTTTCAATTTTAGGGAGTCTGAAAAGAGCTTAATTATGGACTCTGTGGGGGTTCATTTTTCGTAAATTTAGTCCTTCGGGCCCGAAAAAGGGTTAAACTTATACCTGAGAATACTCTTCTAGCGAACCAAAATTCTTAGAGTATACCTTTGTTCGTAAAATTGACCATCCAGACTGAAAAATGGGTAAACTACCGCCAGACAGACGTGCCTTCAAGTTTTAGTTTGGCAAGCTTGAAGGACAACAAGATCGCTCGACAATCTTTTCATGTTTATAGAGTCTGAAAAGGGCTTAAAGAAGACTCTAGGAGGCTACGACTCATGTATGAAATTGATTTAGGTAGAGCCCACTGCTAGGCTCAGACCAAGAGTCTCTTCGATAGTCAACTTGAAAAGTCTTCCAAAAGGGAAGAAAACACAAACCACGGTGTAAGTCCTCCCACAGTATAGAAACCGTAGTCATGGCTTCAAGGATAGCCTCATCTGAAGGCAATTCAAAATCCAAGAAATCACACAAATGAGGGTCGACAGTCCCAAAGGGTGAAGTAAACTGACCATATTCCATATGACGATGGAGGCTCTGGCCAGGACTGGCAGAGTCTATCAGCGAAGAATCACAAGCACTAGGGCTTGAGGATCTACAAACAACAAGATCAGACTCAGAAGGAGACTCAAGATCACTTGGACCTAGAGGGGGAAGCAAGGGCTCCCATGCCCCCATTGGATAAACCAATGGATCAATAGCTGAGACCAAGTCTCGAGAAGGCAAACATGATTGCATAGGTTCCTGCTCAGAAGCAATTGAACATCGAGGATAAGACACCACATAATTAACCTGTGGCGGGGTAGAGTCTACATGAACACTAGGAACATATAAAGGGGTAGCCTGAACTAACGTCGAATTAGGATGGTGATTATCAAATGCCATCTTGTCGATAGTGACAATGCTTCCATTGTAAGGGAAGTGCATCACCAGGAAGAGCGTAGACACCATGACATTCATAGCATATACATAATCATGCTCGAGAAGCATATTGAAATTTAACGGGCCTTACACCACAATAACATCAATAAGGACAGTATTCCCACCTAATGAGATAAGCAACTGAGGAAGAACCCCCAAATATTCACTAGGACGTCTGTCAAAATCCAACAACTCATGCGAAGCAGACACAAGCTTAGGAGATCCCAAGACTTTACAAACCGAGGAGCATAAAATACTTGCAAAGGCTCCTTCATCCACAATACATCGATAAATGTTTTTTGAATTAATTTCAACCTTTATTTGAAAGGGTGCAGAAGAAGGAAGACGAGGCTCAACAAGGTCATTCCAATCAAAGGAAATCCTCCTAGGGCTTGGAGGGGGTGTGCTCGAAGCGAGCGAAATTCCCCCTTATTCTGAAATTACTGAACTGGAAATGCTAAAAACATAGTCGGTAGACACATCACTCTCCAAGAGAAGAGTGGGATCAACCAAAGATTACAACGGCGTGACCACTTTGGTAGACTCAACACTCTCCAAGAGAAGAGTGGGATCAGCTGAAGACTGCATCGTTGTGACCACTTTCTCAACCAATGGTTGAATAGGTTGTGAGACTACATGGTCTAAAGTCACCTTACCCCCCAAAAGAGGAGTGGGATCAACCGATGATTGCATCAGCATGAGCACTTTCTCAACCAATGGTTGAATAGGCTGCGAGACTACATGGTCTACATGCACCTCACCCCCCAAAAGAGGAGTGGGATCAACCGATGACTGCATCAGAATAACCACTTTCTCAACCAATGGTTGAATAAACTGTGAGGAAACCTTAGAAGACTCAGAATCAGAAGAGCTTGTAGACAGGGACCACAATCTTCGTACCTCTGGAAGGCCAGGGCATAAATGAGTAAGGTGATCCCCCTTGCAAAGCTTACAAGGGAACTTAGGCTTACGTCTTATCTGTATAGGTTTCTCAACAGAATCAATGCCCACAGCATGACTAGCAGTGGTTGGTTGCACATCTCCAACATGACTTGCAGAGGTTGGTGATTGGTCGATAACATGACTCGTAGAGGGTACAGACCTATTGCCAGTATGTCTAGCAGTGACTAGACTTTTGCCCCCAGCATGACTTGCAGAGGTTGGGTGCTTGCCCCAAGCATGACTTGCAGAGGCTGGGCACTGGTCTTCAACATGACTTGCAGAGGTTGACGACCTATCTCCAACATGACTCGTAGAGGTTGGTGATTTCTTCTTCCTATTCTTCCTCTTTCTATTTCGTTTAGACTTTCGGTTACTAGTAACTGTACTTTCACCGAAGGCGGGAGAAGGAGGAGGAGAAGACTTTGTTGACGAAGGAACATCAACATTATTCCCATGAAATAAGGTGCTTGATTGAGAAGCGTCAAGAGAATTTGGGACATTTGGAACAGTATCCAACCAAACCGGTAGTCCCACATTCAACCCAGGAATGTACAAAGTTGGCCATCAAAGGGACAACAACGTTTTTGAAGAAAGGAAAAGCACAAGAATCCCCTTGCGAAGGGGTTCCTTGGTTGGTATCGTCGGGAAATTTAACCATGAAGATCTTATGCATAGTTTCTCCCCTTTCGGGATCGTTCAAGTCCGTAAAAGTCTTGCGCACTGACTCCAGCGAACCAGTGTTATCAAAACAACGCCTATAAAGAGGCGGCTCCACGTTTCTAAGAGGAAGACTGAAAATTCCTCCCGACCGTTAAAGTGGGTGGTCTACCACCTTAGGTCAGAGATCCAAAGAAATGACTGACTAACTCACTATGGAAAACTAGGGAGCATAGAGCACACACTAAAAATTCATAAAGGAAAATCAAGCAGACCACTATCTAGTAGGAAGAACAATTACGCCCGCCAACACTAGAGAAACTTACTGGTGCAAGTGCAACTCGAACACGAAAGAACCTTTCGGGTATACTCTGCAAAGCATGGCCTGACATCTACCCTAGGTACCGTGGTATACCCCTGCGGTCACTTGAGTAAGTCTCTAGAACAAAGGAAACTAGGTTTCCAGCTCACGAACAGTCACCAGAGGGGTACAGTCAACAGTCGGGTGGACTGCAATGAGCAGGGTAACAAGCCCAAAACCTACCGAGAGTATCAAGAGAAAGTGGTCTGGAAGACAACTGAGGACCTCGAACGGATTTGAGATCCACGAAGCTCCATAGGAAAATGCAACCGACAATATCCCACAACAAGTACTCAATATGTGTTCCCCACTACGCTTGGTCCGACTTTGGAGGGGTTATCTCTGCTACCTTTCTGCATGCGACCTCATGTTTAGCCCCTATGTTAGAGGGGGGTCCAGGATAACTTTCACGTTTACTGGAATTTTTACACTCCCTAGCACTGACTCCAATGTTTGTTTTATAAGCCTTGAAGAGTTTCCTCTCCAACCTAATTCAAGGCTCTAGCATAGACTAGTTGATTGACCCTACAAACATAAAGTCTAGTTGATTTTAAATTAATCGTTCTTTTAAAGCTTGATTTACTCAAAAGGGGTGTGGTAGTGTAACTGATGTTGTTAAGACTCTTGCAAAAAAAGAAACTTGTAAGAACACTAGCAAAGAAGGATTATCTTTCTTTTTTTCTTTTGAAATGCTTTTAAGATGAGAAGAAAACACAACACTATGTTAATTTCTTTTTATTTTTCAAATAAAAATGCAAAGCAAATGCCAAGAAAGAAAGAGACCTAACAAACTAGGTTTTTTTTTATGTATTTTCTTCCAATCAAAGCAGAAGTAACAAAAGAGTCTAAAAGAAACTGATGAATAAATGATTCATGGAATTTTTTTTTAAATTGCAACTCATTTTTCTTAAAATTTCAGGCTAAAAATAAGGGAAAAAGCTAGGAAACACAAGAAATATTTAACAGATAAGAAAACTGATGTCAAACCCAGGCTAAGGACTGTAACAACGGAGACCAGTACTAGATCAAGAAACCCCTGAGAAGTATGACTTCAATCAGGGAAGAGGTTGAATGCATCTTCTTCCAGAAAAAAATTCTTGATACCAGCACGCTACTGACACTTAAGCAACCTGCATATGTACGCGGGCTGCCTAAAGGTAGGGCGTGTATGTACACGGGTTGCCTAGAGGTAGGGCACGTATGTACGCATGTAGACCCACTACAGGCCACATACGCCTCTGTAACTTCTCAAAAAAAGAAAACTGACATGGCAGTGAGTACTAGTATGGCAGACCAGAATCCCATAAAGACTCAACAACTTACAAAAACTCAAAAAAGGTAATCAAACCAATTAAAACACCCAAAAAATATCCCCTAAAACCCTAGAGGTTTCCCCAGTACGGTCGTCAGTTTTGCTATAGTGGGAAAACCCCCCTATGGACTATAGTAGGGTTCAACATGTAGGCAGAGATAACCATCTAAAGTCTCCTACTTTTTAACAACTACCCCAAATACACCCCACATTCATGCATAAAACACAAAGTAAAAAGAACTAGTAACTCTACCTTAAACTCTGTGTTTGGTGTTGATCCTTTTGCGTTCAGTTGTTCCTCGACTACAAGTCTCCTCCCAAGGCTAACCTGCATTCACAAACATACAAACAAAGAACTACGAACATGCATCTTATATATGAATTAGTGGGTTAGATTTCATAATCAAATATAAATCAAACATAAAGATTGAACACATCATATTCGAGACAGAAAAAGTATTCCTTTTTATTAATCTCACAAAGTTACTTACAATGAGATCGATGACTGCTCCTCGAACCTGGTCCGGGCTCCTCTTCACCAAGCTCCAACTATGCTTCCACGTATCTTTCTCCTCTTTAGCTCTCTCTGGGGAATGGATTAGGCTTGCAATGAAGGAAAAATGCAAGAATAGGGAATTCTGGCTCAAAACTCACAATGTGGCTACAAATTCTTGGGCCAAGGGGGGAAAGTGAAATGGGCATAGTTTCACTATTCTTATGCTTAGCTTTGGAATGAGACCCCAAAACCTCCTTTTATATGACAAAAGGATGGTTATTCAGTTGGGTGATGGGATATAGGCGGTGGGACAGTTGGGAAACTACCCAATAGCCCGTAATCTCAACGAATTCCTTGCAACTTTTTATTTTTTACAACTTTTGCGAGTATACGCGGGCTATAGTGGTGCAACTAGCATACGTACGCGGGCAGTAATGGTGCAGCTAGCGTATATACGTGAGCAATAATGGTGAAAGGCACGTACATCTTCTAAAATAGTGTTTTTAAGAAGAGTTGCTCAGTGATGGCTTCGCAAAAATGGTAAGTAAGAGGGCCTGATGCCAGGTATGCATGTATGGTGCAATTTAGGGTTATAATAGGGAGGCATTATGGGTGGAAACTTAACAAAATATATAAAACTACAAATTAATGTGATTTATATTAAAATGTTCTAACTAGTTAATGGTACTTCTTGGTGCACGCTCTGTTGCACTTCATTTAGAAAGTTGAGCATCTCCTTTCTACCTTTGTTGGGTAAGGACTCCCTTCCATTACCCCCTAAAGGTGTCTATGCACTTGTTATGTCTTTTGAGGGGGACTACATTATCAATTTCAGTATCCTTAAAACTAAGAATTCAACTTGACAAGTCTCAACATTAGCAAGTGTATGCCTAACATTTTTGTAGCTACCCACTCCCCTAACTTGATTTTGTGGTTTATATCTATTAAACATAGATGATAATTATTGTGTGCTATGTTATTTCTAGAATCATGTAGCCTTACATAAGTTGTTTGTTCTCCACTTTTTGAGTTCATCATTGTACCTGATGGATTTATATAAGTATGCCTTGGTGTTTTTGAAATATTGGTTTCATTTTAGTTGCATATCTTCAAATAAAAATCTTTTAGTAGGTATAATTTATGAAGATGAAGATGAACTTGAAGGTAGTCCAACAAATGTGCCAAAATCGCTCTTCTTAGTTAATTTCCTTCGATGATTGGAGCTCGATTACTTTAATTTGACAACTACCCACTCATTTCAACCATGGTGATTAGAATCATTATTGTTCTTTCTGGAATGCACGAAAACATCAACACCAATACTAGGGACCTCAAAAGAAACCCATCTCTATTATATACACTAAGTACCTTCTAATGGGAAAAAATGACATAATCTCAACTTCAACCTTTCTCTTCCATGTTGAATCTTGTTGATAATGTTTACAAAAAATTGTCTTATTTCTTAGACAAAAATGAAACTAAGATGGCTAACATTCATATATATAGTCCTAATCATGCTCTTCACCCATGCTACATGCATCAACTCATTATCTGCAAATGAATCATGCCTTCTCTCACCTAAATTTTTTATTTCGAGGGCATAGGAAGAAATTATAATGAATTAACTTAATCCTATTTTTGGTCATTCTCAAGTGTCAAACAATTCTAAGTTTTTTGAAATTATGTTTTTTTAATACTCATTTTTAGATATGTGTTCATTGGAAATCAAATTAACAAATTCTCATAGTAGAGAGAATTACATCAAATGAATTCAACTCATGTATTCTTATTATACAAAAGAAAGCATGTATTTCTTAATTGTGAATGAAGCACTGTCTATTTTATCAATTCACTACTTCTTGTGCACTGAAATCCGAAGGCGGTACGTCAGTTGGTAGACACAATTCCATCGACACTCTGACGAAACCTGGTTATTAGTTTTTTCAGTGTATTAGGATCAAATATCTGACGAATATTTTGACATTGGATATCCGACACACTGTCGTCAGTGATACTGACAACCCTAAGGACCTAAACCTCGTCGAAATCAACCATTATTTCTAGCAAATACTCATTAGAAGTATGATGTAACTACATGTAAAATATTTGACGTCCATACAATAGATTCGACGGAGGTGTCATACCTTCCATGGATATTACTGTTAGACCTGTCATCGGATATTCGATGCCCACGTTCGTAGAATATTCTACGTCCATACAGTAGATCCGATGGAGGTGCCATACCTCCAACATATATTACTATCGGACCTTTAGTCAGATATCTAACACCCACGTTCGTCGAATATCCAACAAGCTAACAGTAGCTCCGATAGAGGTGCCATGCCTCTGACGGATATGCATGTCGAACCTTTCGTCGGATATCTGACGAAACTGTGTATATTAAAAAAAAAAATTAATAAGATTGCATTACATAACATCTTGGGAATGTTTTAATTGCCTCTAACCTACCATCTCATGACTTGGATTACATTTCCCCCATTTTGTGGAAAATAATCTAGTGGTTATCCTTATTATGCCAATTGTGTGTCTTTTAATGTTGTTCATATTAGCAAGAATTATGATGTCTCGTTTCTTTGGTCCATGTATTTGGGTATTCAAGGTATACTCTCACACTAGAAATTGGTGGGAGACGCATTCTACTACTTGTGCATAATTTGCAATACTTTAATATTGTCTTGTGGGAATTTATGTGTGTGTGTGTTAAGTAGTAGTTCCCAACCCATCAAGGTGGTTGGTCCTTGCTATAATAATACAATGGTGATCTACTTACTTTTCTTTACAAGAAAATTTAAGAAGGGGAGAGAGAGGGATAAATTCACTTGTAGAAAGCTCCCAAAGGTATTATCTTCAATGGCTTACATTGGAGGAGCGGGTGCTGAGAGAATCAACCATTCTAGAATGACCCGAAAAGCATCCAAAAAACAAGAAGACTTTCTCCTTGGTATGGAAAAGAAAAGTATCTATGTAACCTATGTAATGAAATAACTTGAAACCCTAGCTTTCATTGCATGTAAAAATCCCTAAATCTAGCAAAATGTCATTGTTACTATGAAAATGAAATGCTAAAATCACCAATAGCATAAAGAAAACATCGAACACATGGGGAAGAGTAAAGATTTTGTTGGTGAAGAAAGAGAGGTACAAATTAAATTATACATATGGAGAGATGGCTCTCTAAGTTCTTCTTCTTCTAGGGGTGGTCTTCTCTTGGGATTCTCTAAGTCATTGTCCTTCAATCAACAATCCTCCCTCCTTTAGAAATGAGAAAGAAATGGAAAAATCACTTAGCTTCTCTCAAAATTTTCACAACGTGATCTTGCACTCAAATATGCATGTTGCAACCGAGCAAAATAACACCACTCTCTCCAAAGATGTATAATTTATACCCCAATCTTCACTTTTATATAGGTTGTAGTTCTAAAAATATGTAAATTTGTTTCACCTATTAGGTGAAGAATCCTATAAACCAAACTCATAAGAATGGATTAGTGTCCACTAGAGATGCCATTGAAATTCTAGCACCATCTCAATCTAACTTTGTGGTGGTAG
>ML781122.1:1213214-1267465 GCA_009831015.1 Picea engelmannii | reverse complement strand
AATCTTTAAAACTAAGAAAATGACAAACAATGCAAGAATACACCGATGGATTTAGAAAAATGGCATTAATGTTAGACATTCCTTTGCAAACACAAGAAACCCTTATGAAGTATATAGGAGGTTTGCCTGTGCATATTAGAAACACTGTTTTCATTTTTGGACCCACTAACCTTGATGAGGTTTCTGTTCAAGCTACATATATTGAAGCGGGGAAAGCAGGTGTGTCAGGGGAATCGTCATCTTCGATGAAAGAGGACAAGAGGAAAAGGCATGACAATGGAAATAATGAAAATGCAGTGACAAAGAAGGAATGAAAGCCCTCTTGCAAGCATTGCAAGAAAGAGGGACATGATGAGGACAGATGTTGGCAGTTTCATGACAATCATGACAATTGACATGTTACATCTTTTTATGATGTGCCATGTGACCTCAACCAGGAGCGCAGGGAATATTTAAAACGGTTTCAAACAGTTAGCCTTTTTTCCATAGAGCACGGTCCTATGACCCATACGCCTAGGTGTTGGGCGGTTAGGGGCTGGCACACCCATAACCATCCTATGGTTTGCACCATTGGCATGGTTGCGCTTGGTGCTGGGTTTTCACGCTATTTATTGCATGTGTGCCAGGTTTACACAAGAAGGGTGCAATTTGTAGATGCAGAGACAACAAGCATGAAGGGGAAGACTTCCAGGAGGTCTAACTTCTTCGTTTTTCGACCGATTGAGGTGTCGAAAGAGCCCAGATAGGGGTTTTTGGACGCTCTGAAGACATTGGAGCAGTCATAACAGAGTTATACTGAAGGGAAACCAAGATAAAGCCATTTTGATGCAGAGAAACTTTTGAGAAGGAAACATTGTCGGATCGTTTCTGGGAGCTCCGAACGTCCGTTTTGCGTGTCGTTTTCTTTACAGGGTTATAGAGATCTGGATGAACATAACCAGATCAGTCTTGTAGCCATTTGGCATCGTAGCTATGTATTTTTGAGCTCTTGAACAGAAATAAAGAGGCCTCCCCCACAGAGACAAAGGCCCGGAGACGTAGGCAAAGTTGTGTTGAACTCCATTATCAATCTGCGTGTTATGGTTTGCTGTCTATTATTTCATTTCAGATATGCATATGTGTATATGGATGTCATAATTCCTCTTCTTTCCTCATTCCTTCACTAATTTTTCTCAAATGGTTAATTAACGCATGCAAAATTAAAAATCAACCATAAGTCATTAAAAGATCCTACGGATCAGTGCCCAACTGACTTGCAAAAGATACAGGATAAGTTCCTTGACATTCTCTAGTATTTATATAGTAATGGGAAATCATGCAAATGATGTCTCCATTTCTTACATATTTCATAGTAGGCCCCTCCTAGTAACGGGTTCGGTGCTCCAGTTTCCAAATACTATGCAAACGCTGGGCATTCGTCCTTATGGTGGAATTTAGTCCTAGAATTGGTACACCATACTTGTTCCTGCTTCTCCTTCCATTTTGTAAGCTCTACTAATTTAATGGTCATTAATTTAATTGTGTCTGGACTTGCACCATCCCCCCACCGTCTCCTACGAGAGATGCTTCCAACTTCCTCGCAATATCCAAGGCTTCATACTGCGACGTAACCTTTTGTTGCACCAAAGGTTAGTGAATGTGTGGGAATAGTCCTGCAATAAACCATTCTTGGCGTTGTTGATTAGGAATATAGAATGTCAACCTACCCATCACAACTTTAAATATATTATCATAGTCCCAAACTGATTAAATATGTGCATGTTTGATTTCCTTCAATTCTGTGATGTACTGTGACTCAAACGTCGACTTCTTGAACTATTTCAACAATGATTGTCTAATTCATGTCAGTTTCCATGCTTGACCTGTAGGTTTAGTACTTCGCATTTTCATATACCAGATCAATGCACAACCTATTGGTAGCCTCATATTGGACATTCTTTGATCCAAATTTTATGAGCAGAATGAAAATGAATTCATATTATTATTATTCTTAACACAGAGACACAGATATGGAATAACAAAGATACAGTAAAACTAGTTTCTATTCAATAAGAAAATATGTTGAAACTATAAAATGTAGTGAAATACAAGCTTGCTATAATGGTGGTGGCTTATCTCTGAGAAGAGATGTGACAGATACACTCATTCACAAGAATATGGTTACAATGAGGCTCTCCAAGAATTTTTACAATAAATAGGAATGCCAAAACCCTAGAAATCCAAAAACCTAACCCTAGGAGATGAATCACCAAAAGTCATGTGGGTCCAGTTGGGGCAAGCTAGTACATCAAATTCCGAGGGTCGTAAATTTTTCATACGATATTTGTTTTAGGCACACGATACCCCATTGGAAAGGTCTATCCGAGAAATACACATGTTTCCATCAAACTTTGAATCTAAATTTGTCTACATTATGACTGTGGAGAGCCCTAAAAATGTTTTTTAGGGCCTCAAAATGACCCCGGAAGTGAGGGACCTGAAAACTAGGAAATAATTGCCAAACTAGAAAACTGCCAAAATGAAGTAGTTGGAATAGGTGGGAGGCCACCGAAATCCATATGGATCAATCCTCCCCCCTTAGGAAGAAATGGTCTCCATTAAGTTGAGTTCCACCATCACATGAAGAATGTTTTTCTGAATTTGGCCATGGGTGATCCACTTGCCTTGGTGCAAGAGTTGCTCTTCTTTGACAACCCGATAAACATGGATCCTTTACTGTCGAGTGCCCTTGACCTGTGTGTCCACAATATACTGACTAGATTCATGTTGCATGCAGTCAGAGTTGATCTCTATTGGTTTCAATTGTTCTTCTATCTCTAAGGTGTCCAACGATGGTTGGAAGTATGGCCAAAGGAGATCCATGTTGAACATTGGGTGCAGACCAACGAAAGGAGGAATGTTGAGCTCAAAATAATTGTCACCCACTTCCTTGGTGATGGTGTAAGGTCCATAATAGAGTGGGAGAAGCTTCTGATGGGGCCCTTTAAGGTGTTCTTTCTACATGTGTAACCACACTTTGTCTCCCACCTAAAACTTGTGTGGCACCCGATGTTGATCGTGGCGCTACTTTTACCTGGCATTGGACTTCTATAAAATATCTTGAACCTATTAGTAGATGTATTGGATCCTCTCAATGAAATAGGAGGCTTTTTCAACTTCAATTGGAGTAGGTGATGAATCGACCGAGGTGGCCACAAGAGGTAGTGAAACATCCATGGGATCCAATGGATGGAATCCCAATCTGACTTAAAAGGGATTGTGGTCAGTTGAGTTCTATAGGTCTCTATTGTAGCTATGTTGAACATAAATAAGACTCTCATCCCATGTGCGGGAGTGATTGGAATTTTACATGCACAGGATATGTACTATCATCTGATTGATGACTTTAGTTTGGCCTTTTGTCTGAGGGTGGAAGGAAGTCGTGTTGGCCCTCAACCAAGTTTTGAGGAAATATTGGTCAGGTTTGACCACTTTTTGGACTTCGATGCAGTGATTGAGGAAGGAGTGCCCAGGCAGAGTTGAGATCACGTATCTCACTTGTTTTGTGGGCTTTTTGGACCCAACAAGGGGTTCATTAGGGTTTGGTAAGGGTAATGGGATATTGGCCCATGGGTTTACCCATGATTAGGCATTTTTGTAAGAGATTGTAAAAGTATAAATAAGTAGGAATGTATGATAGGAATATTATCTTAGAAAACAAATTTGAAGTAGCTAAGTGCAAGTAGTTTTGGGTTGCTTAGTGCAACAAAATGTGTTTGTAAGGCTCTATGCTTGATAGAGAAGTGGGCTTTGTGCCATCACCTAGTTTTGGGAAGGAGGATCTAGCACTCAATGCACAAATCTCTTGTCCTCTGTGAGATTATCTTTGTGGCTTAGTGCATAGGAGCGTATGAATGTAAGGGATTCAGAAGAATAATAAAGAACACAAAGTAGTTGATGGATGTAGCCCCACACTGGGGTGAACCATGTATATCTTTTGTCGTTTGTTGGATTTGTGTTGTGTGGTTTATGCTATGATAATGATCAGTTCTTTTCTTATTATGTTTTTTATATAGATCTGATATTGCTTAGTGCTTTACTTATGCTTTATGAATGAAAGCTAGATCTAACTCATTGCTATGTGCTAAGTGTTTGAAGTACTTAATATTTACTATTACTGCGCCTATCCATCTTAGGGTTTTTTTCTGCGATGTTAATGAAGCTAATGAGTTAATGAATATCATCTTGTAGTGTTAATAAAATACTTCATGAAGTTTTTCCATCACAGATATGTGTCCCATCTTGGTTATAGACACTTGAGTCCTATAACCCCCCCTACTTCTACCTCAGGTGAGACTTCACCTGCTTCACAGGTGTTTCTGAAAGGGCCGGTAGTTAGGGTTTTGTTGGTGCATTGTTGAAGCATTGAACCCTGGGTCTACCCCTGTGCCAACAAATGGTTTCGTTGTCGAGACTTGAAACTGTGATTGTTGGGAAATGTAGTAAAAAAAAGAGAATCTTTGTGCGTAGATTTGTTGCTATAGTGCGCAGTATTCTAATCGAATTGCGAAGCTCTGTGCTAAGAAATAAACCCGATATAAAGAAAAGAGGCAAGATCTTAAAAGAGGTAAAGCTGCATTCTTTGATAACAGTAAGATAAGTGAAAATTTTTGTTTTGAAAACATGAATTTAGGTATGTTTAATAGATTTTGTCCTAGTTTGAAAACTAGGGAACAGTTGGAAGAAAGAGATGATCTGAATAAATTTGATAGAAATGAAGATAGATATGTTATTCCTATGCATAGAAAGAATTTTTGGACTAATAAGTGGATGCAGGAACCTAGAAAGAAATTTTGAAGATTGTAGGTCCAACACTATGATCCCAATGCGCAGTACAGAAGAGGTTGGGGAACATACAAGAGAAAGAGAGGATTGAAACTATTTTATAACTATAGAAGACTGGGACATATTGATAAGGAATGCCCTGGTATAGGTCCTATTTGTGTTTGTTGTAAAATTATTGGTCATGAGGTTGAGGATTGTCCAAAGATGATTGCTAAAGTTGAAAGGATGAACATGAGACAAGAAAAATATCAAGAGACTAAGGGTATGCTAGAGAATCATAAAGAGAAAGAATCAGAGAAAGCTCAAACTATGTTATTACAGTTGAAATAAATGATGGATGATCACAAAGATGTCATTTTACCACAGATCCTGAAAGTGAAACAATGCATAAGTGCAATAATAGAAGACTTCGACATAGATTGTGTCTTGGATGAAGAAACACAAGTGAATATTATGACAGAAGAAACTTGGGGAATTTTGGGAAAGCCTGTTGTGGTACCTTCATTGGGAAGAATAGGCTTGTTAAAAGGAAAGATGATAACCCTATGTGGAAGAATTACTAAAGTACATATTATTGTTCATGGAACACCGACTGGAGAGGAATTTGAAGTCATTAAGTTTGTTGAGAAAAACACCCCTTTCCCACTCTTGTTAGGTAAGACTTGGATTGACAAGGATCAGATCAGAAGGAAATCAGAGGAAGAATATATAGAAAAGAAAAATCAAGAACTAAGAGATTTCATAGCTAGAAAAATAGATCGAATAATAGAAGAACAAGAGGATAAGTCAAAGAAATAGAAGGCAATATAATTAACTAGCAAGATTGAAAGAATACAAGAAGGTTTGAAGGACCTATCCATGCAAGAAAGAAGTATATCCACCCAGGAAGTATTAAGAGAAGATATATTAACTTTGGACCCTTCGAGAGCACATCAGCAGTGTGAAGTCACTATACTAGGAGAAGATAAGAATAAAAATGGAAAGAGGATTCCAAAAGAAGTTAGAGAAACTCATATCATAGGAAAGAAGGAAAGGAAAATCAGTAAAAAGAAAGCTAAGTTAGAAAAACTACAGGAAGTTACAGAGAACAAATGGAAGACTTTGCAGGAGGCAGGTTTGCATGATTTGAACCTCACTGGAACAACAGAACCGTGCAGAATGGGACCTCACCCTGGAGAAGCTATATGACTGTTGGAGGCACCCTGACCATTAGAGAGATGCTCTAGAATGTCTAGGAAACACATTTATGGGTGAATGGACCGCATTTGGGATGTTGAGACTATGCCATAATAGACAAATTCAAATTGATGGAAGAAGCCCTGCCTGTTGGAGGAATCCATTATGACACTTGATTATTTAACCCATTGGACGCTACGTCATGACCACTTTTTTCTACCCATGATTATCTGAGACAAGAAGAGAAGTGATTGTGTGTCGAGTCATGTTATCAGACATCATTTTCCATTTGTCTGCCCCTCTTATTTATTCGCCTACACTGACCTATTTGTTAACAGTGATAATGTTGGCCGAACACACTGAGTTAGAAAAGTTTTTCAAATAGGTTCTTAAGAGGTTTATGGATGATAAAGCTATGTCTGAAGGAGTACAGGTGTCTACGACCAGGGGACTGCAGGATTCCCCTTCGAATGGATGATGTTCGGGCCGTACCAACTCCGCGACTGAGCAGTGAAGTAAGCATCGTGGTGACTTAGATAATGCGAAGAAGATCTTGTCGATGTTACCATATTATATCCCGCCTTTGGCTGGTGTGATTAACCATGAAATCATCCCACGGTCCTTTGAGTAAACTTTGATCACCACGTACATCCCAAAACAAATACACATAGTTGGGACTCAGTTGGGATAGATCCCACTACTGAAGAACAATGATTTCAATCTCGACGACAAAAAGAATTATGCGATGCTCGCACCTCATAGATATTTGACGAAGACCACTGGGAAGAAGCCTCGCCTAGTCTCCAAGCCTTGGATTAAGGAGATCTTGCAGTCCATGATACTTAACGTGATGAAGATTCCCCATTTTGGTTGACACTAGGAGGAATATTCTTGTCGTGCTACCATGGTAGATACCTATGGATCGAACAGTGAATTACTATGGATCCAATCCTGATCCACCTTATTACAGGATTGAGCATGCAGGGACCAGACCCTAAACAATTTTACCCAAGGAATACCTTGGACCACTCCCTGGACCAGTGCATAAAGGAAGCATGTGGAGAAGTTGAAAAGGGAAAGTGATGATACAAGGTAGCCTCTATCCAGGATGGCGCAGTGAACCTCGCTTGCCAACTCGTAGTTGGAAAGTGCATAAGAAATAATCACCCCACACATGTCAATGGGTTCGCAGTGGACCTCACAGGAAAATGCGTGGAGGGGATGCAGATGAATTGGGCGAGTTACCTCATCAACGAGCTCCAAAAATACTGTCGCGAAGCTCAGGATCAGGGATGCGAGTTCCACTTTAGTTGGTTTCTTGTATTGTTTGCATTTGTCACTTGGAAAATGAGGGAAGGAGCCACCTTCCTAGAGATCGAACCATCAGAGCCATTGGATGCTAGGTTATCTACCTTTTGGTACACCAACGACATGTCGAAGCAATGGTAGTTTAACATTGTGTTCCATGCCTATTATCAACAACTGAAGATTTCCATTGATTCATTCCCATGCATGACACCACACACCTTGCACTATTATAGAACAATAGCCAAGTTCCATACAGATTCGCATTTTATTTATATCATTGCGTGCAAAGTTGAGAGCAAGGAGGAGATACAATATTATTACAAGCTGACAGATGAAGACATGGAATAGATCAAGAAGGAATGGTCAGAATAATTTCAGACACTTTTCGTTGATGCCAAACTCTTCGACGCTGACATTATAGGAATCCCCTTGGTCATCTGGTTCAAGCATGCAGGATAGTCCAGTGCAAAGAATAAGAAGAAAAAGGAGTAAGTTTAGAATATAGATATTGATGAGGAGGACAACGTCTCTGAATAAAATGGATCTGGATCACCCAAAGTAGGATGAGGAGGAGAATACTAGGTAGATGGATAAAGAGAAGGGGAAGAAGAATAAAAGTAAGGAGAAGGTGAAACTACAATGCCAAAGGTCCCCTTACTGAAATAGAAACACCGCGGAAGAGGAATGTTTCTCCGCAGAAATCTTCGAAAAGAAAGAAGACTCATGATAGTAAGCCCCAGATGGAGGCCACACTCATAGAGGATGATATCAGTCTAGTCCACAGATCAAAGGAGGATGCATCCGAAGATCTCTTGAAGAGATATGGTGGGAAGCAGGAGGAGTTGTATGGAAGGTTATATAAGGAACTAAAGGATATACATCAAGATATTCAATTGATGCACGTAGTACCTACTATGCCTTCCTCGTTGGAGACCACACAATTGGGGGATGAGCCTGCCCAATTGAGAATATTAGTAGATGCAACAGAGGCTCAACTTCATAAAGTCCAGGAAGAAAAGGAGAAGGATACAGAGGCCTTGAATAAAGAGAAAGAGGAATTCTTAGAGCAACTACGAGTTGCATGTTACTATGTAACCAATTATGAAAATGAGAAAGATGAGTTTCAGGCAATGTTCGAGGAAGACAAAGTGAAGATACAGAAAGAAAAGGACTAGCTGCTCGCAGAGAATACTGCAATCAAAGAAGTGGTAAGAAAATCACTTCTCTCTATGCTAGGCTTGGCACAGGAGGAACATGAGTCAATCGAGGTTCAATTGATGAAGTTTGCTGAGACCATCTAGCAGCTTCAAGCGAGGATAACAGAGTTGGAGATCCAAGTAGTACCAAGCACCCCGTAGGAGGTGCATGACCATAGGGAAGAATCCACCAAGAGAACAGTTGGAATGATCAAAGCCCTCGCCTCATAATTCAAACAACTGAGTGATAGAAGCATGCAGACTTATGAACGCCTCATAGAATATCCATAGCTGAGGTAGTTGGAAGTGTAGTTACAGGAGGTACAGCAATAAGCACTGTCAGTACAAGCACAGATGAAGTTACTCACTACAGTTGAGAGAATGAGAAGATCACAAGAATAGCGCAAAATCCATCAACATATTACTTCCATCCAAAGCAGAGTAATGGAAGTCACACAGAAGATGCAACCAGTGTAGGATGAAGCCTGCAAAGTGTTTAAAGAAATTGAAGGACAAGGTTTTCAACAAGACCAAGTGGTTGCAATAGTGGAACAACACCTAGAAGGGCCTGTTACAAAGAATATGATCCAAGAACTCGCTGAGAAGGAGGCTTAGGTGAATAAAAAATTTGAGGATTCTTGAGTGAATCTTGAGGCCTTTGAAGTAGAGTTTCCCAGATCTGAGTGACTCAGGATGAGTCACAGGTGAGTGTTGGCGGCCTATTTTCCCTCGACCAAGTTTTGAGGAAATCTTGGTCAAGTTTGACCACTTTTTGGACTTCGACGTAGTTATCGAGGAAGGAGCACCTAGGTGGAGCTGAGATCATGGATCTCACTTGTTTTGTGGGATTTTTGGACCCAACAAGGGGTTCATTAGGGTTTTGTAATGGGTTATGGGATGTTGTCCCATGGGTTTACCCATGATTAGGCCATTTTGTAAGAGATTGTAAAAGTATAAATAAGTAGGAATGTATGATAGTAAGAGTAGCTTAGAAAGCTAAGTCGAAGTAGATAAGTGTAAGTATTGTTTGGTTTCTGAGTGCAACAAAATGTGTTTGTAAAGATCCATGCTTGATAGAGAAGTGGGCTTTGTGCCATGACCTAGTTTTGGGAAGGAGGATCTGGTGCTCAGTGCATATATCTCCTATCCTTTGTGAGATTATATCTTTGGCTTAGTGCACAGGAGTAGATGAATGTAAGGGATTCATAAGAATAATAAATAAGACAAATCATTTGGTGGATGTAGCCCCACACTGGGGTGAACCATGTATATCTTGTGTCATTTGTTGGCTTTGTGCTGTGTGCTTTATGCTATGAATAAGCTCAGTGATTTTCTTATTATGTTTTTTAGATAGATATGATATTTCTTAGTTCTTTACTTATACTTTATGAATGAATTCTAGATCTAACTCATTGCTATGTGATAAGAGGTTGAAGTAATTAATCTTAACTTTTACTGTACCGATCCATCTTAGGGTTTTGTTCTACGATGTTAATGAAGCTAATGAGTTAATGAATATCATCTTGTAGTGTTAATAGAATACTTTGCAAAGTGTTTTCATCACAAATCTGTGTCCCATATTGGTTACAGACACTTGCATCCTATAACCCCCCCTTCTTCTACATCAGGTGAGACTTCGCCTTCTTCGCAGGTGTTGTTGAAAGGGCCGGTAGTTTAGGTTTTGTTGGTGCGTTGTTGAAGCATTGAACCCTGGGTCTGCCCCTATGCCAACAAGTGGAATTGGTGAGCTTGGTTTATAGCAGTGACTAGAGGCTCGAACAAAAGGTTCTAAGGAACCGACTGTCCTGATATGAGACAATGGTTTGTGGGATTCCAAAATGTACCCAGACTCATTAAAGAATATCTTGGTAGTGGCCTCTATTGTGTTTCTCTTCTTGCAGGCGGCCAGGATCACCATCTTGGAAAAATGATCAACAACCACAAAGACACAGTCGTTTCCCCTCTTGGTGGATGGAAGGATCGATATGTATTCCATTGAGATAGATTGCCATGGCCTGTTAGGAGTATAAAGGGGGGTGTATAGGCCCTGTTTTTTAGTGGTCGGTTTGGAAATAACGCAGGAAGTGTAGGACTTGATATACTTGCGGGCATCCTGTCAAATTTTTGGCCAGTAGAAATTTTTCTCCAACACTCCCATTGTCTTTTCGATACCAAAGTGTCCTACCACGTGACTGTAGTTGGATTCCCAAATTATCTTCTCTCACTCGCTTGATGGAACGCAAACATGGCCCAATCATCACAATAACACGTCTTGAAGATGGAAATTAGCGATAACGGAGTTTGCGCCCAACATTTGGTATGTGGTGATGAAGTCATGGTTTGTCTCATAGAGGTTGGGCCATCCAGAGGTCTCATGGCCACAAGAGTCTAGCACTATGGTGAGTGTCATGAATAGAGGTCGACTGAGGAAATCAACGAATCGGTTGGTACTACCTGTTTTATACTTGATGTTGAGGTGGAACTGCTACAAGTATGTGGACCACTTATGATGGTGGTCATTATGTAATTTTCCCTATGTCTACATGAACTTCAGTGGTTTATGATCTATGTGGATGAATGTCTCCTTCCAAAGAATGTAATGTTTCCACTCGCGACAGTCTTGCAAAATGGAGTACATTTTTTTTTCGTAAGTAGGGTACTTAGGGACAACATATGATAGTGTCTCACTATGATAGGCCATGGGGTGGTCATGTTGAGTGAGAACTATTCCTACAACATAGTATGAAGCATATGTCTCGATTTCAAAGGGTTTTTGCAGGTTTGATAATGAAAGTATTGGGGCTGAGAAGAAGAGCTTCTTTAAATAATCGAACGATTATTGTTGGGACAATAACCACACAAATTTTTCCTTATGACCACCCCTGGTTACTTTCTTGATGGCCCATGCAATATGGGAGAATCCCAACATGAACCTGCAATAGAAATTGTGAAGGCCTAAGAATCTTTGAAGCTTAGCAAGTGTGGTTGGGACTAGCCATTCATGGATGATATGGATCTTGGTTGGATCCACATGCACACCATGTTGATCCAGAATGTATCCTAGGTACTAGACCATGTCCATGTCAAAGGAAATTTTTTCCAGGCTAGAATATAACTTGTATTTCCTCAGGGTGTGCAGAACCTGATGAATGTGTTGCAAGTGTTCCTCCCAAGTCTTGTTGTAGATGAGGTTGTCATCCAAATACACCACTACAAAATATTGGTGAAAGGTCATAGGATATCATCCATCATCCTCTTGAAAGTTGCTGGACAATTTTTCAAACCAAAGGGCATGACCAACCATTCAAAAAGACATTCTTTTGACTTGAAGGTTGTCTTCCATACATCTATCTATTCTATGGGGTTTTGGTGGTAGCCAAAATTCATATCAATATTACTGAAGTATTTTCCTCCCTTGAGCTAATCAAAGAGGTCATCAATTCTAGGAATCAGGTACTGGTTCCTAACTGTTATTTCATTTAGGGCTTGGTAATCAATGCAGAGTCTCTAGGTCCCATATTTCTTCTACACCAGCATGATTGGGATCCCATGAGGCGATGAGATGGGATGAATTTTCCCCTTATGGAGTAGTTCTTGCATCTTTCACTTGATCTCCTCATTATCTAACATAAAGCAGTGGTAGATTGGCCCATTGGGAAACAATGCGTTGGGGGTCATATTGATGGGATACTTGACCTGACAATGTAGAGGTGCCTCGGTAGCTGAGGAGAATATATATTTGTATTATTCCATGACCTTGTCCTCTTGCTTCTGCTGTATGGAGAGGTCTTCCATGGAGGCCCTAGATGTGGCCTCAATATTTTGCTCACTCTGAGAGTGAATCACGAAGAAGAAAAACTTCTCGGTCTCATAGATGACCTTCCTGCATTGCTTGGTAGAGATCAAGGAAATAACACTAGGTGGGACTACCTCGGGTATCCTCTATAATTTCTTGTTCAAAGTAGTAATAACACTACAAGGACTAGACTCATATACAACATGACGTTTCCATAAAAAAGGTTGTCCCAAAAGAAAATTACAAAATTTGAGAGGAGAAACATCACACAATACCTCATCTTTGAATGGATTGATATCATATGACAAGTGACACTATTGGTTGACACGAGGATCGCTTCCTTGACAGATCCATCCAATGGTGTAGGGTTGTGGGTGCAACATTGTTGGTAGGGCTAGCCGCTTGATTACCTCTTCTGATATGAGGTTCCTATGGCTACCTCTATAACCGATAAAGTGAAGTGGGGTGCCTTTTACCCACATCTATGAATGAAAGAGGTGCTTGCCTTCTTCTGGTTCATTTGGTTAACTGGGTTGGACCTTGGTGGTAGAAATAGTGGCACTGGGTTCTGCATCAATTATCTGTCTCCCCCTTTCTGGTTCTAACTTAGAGTCAGAACCCGCATCTGATTCAGAGTCTTTCACCTCAACCACCAATGATTTCTTGGAGCGATAATCAATAGTGTTATGCCAAGGGCTCTTATGGAATTCACACCACTTCCCGGTATATTTCTTTATTTTTTCAGTGTCCTTCTTTGCTTGCGGCCTAGACTGGTTGTCCTTGGGCTATTTGTCTTTTCTCTGTCCTTTGTTTTGCGGGTTGGGGATTCCCTTGACTTGCTTCTATTGTGAAGGGTTCCAAGGCCCAAATTTCCGCATCTTTTGTTTAAGATTTTTCTCGATTTTGACGACATATTGATAGGCCGCGCCCAACGACGAGATATCTAAAAACTCCATTTCATCATGGATTTATCTATGCATACCACTATGATACTTGAGAACCATATTTCACTCATAATATTTGATACCCATCTTGGTGTGCAAGGTATTGAAGATATTCATGAACTCTAGCACTACTTGGTCTCTTTCTTGCCGTAGTCTAGTCCATTTTGTATACATGTCATCATAAATTCTGATAGGGTAGTATTATTCCTTGATAACATCCCTGAAGGGCTCCCAAGTGACCACAACTGTAAATAATAATGGTTCCTTTATTTCATTTTTCTCATATAAAGTCTCCCACCAATATTTCACATGGGGGAGGGATTGGAGGGGCATAAACATAATATTTTCATTGTTCGTAAAGTTATGGATAGAAAAATAACCTTCTAGCCGATTTAAGCATTTGTCTACAAAATCTGCATCTATTTGACCTTCAAATATGGGAATATCAAATTTGATTTGTACCTTGAAAGGGGCGATGCCTCCATTTAAAGAATATGCGTCACCCATTGGTAGTCGTCAAAGGATTTGTGCAAAACTGTCCATCATTTCATTCCTTTGATGTGTTAGGGATTCCTCGCGAAACATTTTGAAAGGATCTCTTGTCCCGTTGTCTTTATTTTCTCCCACCATGAGAATTCACTTGGTTTTGTGAGAGATTGTTTCCTCAAGAGAAACAAGCTTGAGACTCAATTCTTTGTACCCTGACCTCGTCAGGGACATGCATTAAGAACGACAAGGAGTAGACTGCTCTAATACCATTGATCCACATTCTATGAGAAGAATGAAAATGAATATAGATTATTATTATTCTTAACAAAGAGACACATATATGAAATAACATATATACAATAAAATCAATTTCTATTCAATAAGAAAATATGCTGAAACTGTAAAATGCAGCAAAAAACATTCTTGCTAGAATGGTGGAAACTTATCTCTGGGAAGAGACGTGACGGTTGCACTCATTCACAAGAATATGTTTACAATGACACTCTCCAAGAAATTTTACAATAAACAGGAATTCCAAAACCTAGACATCCAAAAACCTAACTCTAGGAGATGAATCACCAAAAGTCATGCAGGCCTCATTGCGGTAACCTAGTACATCAACTTCTCGGGGTCGTAAATTTTGCATACGATCTCTGTTTTAGGTGCAAGATAAATTGTTAGAAAGGTATATCCAAATAACACACATGTTACAATTAGAATATGACTCTGTCTACAATTAAATTGTGGCGATCCCTAAAAACGATGTTTAGGGCCTCAAAACAACCTCGGAAGTCAGGGACCCAAAAACTAGGAAAAAACTGGCAAACTGGAAAACTTCCAAAATGATCCAGTTGGAATAGGTGGGAGGCCACTGAAATCCATCTAGATCATTCTTCATAGCCCAAATTGTCTCACATACAAATAGATTTTTTTCTAGGTCCTTTGACCCAAATCCCTCGAACCCAGGGAGTCTTAAAGTGTTTTCTAACCTTAGCATGTTTTTTTGTGTAGTACCTCCCCCTGGAGATGTGGCCTTACTATGAATCAATGAATTTATTCCATTTCTTTGGATACTGCTACTCTATCTTCCTCTACTAAATATAAGTTATTTTGAAAACTCCTCAAATGTTACGTCAGATCTCAGTGACACACATGGGTTCTTGGATTCAACATAGGATTTATCCTAAGTAAGACTTGATGGCTCTTCTATTATAGGACTGAACTGGTAATCCTCTTCCTCTCCTTCTATGTGTGGTATCTCTATGATATGGAATATTGTGTAAGTTCCTCTCCACTCATACTCATTGCACAACCCTCATTTCTCATCCCTAGTCTTCAACCTCTTGTATCTTCTTCCATTGCATAGTACTCCAAACTCATCTTCCTGTTATGATATAGATTATTTGTTTCTCTGCATCCTTAATCCCTCCCTTCCTTCTTCATTTATTTATTCATTATTTCCTACCTTCAGACCATCCCCTGGTCATGTCCCAAATCCTCTATGTGCATGAAACCCCTTAGCAGTCAAATTCCATCGTCATCACACATTTGTCTCACAACAACATCTTTATCCAAGTACCCAATGCTTTCATAAACCTTCTGTGTGGACCCTCAAAGATATCCATTTCTACAACACTATATGACTGGGTAAAATCCACTACAAATTTTGCAATATAACCCCCCAATATGCTATTTGAACATAAATTGATTATGAGGGAAGTATTATTAATTACAAAATTCAATTGTGTTACCAACTTAGGAGTCTAGTTCCTCATCCCTACAGTATGATATCTCCCAGTATTATCCACTAATATTTCTAACCATTTCGTTAAAATAATTAGAAATTCACCAAAGAGAATCTCATGTAACTTTGTAAGCACATACCATAGAAACCATTGTTCGTCACTCATCTGAGGATTTCTATTCTCTCCTCATGTAAATTATCCCTCCTTCATGTCCATCCATTCGACGATCTATTTCTTAGAGGACCTCTAAAAAATTTCCTCAATTATATATTGTGGGCCTTGGCAACATAACCATTTTTTGGAGTGCAGTTGTAAGACCCTAGGTTCAAGTTATCTAACCAAAAAATCGTTTCAGATAATGGCCCTTTCGGCATCACCTATGTTGTTCCTGAGATTACACTTAAGGCTCAAAAGGGTAATGTCAAGGCATCATAAATATAAAGGAAAGTTTTGAAAGGTGCTTTTTCTTCCGTTAGTTATATAATAATTAATCCTCAAATGAAAATAATGACAGAACATGACAGAGGTCGTAATTTGTCCTCTGAGTTGATTTATAAAATCAAATGATGTGAGGGAAACTTACAAAACTGTTAAAAAAAATGAGGCATCAATGCAAGATGAATCTTACCTTGGTCAGAGTAGAATAAATTAAATAATGCACCCTTGAAAGGATATGAGATACAATAATCCAGGTAGCTCACAGGTCTTGTATTTTCTTATAGAAAATACAGAGGAAAAACTGCTTTCTTATCAAACAACCAATAAAATGTCACTACAGTAGTAGTACTACTAAATTCCAATCACTCACTTATCAAGGAATAACATAAGGAAAACTAGAAATATGGAATACAAGAAGAAAACATAACTCAAATTGCACAAAAATTGAAATCCTTGTCCGCACTTGTATTAATTCTCACGAAAGGAGAGTTCTCTCTATTACATTCGACAAGAAGAAGCATGTGTTAAGTCTTCATACTATACATTTATACAAAAATGATCTCAACCCTAGGTGGTTGGCATTCTCATAATTCAAAAACAATAAATATTACAATATGTGAAATTTGAAGAGTTTCATTTGCATCTTCTTTGTCTCTTCACTTGTTGGCAGAGACATTTCTTCTTCTAGTCCTCCAGCTCAGAAAAAACTGGCCTCTAATAATGATCTGTGTGAATGGTATGCACATGTTTCTCATTTTTTCCCATATGTGTTGGCTTTTCCTTGCTCAACACACTAAACACATTTTCCTACGAACTGCACCACCAACCTGGAAGGCTTTGTTGTGTCATTCGCCTCAAAAGTATATAACGTCTTTTCTATGTGAGGCAGACTATCTTCCATTCTCCTGGATTCTAAATATATAGACTGTAGTCACAAAATAGTATTGACTATCCACTTATTAATCTGGATAATGTCAACTTGTTTCAATTGCAGGATTGTGGCCCGGTCTTCTTCCATGCTCGTCTTGGAATGAGGTTGATTCTTTGCAATATAAATTTTCCCCAGGGCTTCAAAGATACTGTCTATTTCAATGTCCAATGACTCTTTGTCGAGTGAGGAACATGCCTCTTCACAAGATTTCTTCACTTCCCAGGCTAACCTTTTACTTTCAACTAAATTGGCCTCCCAGGTTTTCAGTATTATATTGCCTCGAGTTTTCTTTGAAAGAGACAATCTAGTGGCCCTGGATACTTCATCCTTTTCTACTATAAAATGACCTCCTGGAATGTAAATCGAGCTGAAATGGCCTCTCTTTCCTTTAGGTGAATGTTATTTAAAGAATGGTCTGCCACTCGATAATAGTTTTGAACAACTTCTACTTTAGTCAAAAGGTTTTGCTGGGATGATTCCAACTTCTCGTGCACCTCCAATACCTGGGCTTGGAAAATTGCCACATCCACTGTCGTGTTCTCAGTCTAGTTTACTTTAGCTTGCAATTGTTTAACCAGCTCTTCCTGTTGAATGGCCAGTTCTCTACTTCATCAAGACTGATTTTGAGTTGTTGGATTTCCTGTCTGTCACAGGCTTTGATCTTCTCAAAAAATTTATTCATCTCATTTGTCACACTTTTTTCCACAGTATTTATGTGGTTTTGCAACTGTTTCACCAACATATCCTTCTACTTCATTTGTTCTACTAGACTCCCAACTGAACATTGATTTGTTGTGGAAAAATCTCCTAATGTGTCTGCCACTTCCATAGAAATTTTTTCCTCCTCTAATGCCTGACCATCATATAAAACTTTGGGTCTCTTGACAGTTGAACCCTCCTTTTGGCATGTTTCTCTTTTTACCACAACCCTCCTCTTCTTGCTGTAGAAGAAGTTGGAAGTTGGAATTTATTCAACCGAAATAGGAATGAGATCCTCTATAAAAATGACCTCGACATTCGGATTCCCCTTATTGGACTGTAAAGGTGTGACCGATTTGATAGGGTTTCCTATGTTGGTGGATGGTTATTGCCCTGCTATATTTGTAGCTAATTTTTCTAGTGTGGAAAGTGATTTCTCTTCACCCATTTTTATCAAAGCTTCGAATCGAGCTTTAGTTTGATCATCTGGTGGATTTGATGATGCAATATTTGATTTCATTGTCATTACCTCTATTTTCTCCAAATTTTCCTGAATGTCTCATCCACTGGAACTTCTTGTTTCTAATTTCTGGGTCAGAAATTCTTGTGTGGCTAGAGATGTTGAGGATCCTCCCTGTAAGACATTAGGTATGCTATTTCTTTGGTGTCTTTGAAAATTATAGAACTTGCATAATTCTTCTGGAGCCAGAGTTCGAACTCAACTCAACAGTCCCTGATAAGATCTTGCTCTTAGAATATCTCATCCTGTGGGGAGTCTTCATGCTTGTATATTTTCAGATTGTAATGAGCCATGTGATTTCCCACAATCTTCTGTGGATCATGTTTCTTGAATTCAATATTAACAAGATTAATGTCTTCCAGGGCCATGGCCTCTACCTTTGAGTGGCCAAAATCTAACAGTGAGAACACACCAATCTACAAAGGAAAGGTGAGCCATACTTTTTTCTGCGCTACCCTTAGTTCTTTACTGATTCCACCTAGCAAAGTTTGATGTGCCACCTCTGCACACCAATCGATCTGGTAGAAACTTGGGTAAGGCATGTGGAGGGATGGAACATCCAAAAACCCTAATATAAGAGAAATGTTCTTCAATGTACCGATCTTCTATTTTTCCCAATTTGGTCACTATCTTGTCAGAAATCCTGGGAGGTGGGAACCCATATATAGAAATATGCATCGGCACCACCACATAGTTACATATTTCATAGAATAAATCTTTTTCTTTACCCTCCCATAACTTGGAGTGATAGAAGTGTATTGGTTCAACACTGGTTAGAGTCCAACCCCATCCATCAAAGGAAATGGTGTCATGAAACAAACAACATCCATAATGTAAGCAGACATGTAAAATGGGGTAGGTTTCCCTTTGGCTTTCAATGACCGATATTCTGTGATTTCCTTCACCAAATTGTCCGATAATATTTTGGCCCAATTGAAGGAATACCCCTCTGCTACTGTATGAATGATTTACACCCATGGTAATAAGAAATGAGCAATGTTTTCCTTCCCAAAAAGTCTACACAACATCATGGCTACATGCATCATGTGAGGCTCTAATGAGGCAACATCATATATGCCATGGGTGTCTTCTCTAAATTTCTCAGGACATGAACACCAATCCTTGATCAAGTTGGGTAAGTTATTTCCATATTGAGCACATTCATTTTTGTCGAAGTCCATTAGGAAAGCGACATTATAAAAGTAATTGGGAACTGGAGATAATTGGTACATTACCTAGAAATTCTCTGGTCCAAAAGACCCAACTGCAACCTTTTGTGAATTGCTTATACTCCTGGTCGAAAGGTCGACATTCTCCAACTCCCAACCAATCATATCATTTAAGGCATGAGACTAGACAACATTTATATTTTATGCAGCTCTGATTGAGAAACATATTTGTATCTTGTAGCCTGGGTTTTAGTCCCCTCGTTGCCTAAATCATCTGGGCAATTGATCAATTCGTATTGTAGAATATCGAATACCTCTGTCCAGGTTTTCACGGTATCTATGGTTCTGGGTGACGTGTCTAATAAGACGTCTGTGTTTGGGTTTTAGCTTTCACCAGATGCTTTAGCTGTTTTCCATGGAGCCATGATATCATGAGTTCAGAACTCTGTTACTTGTTACAGGAAATGTACAAACTTCTTATCTTGCTCAAACTTGCTTTTCTGTGAAAATGCAAATGAAATTCAAACTTCAATATCCTATTCGCCTAAATGAGTTGAGTTACGAATACTTTACTGACGGTGCATTCACTTTCATTAATGAAAATATTAAGGCGGTGGTCGGAGTTCTTATTTGAAATGATTGTCGTAGATTGATTATTAATGTCATTAATGTATGGTGGTTCGCGATTAGAAGTTTTGACAAATAACATTTCAATTTACCCGAGCTACGATTCGGCGAAAAATTAGTCATGAGATAATCCTCATTAATGCATTAGTTAATCACATTTATTGTTAAGTGTTTTTCCATATTTTCAGACCTCAGGATTTTGGTAGTTTCTCGAGATAGGATCCCCGAAACATGAAATCATGAAGTGATTAATTAATTTTAATCATGTTTTATCTAGTAAATAATCATTCTTATCTTCAAGTATTTCGGTGTTTAGTGCTTCTTGATATTTGAGTGCAGTGGATGGAAAATATCCGAACTCCGAAAATGGGAAATTATTTAATTAAGTATTAATCGAGATTAACTTGTTTAAAATGGGTTTATATTTTTGTTATCTATGTGCTTTAGGTGTCGGAAAAACAAATTTATGGATGTTTCGACAGACCACTACTCATAATGATGTGTCAAATCTTAGGAAGGTATACATGTATGATGACTAAGACCCTTTGAACACTTTTCAGATATCGAGATTTCAGAGTTTCTATATTGTGAAATGCCCAAAGTGTGAAACTCCGAAATCCGAAACTCTGAAGTAAGTCTCTCGAGGCTTGACCTTTTTAACATTCAGGCAGCTCCAAAACATTTGGGAAAGAGGGATCATTCGATCGATAAGAGAGTTGGATCGATGGTGGACCTTGTGTACTCGTTAAGGATATAAGACAAAAATGACTTATTATTTAGGTTCTATTTTGAGATGAAGTAAAAAGAAACAAGTTAATGTTTCAGAGTTATTATTTTAAAAGTGTTTCATCATAGGCTCCATCTGGGGATCGCGTCTCCCTGTGAGGCATGGAAGAACTGTATACCAAGTGCCTTTATTGGGTTAATGGAGTCATCATTGGTTTTCTAGGAAACACCTTTAAGAAAACAAACAAAAGGATATTAGAGTTCGGCCTTATCTCAAAAAACTTTCAAAAACTTGATCGTTCACCAATATCGAGCTTAGGTTGTTTATAGATTTCTTTTTCCTGAAACTGATTTCGGGTCTTTTTAAGAAAATCAAAACATCTTTAACCGAGCTATCAGACTTTGGTTGATTTTGTTCGCATCAAGGTAGAGTAAATTTAACAATTTAGTTTGGGGAGGGACCTTGTTGGTTTAGAATGTATATCTTGTCAACGAGAGAACTAGATACCAGAGTACATTATATACATGTATAACAACCTTGTAGATATCATAGACATTGCTTCATTTCCAACGATCCTATTCAGTACCTCGATGAAGTTATCTATATTTCCCATTGAATTTCCTTTCACCACTTCAATTTGCATTTTGTTGAGATGAGGGAAATCATTTAAATGAATTTCCTTTCATCATCTCTTTTTGACAAAATGGGGGCAATCGAATTTTGAATTTCCTTTCACCATTTGTCTTGGACTATATGGGGGCGATTAGATTATGAATTTCCTTTCACCATCCGTCTTATTTTTTAATATTTTTGAAGTGGGGGAAATCAATTTGTATATATCATACAAGGGATGATATCTGTTTATAATATAGCAGTGAAGGTCTGTCAACTCACTTTGATTTACTGTAGGCTAATCCTCTCCTGACCTTCAAAACACCTTTTCATACAGGGAAGTTATCACGGGGAGATTTTAATTTCTAGGGACTTTCCATGAGTGAAAAAAATCAATTTAAAATCTGATAGAAATGCTAAAGTAGTCAAGATTAGCCTAGACATACTTTCTCTAAGTTAAAACCAGAGGAATCATAAAATTTTCTCCTACTCTTGTTTTGAAGGTCTATTTTTTTTAGGCTTCCCGAGTCAAGGCAAACTCTGTCTTCCTGTGGAGATTCAAGGTCAGGGAGCGAAAAATCAAGATAGAATAAAAGATTTTTGATATGATAGATGGGAACAAAATGAAAAGTCATAGGTTTCGAAAGGGTTCTTATTTCCACTCAAAACTACTTCCTGATTAGCGAAATTCTTTTATTCTTATTTTATTTTTTGCCTGTTCTAATCTTTAATCAGGTGACCATTTTTAGATGAGTACAACATTATTTAGATTTTATAAAATTTCTTTCAGCATCTTTGTTCGAAAAACAATGATCACAGTATTCCATACCTTGGATTTCATTTGTATTCTAAAGCAAAACCATTGTTAATTTATCACCTATTTCGTGAGAAAACTAATTTTTCTAAAACACGATTGTCGATTTTTGATACATCTTTATCATCGACTATCGATAAGTATTCTATCTGAAAATAAAATTGAGAAATTTCATAACCCTTGTAGAAAAGGAAAGGTATGTGTTACTTGTTTTTATATTTCTATTTTTTATGAAATCAACAAAACTGGTCTTATCTATAGTAAAAGTAAAAACTTACCAAAGAAGCGAAAAACTATACAAAATAAGAAAATGAAACCGGTATATACAATGGTGATTTGGGATCTGATTCTTGCATGAAGTTCTTCAAGTAATTCCCATTGATAGAGGTGCTAAGTATTTTCCCATTGATCTTTTCTAATAAGAATGAATTCTTTCCCTTGGAATCTACGACCCTGAAAGGCCCACACCAGATGTGATCAAACTTGCCATGCTTTCCAGTGTCTTCTTTCCTAGCATCCCATTTGAAAACTAGGTCTTCAGGAAGGAATTCGCCTTCTTTATCTTTTTTATCAAACATGGATTTCATATTATCTTGATATCTTTGAAGTTTCTCATCCACCTCAGCCCTATTTTGTTGGACTTCGACTAACTGGTTTATTCTTCTGGTAACATTGTTCAGCTCTTCCTTCGCATCTTGCCAAAGATTCATCATGGGAAGAGAAAGATTTATGGGGAGGACCACGTCAGTGCCATATACCATTTGGAAAGGAGACATTCTGATCGATTTCTTAGTGCCAATGCGATTTTTCCACAAATCATATTTCAAATGAACATGCCAGTCTTTCTTGTTTTCAGTCAACACCTTTTTTATTATAGTGATTAGGCTCTTATTCGATGACTTGGATAATTTGTTTCCCTGGAGATAGTAGGTTGTTGAATTCCCTAGTACAATGTTGTACTTTTGACAAAAACTAACCATCACCATGGATTTAAAATCTTGGGTATTATCTGTGACTATCTTTTGGGGATAGCCGAATCTTGATTAAATGTTTTCTTATAATAAATTTATCACCACTGAATATGTATCATTTCGTGTCGGAATGGCCTCTACCCATTTAGTGAAATAGTCTGTGGCAGTTAGAATCCATTTATGTTGTGCACTAGAGTGTGGATGGATTTCTCCGATAAAATCTAGACCCCATTGTTGAAACAGATCTTCTGTCTTGACTGGGATCAAGGGTAGTGCGAGAATATTTTTCTTTCCTGAGAATAGTTGACAAGAATTACAAGCTCTGACTTTAGTATTCATGTCTGTAAATAACTTCGGCCAATAGTATCTAGTTATCAGGATTTTTTAGGTCATTTCCCTCTAGGCGTGGTGTCCTCCACACACCCCTTCATGAAACTCATTTATAACATTCTCCGTTTCGGATTCTATCATACACCTTAGCAAAAATCCTAGGGGATCCTTCCAATACAGTTGACCATCGACGATGAAATATTTTACCGCGTGCAGCTTCAATGTTCTTTCCTTAGAAGGAGTCATATCACTTGGGCACTGGAGAGTCAGGAGATATGAAACTATGTCGCCATACCAAGCAGAGGAAGAAATTTTTTCTTGGATCTGAGTTATAGGTGTCTCATCATCGAATTCTTCTATATCTAGAAGGTCTCTGTAAGATTGTAGATGATTTATCCCAAGAACCCTAAAATTTGATTCAGATAATAGCTTAGCTAGGTCTTGACCTTTGACGATTTTAGTTTGTTTTACCTCAAGATCAAATTCCTGAATCTTGTCTAGCCATCAGCCCTTTCTTCCATCACTATTAGGTTGAACCAATATGTCTTTAACATAGCTGGTTGGTACGTATGCAATTATTTTGGAATGCAGCACGTAAGTCATGAAAGATTTGAGGGCCTTCACCATAGCATATGCCTGTTTTTCCAATATATCATATTTCAACTGCGTGTCTCTGACACTTTTACTAGAAAATGCTATTGGATGCTTGAAACCTTCATTGTTCTTCTATAAAAGAATGACTGCGATAGTATGCTCGGATGAGAATGAAAAGATCAAGAACTATTTCATGTAGTCTAGGTTGGCCAACAACGATGCTTCTCTTATTACTTTCTTGATGCGTTGGAAATATGCTTTAGCCTCGATTTTCCATTTGACCTCATTGTCGTTTTTCATCATATTTGTAATCAATTTCACAATTTCAGCGAAATTTTGAATGAATCTTCTTAAAAAAAATATTTTTCCTAAAAAGTACTGAATTTCATTTCTATTTCTAGGAATATTGATTGTATCTATAGCTTCAACCCTTTTTGGATTGATTTTGATTCCTTCTCTAGATACTATATGGCCTAAGAGTTTACCTTCTTGCATTGCAAAATGAGATTTCTTAGGGTTGAGCGACAAACTGAATTTTCTGCATTTTTCGAATCTCTGTTTGAGGTGTACCAAGTGCTCTACATATGAGTTAGAAAAAATAGTTAAATCATTGATATAAATAACAACAAACTTATCTCTCTCACCAAAAAAGGCTATTTCCATTGCTCGTTGAAAAGTGGCCCCTGCGTTCATCAAACCGAATGGAATTTTGGTGTACATGAAAGTATGCCATGGAGTGTTAAACGCGGTTTTCTCTTTGTCATCTTCATGGACCACAATTTGATTGTAACCTGAAAATCCATCAATCATAGACATTCGGTTATCCACGACCACTTTTTCCAGAAAGCGATCCATTTTAGGGAGCGGATAATTTTCTTTAAGAGTTGATCTGTTTAGGTTCTTGAAATCCACACAGAGTCTGATTTCACCATTCTTTTTTATAAAAAGGAACTAAGTTAGCTACCCACTCAGAATATCTGAGTGGAACAATAATCTTTACATCAAGGATATTTTCTATTTCCCTTTCTATTATAGGAAGGAGTATAGGGTTTATTTGTCTGATCTTTTGCCTGAAAGGTTTGATGCCCGGTTTCAAAGGGATTTTATGCTCAATGACAGTGGTACCATAAGTTTTCAGTTCATAGTAAGACAAAGCGAAAACATCTTTGTACTATTTGAGTAACTCAACATATTTTCTTTTAATTTTGGGTGGAAGGTATTTAGATATTTTGACCAGTTTAGGGTTTTCCTTATTGCATATGTCACAATCTTCAACCTCTTCGGGCTGAGGTTGCAAGGTAGAATTTAGGGGTATATCATCCCGATAAAATAATATCTCTAATAGAATTAGACCCTTAGGAATCTGATTGTTTTTTGACACCAACATGGGGTGTTTAGCGATCTTATCCTCGAACTTCTGAGAATATTCATCTTCCTACATGATCCAAGTAGGGTCATTTTGATTTTCCTAGTTGATGTGCATTTCAGAAAATTCATCCACCATTTCTAGAAACTTCTTGATCTACTCATCGTCTTCAAAGACCTTCCAGTGTTGAACATTGTTTGGTATTGAAGGCCTGTGCCTCATTTCTATGTGATACTTTATCTTCAAGATAGTAGGTGGCATAAAAGTAGAAACCGCTTTCGCTAGCGAGTCAACTTATTGATTATCCACCCTGAGAATATGATGAACATTAAACGATGAGAAAAAGTTTTCTATCAAATCCCAAGTGCATTTCCTGTACGACAATAGCCTTGTATGTTTGGCTTGATATTGTTGCCTTATTTGTTTTACATTTAATTCTACACCACCATAGACTATTATATTTTCCATTTTCAACTTCCTGGCAGCCTCTAATCCTAAGAAGAGAGCTTCATATTCAAATACATTATTGGTATAGTCAATGTCCCACTGTAACCTGTATGAGAAAGGAATAATGAGTTCATCTCCGGGTGCCAAAAACAACACCCCGGCTCCTGCTCCTTCCCAAGATGAAGCACCATCAAAAAACATTTTCCAAACTCCTATACTATTTACATTTTTGCTTTCTTCTTCTGTACCATTTTCTTCTGTACATTCATCAAAACCCTCATCAACTGATAATATACATTTTCCTAGATCCTGATCTGCGACATAAATCGGATAATTATTTGGGTTTTGTGGGTCACTTACAGTATATTCCAATCTTGTCTCTTTGTATAAATGGGTGAACTGTCCATCGAAAATTGGGATCGTGGCATACCTCATGTCCAGTTGAAGCAATCCTCCAATTTTGGCACCCCAAGACCTGGATAGCAACATGCCATACTTCGCAGGAACATCACCAACGACTACATCCATGAGAATACTCTTCACAGGGATCTGTGCAAGATTAACCAAAAAATATTTTATCATACCAAGACATTTAACTTTTCTTGAATCAAAAGAATACAAATCTCGGTATGGTCTGGTAACCTCGAGACCCAGTTTTTCCATAATAAATTTGGGCATTAAGTTGTGGGAGGCTCCAAAATCTAACATACAGTTATGGAGTAGGTGATCATGCATAGTCAGCGTAATATAAAAGGGAGTGACAGGATCTTTATCATTTTCGATATGCAGACCAAACATTATAGTGGGTCTATCGTCTTCTAAATTAATAACATTCGCATGACTTTCAGCATCTGATAAATTTATCATATTCAAAATTTGCTTTCTATACATCAGATTTTTTGCTTGTTCAACCAGAGGTACATGAATTTTTATTTTATTAATTTTTCTTTCGATATTGAAGCTTCCAATTGTCTTTTCGGCTTCTCGGGTTAGGATCTTTGTTTCTCTTTTTTTCTGGTTTATTGGTTTTCATTGCTTTTGTTTCAACTGTCTTTGTTTTGGCATCTTGTGTTTCAACTGTTTTTGTTTTAGCAGCTTGCGTTTTAATGGACGGTTGATCTGCCTCATTTTTTTACTTCTTGACAAGATCTTCTTCAGTGGAGCAGTCATAGAATTTTTTTCTCTAGGCCTTAAATTATATTTTTGTTGAAGCTTGACCATTATGGATTCGGCAATCCCTTGATAATCAGACTCTACCATATTATTTATACTTTCCTCCTTTCCAAATAGTGGTTCTTGATCTAAAGACCTTTCGTAATCTTGTTTGGTTATGTGATGTTCTTGGTCATTATCATTGAGGTTGTTTATATCTTCATCTAACCCCTCATAGTCTTGTGCATCATCACTTTGCATAAATTTTTCTATTTTAAAAGGAGCTTTGATTTTCTGATCCTCATTTTTTACTAGTCTCTGTTGGATCTAGGGAATGGGATTCCTTTTGAATTATCTCCTAGAAAAAGGATCAGATTTATCTTGGTCTAGTTCTATTCTATAGATTTTGTTTGATACCTCTTTGATTATCTTAGCCATGTCATCCATTTTGTCCTCTACATAATTCCTAGATACGGAAGTTCCATCTTATTTCTTGAAGTGTTTATTTTCTTTGGTTCTTGTCTCAAACTTTGATTTTAGTTTACCCGACACCATCATGTTCGACTCAATTTCGATGGCGTCGTCCTACACTCTTGTGAGGTCAAAAAATATCCTTTCCCTCAAAAGTAGGGCAAATTCGGGCTCGAAAGCCTCTGTGAAAGTCACCTTAGCTGCAGGCTGTGAGGGTTTGAATTCTGCTGGGATCTTATGATAGAGTTTATTAAACCTCTGGGTTAATTTTAGGAATAACTCAGAAGTATTTTTCCTTAGAGCCCCAAATTTCGTTAGATAGTACAAGTGATCTTTCTTCTCTCCCCACTTCCTTAAAAAGGCATTTTCTAGTGCATCATAAGACGCTATAGAATCTACTGGGAAACCCTTGAAAACATAGTCTTACTTGTCCTTCAAGTTTTCACTAAAAGTCTAGAATAAACATCCTCATTCTCAATGCCGAGGATATCTGTGAATTGGTAAAAAACGTTATGTGCTATGTGGCAGTTAAATATCCCTCTCCCGTGAATTTCGATAAGTTATTCATATAATTGTTTGGTAAATCATGAAGGACAGGGGGATGGACTAAAGGAGCATATATGGCTGCCACTTTCACAAAAATCCTAGGGGGTGGAGGTGGTGGTCCTTGACTTCCTCCTCCTCCAGCATTGCTTCCACCTCAAGCATCACCTCCGGCACCACCTCCTCCAACAACAACCATTTGATGTCGAGGGAATGAAATTTGGGAGTTAAAGAGAGGGTTTTCATAAACTATTAGGGACTGAAGCAATGATTGTTCAACTTCCTCGGGCTGTAGTGAAGAAAAAAATGGAAACTAATCATTATAATACGTGAAGTCTAGAAGAGGAGGGAACAAGAAATGTGGACTAACTTCTTCATACTTGCAAGATGTATAGATGGGTGAACCAACATGAGATGAATCAAGGTATAAGGTGCACTCCTCAGGGTTTCTGAGAACAAAAAACTTGGTTTCGGGTGAGGATGGGGTAGACATAAAATTAATGATAGTAGGTATAGAGGAGTATCCTTTATTCAGACCATTCTGAGTATCGGATGGGTCAATTTCAGTATTTATTGTGGTTTCTCTAGTTGAGGCCTCCGCAGAAAGCGTTTGTTCAAATATTTCTTCAGGAATTAATATTTTGACCGGAACCATAGTATTGACTTGAGTTATTTTGGGTTGGTACTTATTAACTGAAGATGAGGTAGTAGACTTGAGGTATCCCTTAGGTTTTAACAACTTTTCGGGATCAGATACAGGCGTAGTCTGTTGATCGTCTCGGTTCTTCCTAGTATTCTTTCTACCAAATGCTAGTTTATCTATAGTGGCCTCACCAAGTGAAAGATAAAAATTAGCCTTATTAATTTATTCAATCTTTGTTCACTATCAAAGAGAGAAACTTACCATGTGGTTCTCCCACGGAAAAATAACTTCGTTTCTCCATCCCCAGTAGCGGCACCAAAAAGATGTTGTTCCTGAGATTAAACTTAAGGCTCAAAAGGGTAATGTCAAGGCATCATAAATATAAAGCAAATTTTTGAAAGGTGCTTTTTCTTCCGTTAGTTATCTAAGAATTAATCCTCAAATGAAAATAATGACAGAACAGGAAAGAGGCTGTAATTTGTCACTTGAGTCAATTTATAAAATCAAATGATGTGAGGGAAAGTTACAAAAATGTTAAAAAAAATGAGGCATCAATGCAACATGAACCTTACCTTGTTCAGAGTAGAATAAATTAAAGAATGCACCCTTGAAAGGATATGAGATACAATAATCTAAGTAGCTCACAGGTCTTGTATTTTCTTATAGAAAATACAGAGGAAAAACTTCTTTCTTATCAAACAACCAATAAAATGTGACTACAGTAGTAGTATTACTAAATTGCAATCACTCACTTATCAAGGAATAACATAAGGAAAACTAGAAATATGGAATACAAGAGAAAAACATAACTCAAACTGCATAAAAATTGGAATCGTTGTCTGCACTTGTATTAATTATCATGAAAGGAGAGTTCTCTCTATTACATTCGGTAAGAAGCCGCCTGTGTTAAGTCTTCAAACTATGAATTTATAAAAAAATAATCTCAACCCTAGGCGGTTGACATTCTCATAATTCAAAAATAGTAAATATTACAATATGTGAAATTTGGAGAGTTTCATTTGCATATTCTCTGTCTCTTCGCCTGTTGGTAGAGATGTTTCTTATTCTTGTCCTCCAGCTCAGAAACAATTGGCCTCTAATCATGACTTGTGTGAATGGTATGCACATGTTGTCTCATTTGTTCCCAGATGTGTTGGATTTTCCTTGCTTGACACACTGAACACATATGCCTACGAGTTGGACCACCAACTTGGAACGCTCTGTTGTGTCATTCACCTCAAAAGTATATAAATTATTTTCTATGTGAGGCAGAATATATTCCATTCTCCTAGATTCTAAATATATAGACTATAGCCACAGACTAGGATTGACTATCCACTTATTAATGTGGATAATGTCAATTTGTTTCAATTGCAGGATTGTGACCTGGGCTTCTTCCATGCTCATCTTGGAATGAAGTTGATTCTTTGCAATATCAATTTTCCCCAGGGATTCATAGATATTGTCTATCTCAATGTCCAGTGTCTCTTTGTTGAGTGAGGAACATGCCTCTTCACAAGATTTCTTCACTTCCCAGGATAACCTTTTACTTTCAACTAAATTGGCCTCCCAAGTTTTCAGTATTATATCGCCTCGCGTTTTCTCTGAAAGAGACAATCTAGTGGCCTTGGCTACTTCATCCTTTGCTTCTGATAAAACAACCTCCTGGAATGTAACTTGAGATGCGATGGCCTCTCTCTCCTTTAGTTGAATGTTATTTAAATAATGGTCTGCCACCCAATAATAGTTTTAAACAAATTCTACTTTAGTCAAAAGGTTTTGTTGGGTTGATACCAGCTTCTCATGCACCTCCAATGTCTGGGCTTGGAAAACCTCCATATCCACTGCTGTGTTCTCAGTCAATTTTACTTTATCCTGCAATTGTTTAACCGTCTCTTCCTGTTGAATGGCTAGTTCTCTACTTGCCTGTGCTTTTTTATGCATTTCATCAAGACTGATTTTGAGTTGTTGGATTTCCTGTCTATCACGGGCTTTGATCTGCTCAAAAAATTTATTCATATCATTTCTCAAACTCTGTTCCATAGTATTTATGTGGTTTTGTATTTGTTTCACCAATAGATCCTTCTTCTTTAGTTGTTATGCCAGACTCCCAACTGAACATTGATTGATTGTGGAAAAATCTCCCAATGTGCCTGCCACTTCCATAGAAAAATCATGTCTCCTATAAGGCCTGACCATCATATAGCACTCTGTGTCTCTTGGCAATTGAACCCTCCTTTTGGTGCATTTATCTTTTTACCACCACCCTCCTCTTATTGTTTTAGAAGAAGTCAGAAGGGGGAATTTATTCAACCGAAATAGGAGTGAGATCCTTTATAAAAATGACCTCAACATTCAGATTCCCCTTATTGGACTGTAAAGGTGTGACTGATTTGATAGGGTTGCCAATCTCGGTGGATGGTTGTTGCACCGTTGTGTTTGTAGCCGATTTTTCTGGTGTGGGCAATGATTTATCTTCACCTTTTTTTAACAAATCTTCAGCTCAAGCTTTAGTTTGATCATCTAGTGGATTTGATGATGTCGTATTTTCTTTCAGTGTCATAACCTCTGTTTTCTCCAAATTTTCCTGAATGTCTCGTCCACTGGAACTTCCTATTTATAATTCTTGGGTCATGAATTCCTGTGTGGCTGGATATGTCGGGGCTCCTCCCTATAAGAATTTAGGTAGGCTATTTCTTTGGTGTCTTTGAAAATTATAGAACTCACATAATTCTTCTGGAGCTAGAGTTCGGACTTAGCTCAACACTTCCTGATAAGATCTTGCTCCTCGGAATATCTCATCTTGCGAGGAGTCTTCATTCTCGTATCCTTTTAGATTGTAGTGAGTCATGTGATTTACCACGATCTTCTGGGGATCATGTTTCTTGAATTCAATATTAAGAAGCTTAATGTCTTCTAGGGCCGCGACCTCTACCTCTGAGTGTCCAAAATCTAACAGTGAGAAAACACCAATCTGCAAAGGAAAGGTGGGCCATACATTTTTTTGCGCTACCTTTAGTTCTTTAGTTTGATGTTCCACCTCTCTGCTTACCAATTGATCTGGTAGAAACTTGGGTAAGGCATGCAGAGGGACAGAACATCCAAACACCCTGATATAAGAGAAATGTTCTTCAATGTACCAATCTGTTACTTTTCCCAGGTTGGTCACTATCTTGTAGGAAATCCTAAGATGTGGGCACCTGTATATAGCAATATGCATTGACACCACCACATAGTTATAGATTTCGTAGAAGAAATATTTGTATTTATTCTCCCACATCTTGGAGTGATAGAAGTGTATTGGTTTAGCATTGGTCGGAGTCCAGCTCCATCCCATTAAAGAAAATTGCGTCATGAAACAAATGACATCCATAATATAAGCAGACATGTAAAATGGGGCAGGTTTCCCTTTTCCTTTCAATGATCGATATTCTATGATTTCCCTGACCAAATTGTTCGATAATATTTTGTCCCAATCGAAGTAATACCCCTCTGCTACTGTATGAATGATTGGCACCCATGGTAATAAGAAATGAGCAGTGTTTTCCTTCCCAAATAGTATACACAACATCATGGCTACATACATCATGTGAGGCTCTAATGAGGCAACAACATATATGCCATGGGTGTCTTCTCTAAATTTCTCAAGACATGAACACCAATCCTTGATCAAGTCGGGTAAGTTCTTTCCATATTGAGAACATTCTTTTTTGTTGAAGTCCATTGGGAAAGAAACATTATAAATGTAATTGGGAACTGGGGATAATTGGTACATTACCTGGAAATGCTCTGGTCGGAAAGAACCAACTGCAACCTTTTGCGAATTGCATATACTCCTGGTCGAGAGGTCGACATTATCTAGTTCCCAACCAATCATATCATTATAAGGCATGAGCCTAGTATGCGTTGCTATTTTATGTAGCTTTGAATGAGAAACATATTTGTATCTCGTAGCCTGGGTTTCAGTCACCTCCTCGCTTGAATCATCTGCACAGTTGATCAATTCGTATTGTAGAATAGTGAATACCTGCATCCAGGTTTTTATGGTATCTATGGTTTTGGGCAACGTGTTTGTTTGGGTTTGAGATTTCACCAAATGATTTAGCTATTTTCCATGGAGCCATGATATCACGAGTTCAGAAATCTGTTACATGTTACAGGAAATGTGCAAACTTCTTATCTTGATCAAACTTGCTTTTTTGTGAAAATGCAAATGAAATTCAAACTTCAATATCCTTTTCCCCTAAATGAGTTGGGTTATGAATACTTTACTGATGTCACATTCACTTTCCTTAATGAAAATATTTAGGCGGTGGTCGAAAATCTTATTTGAAGTGATTGTCATGGATTGATTATTAATGTCATTAATGCCTGGTTGTTCGCGATTAGAAGTTTTGACAAATAACATTTGAATTTACCCGAGCTACGATTCAAAGAAAAATTAATCATAAGATAATCCTCATGAATGCATTAGTTAATCACATTTATCGTTAAGTGTTTTTTCATATTTTTGGACCTCGGGATTTTGGTAGTTTCTCGAGACAAGATCCCCGAAATGCAAAATCGCGAAGTGATTAATTAATTTTAATCATGTTTTATTTAGTAAATAATCATTCTTATTTTCAACTATTTTGGGTTTTCGTGCTTCATGATATTTGAGTGTAGTGGATGGAAAATATTCGAACTCCGAAAGTGCAAAATTATTTAATTAAGTATTAATCGAGATTAACTTGTTTAAAACGGGTTTAACTTTTTGTTATCTATGTGCTTCGGGTGTTGTAAAAACAACTTTATGGATGTTTCGACAAGCCACTACTCGTAATGATGTGTCAAATATTAGGAAGGTATATGTGTATGATGACGAAGACCCTTTGAACACTTTTAGGATATCGGTATTTTGGAGTTGCTATATGCTGAAATGCTCAAAGTGCGAAACTCCGAGATCCGAAACTCCAAAGAAAGTATGTAGAGGCTTGACCATTTTAACATTCATGTGGCTAAAAAATGTTTGGGAAAGAGGGATCATTCAATCGATGAGAGAGTTGGATCGGCGGTGGACCTTGTGTACTCGTTAAGGATAGAAGACAAAAATGACTTATTATTGGGGTTCGATTTTGAGATGAAGTAAAAAGAAATAGTGTAATGTTTCAAACTTATTATTTTAAAAGTGTTCCAACAACCTACATGCAAGTGAAGTCTCACTCGAGGTATCTACTAGGACTATAGGAACCAAGTTTCTCTAAGAATGAGGGGATGTGGGTTCATCAACATTTTCATTGATACTTATATACCCTTTGTGCAATATTTTGTGTTTCTTATCCCTTGATTAATTTGTAAAATCGATTATACAACACCATTATAACACAGATTGTGACATAGACCATTCACTCGAACATTTATAATTACTATGCATCACTTAGAGATAGATATAATCATGCATAAAACATCCATAAACAATCACTTCAAAACACACATTATGACAAATAATTTAATGTGGTTCATCCAATCCTTGGGCTAAGTCCACAATGACTAAATTCGTTATTATTCTTCGTGCAATCATCTTAGGCTTATGCACTACGCTATAATAGGTACATCATGATATCTGTCCCCATCCTTCCTAGTCGCTTTACAGTGAAAGCCTCTCTCTACAAAATCTCCCCTAAACCTTCAGACATATACTCTCTCTCATTCTCATCCTATTCTCTTAGCCTCTCACCCTATTCTTTCAAACCCATTACATATTTATACACATATTTTAGGGCTCAAAATCCTACCATGTTATCCCAAAACCCAATGAAAATTCATTATGAATCATTACAAGTCATGAAAACACATAGTCCATGCGTGATTTTTCTTCCTTCATGCCTACATGCTACTTTTCCTTCCTTTTTGCCTACATGTTGCTTTTCTTTCCTTTTCACCTGCATGTTGCTTTTCCTGCTTTATCTCCTTTCTTTACTTCCTTGCTTTATTTCCATGCTTTATTTCCTTGCTTTATTTCCTTTCTTTATCTTCTTATGCAACGCCAATTGTGATTTTACTGCGCACTTTGATCATGAATGCACCTTTACTACACACTCTGATATCAAATGTGTCTTTACTGCACATCTCCTCAACCATTAGGATATTTCTCAAAATTGCATCCAAAATGCATGTCCAACATCCTCTTACCCATTGCTATTTGTAACATCAATTTGTCACACGACGTGTCATCTCCATCCCCTTGGTCATTGTTACATAGCTGACCCCCTAACCTCTCTTAGGCTTGTGGGGTGTCAAAATTTTCCCTTCTTTTCTTTGATTCTTTTCTATAAACAAATATCATATCTGGATTCCAATCATCAATAGATTTCCAGCAGATGTAACCATTCTCAAACTCAATCTCTGTATCAAATGTTATGGCCTCCTGAAATTCCAAGGATTTCATTCACCATTTCTACCTCATTTTCATGTGGCATCCACATGCCCCCCTATAATTTTGGACATCAAACGTGGAACTAACATGGATTTTGGTGTGGCACTTTCCACTCGGTCAATCAGGTTCACATTCAATCTTTCCACCTAACCAACACCTTTCCGACCTCACCAACTCTTTCTGACCTGATCATATCTTTTCGACCCAATCATATCTTTTGTGATCCAACAATCAAGTTTTGATCCGATATACTCCTTTTTTACCATACCTTCCTGAACCAACCAACTCTTTCCAACCCGATCATATCTTCCTAACCAATTTTTTCCTGATCCAAACAAATCTTCCTAATCCAATCAACATTTTCTGACGTGACCAACTCATTCCTGACCCAACCAACTCTTCCCGACCACATTTAGACAAATTTTGTAAATAGTCATATCTTGGGATAAAAGTGATGGAATCAGATCCATGATACCTTGTTGGAAAGGTATCGATAAAAATAATGTAATGGTGGAGGCCTTTAGGTCAGTAAAGTGACAAAAAAATCCTAGAAATCATATAAAAAAGAAGGAAACAAAATTGGGGGTGAAAAATAACTGTGTAGACTTTAGATAGTCATATTTGGGGCTACATACAACAAAATTAGGCCCAAGATAGCTCACCAGAAAGACAGAAAATAGTAGAACATGATAGCACAACAAGAATTTAGCATTGAAGAGGCCTGGATTTGATTGAAGAATTGGATATGATATGTTCCAACACTCATATCTCAAGCTACATGATTCAAAATCAAGCCCATAATAGCTCAATGGAAAGTTGAGATGAAGGAGTAGAATATCGGATGAACTTAATCAATACGATAACACCAAAAATTCCCAAAATAGCTCGAGGAACATAATATTACATCGATGGGAAGAGTTAATAATATATTTTTATTTTTTTCCAATGAATATCATTTGAAAACTTCCCTAGGGAGAAAATAACCACCCATGAGACTCTTCAACTTCTATGTGTAACTCCCACATATTCATTTTTGAAAAATGTAAAAGAAATTAGAAATGAAAAATGAAAAAACAAAGGGAAAATGAAGTGAACAATCACTAGATCTTAAGAGTCTCTCTTTCCTTATAAAAGAAGACTTGTTGGATGTAATAAGGGAATTTTTCCGATTGTGTAGACTGTGAATACTATACTTTTAGGTTATATAGAGAGAAGAAGGAAATTTTCAAAGTCATAACTGTTTGAAAATGCTTGTGGGACTATTCTACACTTGTATTTGTTCTTTAATTTTTTTGGACACTAATCATATGGACTTTTTTTCTTCTTAGTATTTAGAATTATTATGTTGTTGTGATTTCTAATGAGTACAAGGATTATTTTACAGGCCTCCTCTTCAATTATTTGAGATGATATCGGTAATAACATTGTGTTAACATATTCTTGGTTTCCATGAACTATTTCTGTTGTACAAGATACCATCTTAGGTTGTGTTCATCCATTAGTTTTTCTCCCATAGGATAGGTTAGAAATAGTTAGGTTAGATTAGTTTTGTTTCAATTTATATTAGATTTATAATTAACTAGAACTCTTTGGGGTTCAGTTTGTTGTCTTTCCCTTTTTTACTTTTAACTCTTAGTGGAAACGAGACCCACATACTCATCGGAAACGCTACACCAAATGTGAGTACGTCTAATTTGGAACTTCCATCAGGCGTTCTCCCTTAAATATTTGGCAGTCCATTTCGACCCATCAACTAGACCTTAATGAAGGTCTCCAGTTTCAATAAAATATGTATTGTGGGTGGATTGAGAGAGCTCCCATAATCTCAACGTCATGCTCATGGAGCCTTAGCTTCCTAGAAAACATGCTCTTGTATACATATAGAGGTGACGTGCTCCAATTCCCATACATGAACAATTTTTTCTACATCGTGGCAATGGTGTATGGCCCATAATGGAGAAAACAAATTTTTCATACCCCTCAGATCATGAATTCAAACAACTTAGGCCATGGATTCCATCATCTCATACATTTTCCACATTTCCCCTAGTTTTGGATGGTGTTCAACATCGTCTATCTATGATGATGGATCCTCTACAAATTTATTTTTTAGTGGAAATGTATTATTATATAATGTCTCTTCTCAAAATAAGGCTACAGGTATTGGAAACATGAATTTATTTGTCTCTCCCCATAACTAGAGATGCCCAAAAATTGCAAATCATCCAGAAGGAGCACGTGAAAACAATTAAAAACTAAGATGTAGACTCAGGCATGCTATGATCAACACCATATATTTCTCTAGTAGAAATATAGATTGCGGTCATTCCATTCATATGACCGTGAGTTAGACTTTCCACAAGCTCAATTCAGAAGTTGAGGTATGAATTAAATCCCATGGATTCTATAAGAGACCATGATGGTATCCAACAATCACAATCCACAAGAGGATACTTGTTAAGACCTAAATAGTGGCACATTACCTTTTAATTAGGGAATATTACATTAGTAATGTTATTTTATTTATGTCGGCTTGGGTCCATTAGTTTTAATTGTATCTCCTAGTCTCCTATATATACCAAGGAGAACTTTTCATTTGGAATCATCTTGTATTTGGAAATCTATGTGGTTTATAAGGACGTTTCCCCCTCGAAGAGGATTATTATCTGAAGTTATCTCTTTTTCAAGGAATTGAGTACTTATTCTGAGGTTTTTCTATGCTATCTTCATATTTGGTTCCTAACATTTGGTATTAGAGCTCAAGGTCTTGGGGTTTTGCTGCAACACTTGCGACACCTTCAAATTTTCGTTATAATTTTTTTTCTATGGTGTTTCAGAAGGAACCCCTTAGAGGATATTTAGTAGATGGATCAAGGTACATGGGGTAAAAAATTCATCTCCCGAGGCCTTATACTTTCAGAGATATAGCCTATGTAAGATAGTGTTATGAAATCATCCTGAATTTAGTCATCTCTGAATTTTCGCAATAAAATTACTTCGTAACATTTCTAACTCTGAAATACGGAGGATACTCACAGAAATTATTAAGGTATTTGTGATTAAAATTTCATATTCTGGGTCATCCTACTTTTGTAGATACACCCTATGCAAGCTAGGGCATCTGACCAGTCATATTCACTACTCTCAAACAGGTCTTCTGAGAAAAGAATTGATATATTCTTCAGTGAGTATCCAAATTAAGCATGACCAATTTCATTGGACATTGGACAGTCTGTAGTATTTCTGGTACAAGTTTCAGAATCAAATATCAGATATTGTGATCTTGGCATGGTTTACAAGTACACTCTCTTGGAAAGGAAAAAAATCAGTAAGGTGTGGGAAAGTTACCATAACTTCCACTTGGCACATCCAATTTTGATCAGACTTGTGGCATTGGAGAAAATACGTATCAGAGAACTACAAAAATAAACTTTTAGACCCACAAGGGTCGAAATTTTGCAGATACAACATAAGAAATATTGTCTAGTAGAACCACCTCAAAATCAAGGTTTAAAAGTGATACTTTGCCAACATGCCACCAAAAACGGGAACTTCTACACCAATTAAGCCTCCAGATAGTCCTTCTTGGAATCTTGATGAAGGTGAGGAAATGCATAGAGACATAAATTATTTACAAATGAAGACAAGAACAAAATATGAACTACAAGGGATGATGGATTCAACTCAAGCTAAGTTGGAGGCAATAATGGATACTAAGATGGAGGGTTTAAAAAGGGAGATCATGGAAGGATTCAATTTTTTTCTAATAGAGAGGACACCTGAAAGTTAAAATGTATCCCATGGAATTCATGATGAGGACATGAGGAAAATGAATCAAGAATGGAGAAACTCCAACTTTGGGTTGAAGATAAACCACTTTCCTAAGATCGATATGAGGAAGTTTGATGGCAAAGATACAATCACATGGATACTTTTGATGGAGAAATTATTTGATCTACATGATGTGCCACATACACAAAAGGTACGAATTGCTTCTTTATATTTAGAAGCCAATCAATTTGTGTGGTATCGATGGATTTGTTCTCGCAAATCACTCGTCACTTGGACAATTTTCATGGAAGAAATGATAACATGGTATGAGGATACAAGGACCAATACCTTCTTTAGCCAATTGATAAATATCAAGAAAAATGGTTCAGTTGCAGAGCACATTGAGAACTTCCAAAGATTGAATATAAAGGTAACAGATATTCCATATGAGAACCTGATTGATGTATTCATGGGAACTTTAAAGGATAATATTCAACATGATGTTTGCCTTTGGGAACCCAAATCATTGGAGAATGCATTCAACGTGGAAAGAAATGTCGAAAGTAAAAATATGGCTATGGCTACTAGAAGGACCACTCCTAACATTTATCAAGAGAATAATGTTCCTTCTTCTAAAACACCTCAAACTACAAGGTTGACACCTCAACAATTGGAGGAAATAAAAACAAAAGGTTTATGATTTAATTGTGAGAAAAAGTATAGTAAGGGACATCAGTGTGGTGAGAATAAATTATTCTACATAGATTGTGAAGAGGAAGAAGAACAAGAAGAAGAAAAAGAACCATTTGAAGATGAAAACGTAGAAGTGATTTCTTCTGAAGAGTTGACTACCGCGATATAATGTAATACATTGGTGATAATTATCACTCCTCAACCCCTCAATATTGAAGGATATATCAAAAACAAAAAGGTAATAGTCCTAATTGATCCTGGTAGTACTCATAATTTCATTCACTATAAATTAGACAAATCTCTCAATTCCTTTGTATATCCAGTGCCAGAGTTTCAAGTAATGATTTTAGATGGAGGAATTATCAATTTATCAGGAAAACGCAATAAGATCAATATTTCTATGGGGGAATATGTAATGAATAGTCCAATGATTTCTATACCCATGGGTGGTGATGATGTCATACTAGGAATCCAATGGTTACAATCATTAGGAAGAATGGATTTTAACTCTCCATAACTTTTCATGACATTTTCATTAGAAGGAAATGAAATTGAGTTAAGGCGTATCACAGGGAAACGAGGTAAGGTGATAAGCTCTAATGGCATGAAAAATTATTAAAAAATGGGAATCATGGTGTAATTTCACAACTATGCTTACTATATGTTCAGACATAAAAGCGGTCTATTCCTCTAGATGTCCAAGGGATCATTGATAAGAATTCCAAAGTATTTGAACATATTCCCAAAGGTATTCCACCCAATTGAAATCATGATCATGCTATTCATCTAATTACTGGGAGTGTTCCTCCTAACATCAGGCCTTACAGATACCCTTATGCCCAAAAGACCAAAATTGAGCATATGGTTGAAGAAATGTTAAAGGCTAGCATTATTAGACCTAGGCAAAGTACTTACTCTGAACTGGTGGTAATGATACTCAAGAAATATGGATCATGGCATATGTGTCCATATTATAGAGAGCTCAACAATATCACTATTAAAGATAAGTTTCCCATTCCTGTCATTGATGAATTGTTATATGAACTACATGGAGAAATCTATTTTACAAAGTTGTATCTTTGTTTAGGGTATCGTCATATTAGAATGAAGGAAACAGATATCCCAAAAACAACATTCCGAACTCATGAAGGCCATTATTAATTTTTGGTCATGACTTTTGGCCTTACAAATGCACCTTCCACATTCCAAGGGTTGATTCCATTTTCAAGCCCTTCCTTCGAAAATTTGTGTTAGTATTTTTTGATGATATACTAATCTATATCAAGTCTTTTGAGGATCATCTGCGACATGCAGTCAAGGTGCTACAACTACTAAAGGAGAAACAACTCTATGCCAAACCATCCAAATGTTTCTTTCAGGTGAAGGAGGTAGAGTATTTGAGTCATATTGTATCTCATGAAGGTGTCAAGATAGACCCTAACAATATTAAGGCCATGATAGACTGGACGATTCCCAAAACATTGAAGCATCTTAGAGGATTTTTGGGTTTGACAGGTTACTATCACAAGTTTGTTCAGAACTATGGAAGAATAGCATCACCTTTAATGGAATTAACTAAGAAGGATGCATTTTCATGGACTACAAAGGAAACTCAAGATTTCGAACAACCTAAAGAGGGGATGTGCAAAGATCCTATCTTGACCACACCAAACTTCACAAAAACATTTATTGTTGAATGTGATTCCTCGGGAAATGGCATTGGTGTTGTTCTAATGCAAGAAGGAAGTCCCCTTTCTTTTGAAAGTCATCCACTCAAGGGAAAATACTTACACAAACCCATTTATGAGAAGGAAAGGATGGTAATACTACATTCATTGAAGAAATGGCACCCTTATCTAATAGGTAGGCACTTCAATGTCAAAACATATCATGATAGTCTTAAATACTTCTTGGAACAAAGACTATATTCAGAAGAAAAAAAAAAAGGGTGACCAAGATATTGGGTTATGATTTTGAAATCATCTATAAAAAAGGGAAAAAAAAATTGTGGCAGATGCACTCTCAAGAAAGAATGAATATGTTGAGGCCTTTCTCTATGATATCTCTATCATCCAACCCGATTGGATAATAGAAGCTAGGGATGAATGGAAGAATGATGAAAACGTGTGGACTCTCATTCAAAGGTTGCAAAAGGATTACAATGAATTAGATACATTTACATGGAAAAATGATTCACTATGGTACAAAGATCGCTTACATTTATGTAAAAACTCTCAACTCAAACAAAAGGTATTATTGGAATTGCACCTCTCTAATAGGAGGGCACTCGGGTTTTTTGAAAACCTACCATAAGTTCAAGAAGGAATTTTTTGGGATGGCCTTAAAACTGATGTTCAAAGTTTTGTGAAAGAATGTTTGGTTTGCCAACAAAATAAGGTGGAAACAATTAAGACCCCAGGTCTTTTACAACCATTAGCCTTCCCAAGTCAGCGCTGGGAGGAGGTTTCCATGGATTTCATCATAGGGTTACCAAAGTTTGAACGAAAGAGTGTCATCATGGTGACTGATGATAGAATGACCAAGTACACACACTTTTGTGCAGTCTCCCATCCCTTCAAATCCAGTACAGTTGCCAACGCATTCATGGAGATAGTTCAAAACCTACATGGAAGCCCAAAGATTATTGTAAGTGACAGAGTTCCCATCTTCACTGGACACTTTTGGACATAATTATTTTCTTGTTTGGGTACTCAATTGGCTCATAGCTCATCCTATCATCCTCAATCTGATGGAAAAATTGAGATAGTGAAAAAATGGTTGGAAGGATACCTTCGTTGCTTTGTCTGTGATAAAAAAACACAATGGTTCAAATATTTACCCTTGGCAGAATGGTGGTATAACACTTCCTTTCATACTACAAGAAAAATGACACTATTTATGGAACTCTATGGATACCACCCTCCTCCCATCACTTAATCTCTAAAAGAAAAATCTAAGGTTCAAGCAATGGAAGATCACATCGAGCATCAACAACAAGTACTCCAAATCTTACAGGAAAACCTAACCATGGCACATAATCACATGAAACAACAAGCAGATCAAAATCATAGTGAAATAAGTTTTGAAGTAGGGGATTGGGTGGATTGGTTGTTTTAAGACTACAACCATACAAACGGATGTGTTTCAAGCAAGCCAAGAAGGACAATAAATTATCACCAAAGTAATATGGCCCTTATAAGGTGTTGCAAAACATTGGTACTATGGAATACAAATTGGAGTTGCGTGCATCTTCATGAGTACACCCAGTTTTCCATGTTTCATGCTTAAAGAAGGTTGTAGGTGACAAGATCCTAGTTCAAACTATATTTCCATAACTTGACGAGGAAGGAAAAATCATATTGTAGCCTGAATCTATAATTGGCACAAGAATTCACTAGCTGAGGAATAGATCCATTTCATATTATCTCATTAAGTAGAGGAAACTACCTGCTAAAGATTCCACTTGGGAAGATGAGTCTTTTATACAAAAGCATCAAGAATTACTCAAGCGTTGCAAACAACACTTGTTTGAAGGGGAGGGGCATGTTAATCCCTAAATAGTGGCACATTACCCCTTAATTAGAGAATATTACATTAGTAATATTATTTTATTTATCTCGGCTTGGGTCCATTAGTTGTAATTGTACCTCCTAGTATCCTATATATACCAAGGAGACCTTTTCATTTCGTCCTAGATGCATCTATGAAGACCACCGTGATACTTGAGATCCATATGTCACTCAAAATATTTGATACCCAGCTTGGTGCGCAAGGTATGGAAGATATTCGTGAACTCTGGAACTGCTTGGTCTCTTTCTTGTCGCAGTGTGGTCCATTTTGTATACAGGTCATCATAAATTATGAAAGGGTAGTATTATTCTTTGATAGCATCCCTAAAGGACACCCAGGTGACCACCGCTGTAAATAATGATGGTTCCTCAATTTCCTTTTTCTCATAGAAAGTCTCCCACCAACCTTTGACATGGGGGACAACTTTGAGGAGCGCAAACGAAATATTTTCTTTGTTTGAAAAGTTATGGACATAAAAATACCCTTCTAGCAGATTTAACCATTTGTCTATAGAATTTGCGTCTATTTGACCTTCAAATATGGGAATATCAAATTTGATTTGTACCTTGAAGGGGGAAGCGCCTTCGTTTGAAGAATATGCATCGCCTGTTGGTAGCCATTGAAGGATTTGTGAAAAACTATCCATCATTTCGTTCATCTCTTGTGTTAGGTCTTCCTCGAGCAAGATTTTGAAAGGATATATTGTCCCATTGTATTTCTTTTCTCACGCAATGAGAGGCCACTTGGGTGTGCGATATCTTTTTTCCTCAAGAGAAACAAGCTCAAGACCCAATTATGTGTACCCTAACCTTGTTGAGGACATGCATTAATAATGATAAGGAGCAAACCGCTCTAATACCACTGATACAGATTCTATGAGAATAACGAAAATGAATATGGATTATTATTATTCTTAACATAGAGACACAAATATGGAATAACATGTATACAATAAAACTGGTTTCTATTCAATAAGAAAATATGTTGAAACTATAAAATGTAGTGGAAAACAAGATTGCTAGAATGGTGGTGGCTCATCTCTGAGAAAAGATGTGACGACTGTGCTCATTCAAAATACGATGGTTACAATGAGGCTATCCAAGAATTTTTAAAATAAACAGGAATTCCAAAACCCCAAACATTCAAAAACCTAACCCTAGGAGATGAATTTCCAAAGATCATGTCAACCCCATTGAGGTAAGCTAGCACATCAACTTCTCGTGTTTGTAACATTTGCATATGATCTTCATTTTAGGTACACTATAGCTCATTGGAAAGGTATACCCGAGGAATACACATGTTTCCATGAGAATTTGACTCAATCTACAATCTAATTGTGGCGAGACCTGAAAATGATGTTTAGGGCCTCAAAACAACCCTAGAAGTTAGGGACCTACAAACTAGGAAAAAACTGGCAAACTGGAAAACTGCCAAAATGAGCCAGTTGGAATAGGTGGTAGGCCACCAACATCCATATGGATCATTATTCACATCCCAAATTGTCTCACATACAAATAGATGTTGTTCTGGGTCCTCTGACCCAAATCCCTTGAACTCAGGTAGTCTCAAAGTGTTTTCTAACACTGGCATGTTTTTTTTGTCTAGTACCTCTCCTTGGAGATGTGGCCTTACTCTGACTCGATGCATTTCTTCCAGTACAAATTCCATAATATAACCCCGCATTATGCTATTTAAACAGAAATTGATTGTGAGGGAAGTCTTATTAATTACAAAATTAAATTTTGTTATCAACTTAGGAGTCTAGTTCCTCGCCATTGCAATACGATATCTGCCAGTATTATCCACTAATATTTCTAACCATTCCATTAAAATAATAAAAAAATTCCCAAAGAGAATCTCATGCAACTTTGTAAACACATAACATAGCAACCATTTTCTGTCGCTCATCCAAGGGTTTCTATTCTCTCCTCAGGAATATTCTCTCTCCTTCCTTTCCACCCATTCAACAATCTCTTTCTTAGTCAGCCTCCAAAAAATTCCCTCAATTATACATTGTGGGCTGTGGCAACATAACTATTTTTTGGCACGTAGTTGTAAGACCCTAGGTTCAGGTTATCTAACCAAAACATCCCTTTAGATAATGACCCTTTCGACATCACCTACATGCAAGTGAAGTCTCACTCGAGGTATCTACTGGGACTGTAGGAACCAAGTTTCTCTAATGATGAGGGGATGTGAGGTCATCAACATGTTCATTGATACTTATATACCCTATGTGAAATATTTTGTGTTTCTTATTCCTTGGTTAATTGGTTAAATCAATTATACAACACCATTATAACACAAATTGTGGCATAGACCATTCACTGGAACATTTATAATTACTACACATCACTTAGAGATATATCTAATCATGCATAAAACATCCATAAAAAATCACATCAAAATACACATTTAGACACATAATTTAATGTGGTTCATCCAATCCTTGGGCTACATCCAGAGTGACTAGATTCTTTATTATTATTCGTGCAATCATCTAAAGCTTATGAACTACACTACAATAGGTACATCATGATATCATTCCACATCCTAGCTAGCTAATCTGCAGTGAAATCCTCTCTCTACAAAATCTCCCCTAATCCTTCAGACATATACTCTCTCTGATTCTCAACCTATTCTCTTAGCCTCTTAGCCTATTCTTCGCAACCCATTACGTATTTCTACACAGATTTTAGGGCTCAAAATACTACTAGGTTATCCCAAAACCCTATAAAAACTCATTATGACTCATTACAACCCATGATAACACATAGTCCATGCATGATTTTCCTACCTTCACGCCTACATGCTTCTTTTCCTTCCTTCATTTTCACCTGCATATTGCTTTTCTACTTTATCTCCTTGATTTATTTCCTTTCTTTATTTCCATGCTTTATTTTCTAACTTTATTTCCTTACTTTATATTCTTATGTGCCACCAAATGTGATTTTACTGTGCACTTTGATCATGAATTCACCTTTACTACGCACTTTGATCGTGAATGCATATTTATTGCGCATCTCCTCAACCCTTAGGATATTTCTCAAAATTGCATCCAAAATGTATGTCCAACATCCTCTTACCATTCATTGCTATTTGTAACGTTGATTTGTCACACGACATGTCATATCCATCCCCTTGGTCACTATTACATACCTGACCCCCTAACCTTTCTTAGGCTGGTGGCATGTCAAAATTTCCCCTTCTTTTCATTGATTCTTTTCTATAAACAAATATCATAGTTGGATTCCAATTGTCAATGGATTTCCAACGGATGTAACCATGCTCAAATTCAGTCTCTGTATCAAATGTTATGGCCTCCTAAAGTTCCAAGCTTTCCATTGACACAGCCGCTCCCTCACTGGCACGTCCGCTCCCTCAGAACCTTCTTTCTCTTCGGCCCAAAGAACTCGAATGTTCTTTTAATTCCCTATCGGGAATTATTCACCCACAACGACTCTTCAATGATCTCCCTTAACGGTCGGGAAATCAGAATTCATGATTTCACAAATTCTCTGTTCACATACCTTATGCCTCATGATTCTCCGAAACCCGATGTGGGTCAATCATTGACTTTCTCTCCTCTATTATCAGATTTCTCCCTATCAGGAAATCGCTACTCACGATGTTAACTAATGGAATCTCCAACCCACGATCCCCGATGTGTCGATACTCCGATGCACACGTGTGGATAGAGCCTTCCACCTTCTGTCGACTCTGTCGGGATTTCGGGATTCACAGGATCATGAATCCTGATGTAAAAGGACTCGAGACTTCCCTTTTCCCGATCCCCAATATTCCACCACCTGTCTCCCACTAACTCCGGGTGTGGCTCACACGACCCTTCCGTCAGGATATCGCGTATCGCGTTTCCAACATGCAAGAGGTTCTTACCTCCAGAAACTTTGATATGTCAAATCCGACTCCTCAGGATCTCCCGACACGCGTCCTCCACAACGAACGGTTCTAATCCTATCAGGATATCACTACTCGCGATATCGCGATCTTTGTTGCAATCTCTTGGAACTTCAACTCGTGATCACCCGATATGCGATGTCATGTACAGACCCAATGGCTCCTTCTGCCTCGGATCGACGGCTCTTCTCCCTCCTGAGCTTCGAACACTAGGGTGTCCTCATTGTAATATCCCTACACCTCTGTGATATCTGACGATCCATGGAGTTTCACGAAACCTCCTCAAAGGATTTCGACCGTCTATCCTTCCTTGGATTATTTCTGCATAATGAATCAAGTGCTTCTTTCACAAAGACTTGGCTCATGCTTGCCAACCTACGATGCTTCCTTCGAACTTCCAATAGAATATTCCCTGCACTTACCCTTCGGTGAATTCGAAGGTCTACTCCTCCTAATCTTATTCTCGACTCCTCAAGTCCTTCTGAGAACTTCTTGCATGCACTCCTTGCGGAAAATCTTCACCAATGTCTAAGTGTTGAAGGCACTCGACCCTGTGCACTCCTGCAGTAGAAATATTTTAGAACTTTGCTCAGGTTCGCAACCCTGAGGCTTTTCCTTGGCCTGTGCACTCCTTGCATGACACTGTGCTTAACTACACCTTCGAAGAAATGAGAACAAAATCTATCTGTAATTGAACCCTTCTGTCAATGCACTCCTTGCGGACAATTCGACTGCACTCCTTGCAGGAATTCTCTGGCTCAATTAGAGAAACAATTGAAACTCATTCATTCACCCTTATAGAATTCAATTCAACCATGAAATCACATACACAACATATAAAAGCAATGCATGATAGGAAGGAAAACATCCATGAGCATAATATCAATACACCGAGAAACAACACAAACCATGAAATTGAATTTAAAGCTTTCCTCTGTAAATTCAATATCTGTACATGGTTGTTCTTGATACAATTCTCTGCATGCTCTTCTCTTCTTGTTCCTGTTTCAATATGTTACAATAATACAATGAGGGTGTCTATATCCATTTTCCCTCTTGGACTCTAAAGCTATCAAATCTACAATTAAAATCTACCTACCATCATTAACTAAAATAAATGTCGTCGATCTATCTAAGGACGAGAGCTAGCTGGTCAAGGTATGTTACTATATACAAAGTGTGCCTTCATAAATGGATTCATTTAAGAATTGCACAACAATTCCAAAGTATTTCAAAATTTTATGCGGGCTAGTCCAGCTGTCTCCCGCCGTCGCGCTGGCTTGCTTGATGTGCTGGCGATGCTCCTGCATCATACTCCCTGGCTTGAAAAATTTCATGGGCTCTTGTCCATGGGCTCCTGCACGGTCTGTCCATGCTTCTGTATATTCTCTTCGCTCTCCCAGCTGGCATCCTCCACTGGATGATTCTTCCACTTGACCAGGTACTCATAGTATTCTTTTCTCCTCGTCTTCTTACCTACTCGCTTGTCTAGTATGCATTCCATCTGTGGCTTTTCTGCAATCGACATATGCTTCTGCCACTGGACTTCTGGCTGTTCATCACTTCCAAATCCTGCTTCCTCAGCCTTATATGGATATAAGTCTGAGACATTGAATGTTGGAGATATCCCGATGCCATCCGACAATTCAATTTCATACGCATTCTCTCCGAATTTCTTCAGGACCTTGCATGGCCTGATTTTCTTCATCTTGAGCTTGTTGTATGTTCCCCTTGGGAACCTTTCCTTCCTCAAATGTGCTAGGACTAGATCACCAACTTCAAAATGAAGTTGTCTACAATGTTGATCTGCTCTGTTCTTGTATTCCTAATTTGAATCTTGCAGTCGCTTCTTCTCCTTGCTATGAAGTTCTTTCATCACCTCGATGAACTCTTCTGCACTAGCGCTGCTAGTAGCAGTTGGTTCTGACTCCCTGAGTTCAGAAACTCCTCTCGTCTATATCCCATATACAACTTGAAATGGACTTTTACCTGTACTCCGATTCACTGAATCATTGTATGCAAACTCTGCCTGTGGTAATATCTGATCCTAGTTGTTGTAGTGTTCTATCACCAAGCTTCTCAGCAAGTCTCCCAGACTTCTGTTGATCACTTCCGTTTTTCCATCCATCTGAGGATGATAAGAAGAACTAAACGCCAAGTTATTTCCTAGCTTCTTCCATAAGGTCCTCCAAAAATTCCCTATGAATTTCGTGTCCCTGTCCGAAACAACACTTTTCGGCAATCCATGTAGTCGAATGACCTCCTTGTAAAACATATTTGTGATGTGTGTTGCATCGCTGGTCTTCTGGCATGAAATGAAATGTGCCATATTTGAAAACATGTCCACCACCACAAAGATCGAATCAACACCTCTTTGTGTCCTCGGCAAACCCAATACAAAATCCATGCTAATCACCTCCCATGGTCTTTCAGGTATGGGCAATGGCTGATAAAACCCTGCATTCTGCTTCCTTCCTTTCAAATGCTGGAAAAATCTACATTTGTCAACAAATCTTTTGACATCTTCTTGCATCCCTGGCCAAAAATATGACTCATTCAGCTTTGCGAATGTTTTTTCATGGCCAAAATGTCCTGCTAAGCCTTCACTGTGTTTCTCCTTCAACAGGTTCTCCCTCATGGAGAAATTCAGAATACACAATTGATTACCTCTAAACAACAATCCTTCCTGGATCATATAATCTATCCAAGGGCTTCTGTCTCTGAGAACTGGATTCTCAGCTGCTTCATATGCTTCTCCAAAATCTGCATCTGCTGCATACATGTCCCTGAGATTTTCAAACCCCAATGTTTTGACTCAGAACTCCTGCAACAACAAACACTTCCTTCTCAAAGAATCAACCACTTTGTTAGCAGTACCCGAAATGTGTTTAATTACAAATGTAAAATTCTGCATATATTCTACCCATTTTTCATGTTTCTGATTCAACTTCTCTTGTTGACTCACAAACTACTATAATGCATGATTATCACTGTACAATAAAAATTCTTTCAGGATCAAGTAATGCCTCCACTTCTTCAATGCCTGTATGATAGCATAAAATTATTTATCATACGTGGAGTATTTCAGCTTCGCATCATCTAGCTTCTCGCTAAAATATGCAACTGGTCTGTCCTCCTGACTAAAGACCACTCCTATGGCATACCCACTCGCATCACATTTCACCTGAAATGTCTTCTGGAAATCCGACAACACCAACATTGGTTTTTCCGTGATCTTCCGCTTCAATAGATTGAAGCTCTTTTTAGCCTCTGTTGTCCAGTGAAAAGATTTATGTCGCTTATTCACTGTGTCCATCATTGCTGCGCTAATTCCACTGAAATTCCTGATGAATTTTCTGTAGAAACTAGCCAAACCATGAAAACTTCTCACCTCGAAAATATTTCTCGGTGATGGCCAATTCTTGATCGCTTATACCTTATCCGGATCCATCCTCAACTCATTCGCCGAAATAACAAAACCCAAATAAATGAGCCTTATCTTCATGAATGAGCACTTCTTCATGTTGATCAACAGCTTCTCCTATTGTAGCTTCCTCATCACAATGGCTAAATGCTTCAAATGTTCAGCCTTGGTCTTGCTGAAGATCAGTATATCATCTAGATATACGACGACAAATTTCCCGATGAATTCCCTCAGAACTTCATTCATCAACCTCATAAATGTACTCGATGCATTCGTCAAGCCAAAAAACATGACTAGCCATTCATACAACCCTTCATTTGTCTTGAAGGTTGTTTTCCATTCGTCGCCTTCCCTCATGCGAATCTGGTGATATCCGCTTTTCAAATCAATCTTTGAAAAATACTTTGCCCCACTCAGGCAATCCATCAGATCATCCATTCTCGACAGTGGAAACCTGTACCTGATGGTTATTTTATTAATCGCTCTTGAGTCATTACACATTCTCCATCCTCCATCCTTCTTTGGACTGAGTATTGTCAGAACAACACATGCGCTTAAGCTTTCCCTGACTAATCCTTTGTCCGACAACTCCTAAACCTGCCTTTTGACCTCCTCATTTTCTTGTGGCATCAATTTGTATGCGGCTTTGTTTGGAAAACTAGCTCCTGGTATGAGGTCTATATGGTGACTCACACTTCTCATCGGTGGCAACGAATGAGGTAATTCGTCCACTACGATGTCAGCGAATTCTTCTAGTAGTTACTGAATCTCATTTGGTAGATCATCCATTCTAGTGCTAGTTAGAACAATCCTCGGCTTTCTGACCACAAAGAATTGTGGATATTCCTTTTTCTCCATCTCCGTAAGAAGCGCCTTCCCACTCATGAGAAGTATTGTGTTGCTCACTTCCGGTTTCACCTCCTTATCCTTTATAGGAAGAAACCTGTGTGTCCTCCCATCATTCTCCAAAGTATATGTGTTCATTCTCCCATCATGAACCACATTTCTGTCATATTGCCATGGTCTACCCAGCAATAAATGACATACATCCATGGGAATAACATCACAGAGTACTTCATCATTATACTCTCTTATCTTGAATTTAACCAAGCATTGTTTGGTAACGCTTACCTGGTGTCCTTTATGTAGCCACTAAACTTTGTATGGACTCGGGTGATCAGTTGTCTCCAACTCCATATTTTCCACCATCTTGGTTGAAACGGGATTATCTGTGCTACCGCTATCCACAATAACCTTGCATACCCAATCCTTGGTCTTGCAAGCTGTCCTGAACAGTCTGGTCCTTTGAGCTGAGTCCTCCACCTCTTTCCCAGGTGTTAAGAGAGCTTTACGCATCATCAGTGACCTTCCGCCTTCTGTATCTTCAGACTCAACATCTCGCCTCTGCGCTTCTGTGATGTGAGCTTCCCCGATGTCCTTCTTTTTCTATGGACACTCAAATGACCTGTGCCCATTCTTCCCACATGTGAAACATGTGATAACTCCACCTCGGCCTCTTCCTCTACCTCTGGTACGAGGAAAAGTATTTGCATCAGCATAATCTCCCTTCTGCTCATTATGCTGCCCTCTCTATTCAACATGTGGTCCTAATTATGAGGTCCCACCTATTTCAACTTTACCCTAAGGTTTCTTCCATTCCTCCTTGGGCTTCTGATATTTCTCCTGGGCAACTATCTTGCCTCTGGGCTGACTTCTGCCTCACCCTCGTTGACCTTGCTTACGGCTCAACTTCTCCTCTGCTTTCAGAGCCATCTAATAAGAATCCTCCACCGTCTTGATGGTAACTATACTTAATTCATCTTTAATGTCGTATCTCAGACCATTCAGATATCTGGAAACCTTCTCATCATCTCTCTCCCGATGACCTACTCTGATGTTCAGCTTGTAGAATTCCTCAGTGTATTCTTTCACTATCATCATCTTCTGTCTCAGGTTATGCATTCTCCTGAACAGAGTAATTTGGAAATCCCTTGGGATGAACTTTGCTTTCATCTTCGCGATCATTCAATCCCATCTTTTGATCTTCTACTTACCTTTGCAGTGTCTGTCAGCTTGTAGCTCGTCCCACCACAATGTTGCATGTCCTTTCAAGCGTGTGACATCATGCTTGACCTTCTTATATTCTTCGATATCTTCGTAATCGAAGTAGGTATCAAGAGATCGGATCCAATCTAGTAGCTCTTCTGCATCCAGACTCCCTTCATAAGATGGAATGTCCATTTTCGCCTTCACACCCATTCTGGTGATAGATTTTATCAACTGTTCAGTTGATGCATCTTCAGCTGCAACTTCCTCCTCGCGTTCAGCTTCAATTTTGTAACAACCCTCTGAGCTAAAGACAACTACTCAGTCGACCGGTGAATTTTTTTTTTTGTTAAGGTGTGTGCGAGTGTGTAGAGGAAACAACCCCCTCGACTCTAGGTCAACACTCGAACCAACAGGACGCAAGTAAGACGAACACAATCAAGACGACCCGACATATCATAGCGACAACAAGAAGCAATGCCCCCGAACAGGAGGCAGGCAACTAATGACTGTAGGCAGAGACCGACACCAGGGGTTAGGCACAGTACTGTCACAGAATGAAGAATCCGTCAGTAGAGTCACAGTAGTGGAACTGTGCCTTTAAACATCCCGAGACTACTGGTACGGCTCAGAATGTGTCGCAAGAGTGGAACTGTGCCTTTAAACAGCCCGAGACTCTTGATACGGCACTGGATTCATTCCACCGGATTACACCCAGACATACACACTAAGCTGGGAGAGGGGTCTATATCCCGCCCGACACGGCAGACTGCACAATACAACCACCAAGTACTTACAAGACCAGGGACAATAATAAGCACGACGCAATGCATTTTCTAAAATTTCCATAATGAGCAACGACATCCATACCCTAATGGTAAACCCCCGACATTACATTCTCCTCATTAGCTTGCCCTTCCTACCCRTTTATTACCAGACGTTCTAATAACCTTACAAAAATATCATTGCAATTTTAAACCTCGTCATTRGCATTYTACTTAAACAATATTAGCATGACAATCCAATACCATCTACTCATTTCAATTAAGCCAATAATACCATTGCGATCTAACATCATCACAACATTCATTTAACGAATATTAACCTCGCAACTTAAGCATCTCCTTTAACATTGCAATTTAAATACAAATATCATTATTGCGATTTAAACAAGAATCACCATTATACTTACGCAAAGGCTAGATTRCAGTTCAAGCGTCATCCTTAGCATTCAGTTAAAACAATATTGACATTACCGATAACAAATATAATCATTGCAGTTTAACAAACATTATTATTTCGATTCAACATCAACCCTACATCGCAAATTAAAACAATATTATTATGCGTTTTAAATAAGTGCTACCATCACAATTTCGCCAATATTAATATCGGAGTGAAACTTCATCCTTACCATTCAATATAAGCCCTATAAATATTGCCTTTAACACGTATAATCAATGTGAAATTAACAAATATTGGTAAGTCGATTTGACAACATCTTAACCATAACCATAATTCTCATAGTAATAATGACCTTAGCATTAACACTAATTAATACATAGCAGTTAAGCTCCATCGTTTCCAATCAACATAAACCATATTAACCTGGCCACTAACACGCATAAATATTGCAAATTTAACAATACCCATTTATTTGATTCGACATCCTATTGACCATAACAATAATACTATTTAATATTAAGTTGTTTAAAATACCAATGTCATTAAAAACTCATAGTTAGAAACTAATAATAATTAAAAATGCTGATATCAAGAAAATGAAAAAAACATTTTAAGGGACAACTCAGATTAACATCCTATGGACAATATCGATGGTGCTAAACTACACTAACGCGACCCCCAAGTAACGACCACCTGG
>ML781122.1:1136908-1172548 GCA_009831015.1 Picea engelmannii | reverse complement strand
ATATATATATATATATATATATTGTTCGTCGCACTTGCAACAATGATGCAGGAGCATCCACAACTCATCAAGCGAGCCAGTGCGTGGAGCAGGGAAAAGACAGCTGGACAAGCCAACAAACTTCTTTTTGAATTTCACCTTGATGTAGCTGCGTCGTTCTTTAATGAAGACACATTTAAAGAAGCGCACTTGTATTGTATTATAGATAGGAAGGCATTTATTAGAGTTAATGCTGGTAGATAGGAATTCATTGTAGATTTGATAGTTGTAGAATTCGATATGGCAAATAGAATATAGGAACCCTCCTGTGTACATTGTATTATTATCATTCATTAGCATACAAGAGCAAGAAAAGAAGAGCAGAGAACTTGTGGAGAGCCCTCATGTACATATTGAATTAATAGAAAGAGCTTTTGATTCAATTTCATGACTGGTGTTGTTTTCTCTGTGTATGTTGCTTCTGTACTTGTGAATGCTTATTTCCTTTGTATGCATTTTCTTTGAATATGATTTGCATGTGTTCTCAGAGATTTTTTGAAGTCTGTGAGAGACGAGAATAGGTTTCAATTGTTTCTCTGTTTGAGCCGAGAGATTCCTGCATAGAGTGCAGTCGAATTCATCCACATAGAGTGCGTTGATGAGGCCAAATAGTTAAACTCTTATTCTCGTTTGCCCAGAAGTTTATTTGGGTTGAGGAAGTCGTGCAGGGAAGTGTCGACCGAATTGGGAAGTCTCAGTGGCGATTCTGAGCTAAAGGAGTGGAAGATCTCTGTTGCAGGTGAGTGCATGGGATATGAAGAATTCAACACTTAGAGAGTTGTTGAAAAGTCGAGAACAGGAAGCGGGTGTAAAAGTCTCTGAAGGAGTCAGAGTTACAAAGCTCAGAAGGGATAGTTCCTTACTGTTGTTGTGGGAACAGACCCAGGAGAAACTTCGAACGGGAAAAGTGTTGGAGTGAAAGGATTCCTCGAGAGGAAAAAGTAACGGCCAGGAATCATAAGGGAATTCGCGAAGTCCCGCTGATCGTTGGATCGTGGGGAAGCTGCGGGGAAGTTAACCCGTAGGCGCATAAAGGATCGAAGCCCATCGGGGTTCGGCATTCGGCGTTTGACGAAACGAGGTGCAGACTCGTTGAAATCGCGAGTCGCAATTTCTCGGGTTATTCAGAGTCGTCGATCAGAGCAGCGATGCGTGGCATCGGATCCCAGGAGGATTGGGATTCGATGTTCGGGGTTTCCAACAACAGAGAAACTTGTATCGTGGATTCACGATCCGCGAAATCCCGACAGCGACGTGGCAGTGTGGGACCTCGAGATATAGTAGAATCCAGGTGGCATTGTATCGGAAGATCGGAACCTCGGAGCTCGGGGTTTGGAAAGTCAGGTAGTTGACATCGCGGATAGCGATTTCCCGATAGGGAAATCCCCGACGGGAGTGGAGTCATTGACCGTTGACCCATCGGGGATCGGGGTTTGGAATTGCACGAGAACGTGTACACAGGGTTCGCGATATCGCGAAGCCCGATTTCCCGAAGTGACTGCCGGGAGATCAAAGGAGTGTCCTGTGGGTGAGAAGAAGTCCCGATACGGGAATTGAAGGGTATTATAACTCTTCAGGCCAAGGTATAGAAGGTCCTGGTGAGAGTGACCACTGCTAAGAGCGGTTGCGTCAAACAACAACTTAAATAGTTGTGACCGTTTTGCAATATAAACAACAAAATTTGTCCTCGCAAGTGCGACGACAAATTAAATAGTTGCGACAATTTTGCAATATAAACAACCAAAGTTGTCATTGCAAGTGCGATGACAACTTAAATAGCTGAAAAAATTTTGCTATGTAAACAACGAAAAGTTGCGACAATTTTTCTATGTAAACAACGAAAAGTTGTCATCGCACTTGCGATGACAACTTAAATAGATGTGATAGTTTTGATATGTAAACAAAGAAAAGTTCTCATTGCACTTGAGATGACAAATTAAATAGCTGAGATAGTTTTTCTATGTAAATAACAAAAAATTTCATCGCAAGGGTTGTCGCAATTGAGATGAAAATGTTGGTTTCACATTTTTGCCTAAATTGTCGTATTGGCGACAATATTTCTTTTTTTTCGCAATTGTGATAAGTTCCCTAGGGGTGTCACTCTTGCGACGTTTATTCAATTTCATCGCAATTGCTATGTGACAGAAAATGACATTTCAGAGAGTCTAGATTCGTCGCAAATTCCACGACATAACATCACCAGAGCGTCGAAATAGTCGTCGCAACACGACCCAAATTTACTAGTGGAAGAGGCTTATTATCTGTAATTATCTCTTTTTCAAGGCATTGAGTACTTAGTCTAAGGATTTTCTATGATATCTTGATATTTGGTTCCTAACATTTGGTATGAGAGCTCAAGGTCTTGGGGTTTCACTGCTACACTTGCGACACCTTGGAATTTTCGTTATAATTTTTTTTCTACGATGTTTAAGAAGGAACCCCTTGGAGGATATTTAGTAGACAGATCAAGGTACGTGGGCTAAACATTTTATCACCTGAGGGTTATACTTTTGGTGATATAGACCGTGTAATATATGGATTGGGTGTTTTTAAGACTACAACCATTCTAACATATGTCCCTCAAGCAAGCCAAGAAGGATAATAAACTACCACCAAAGTACTATGGTCCTTATAAGGTGTTGCAAAATATTGGTACTATGGCATACAAATTGAAGTTTCCTACATCTTCATGAGTACACCAAGTTTTCCATGTTCATGCTTAAAGAAGGTTATAGGTGAAAAGATCCCAGTTCAAACTATATTTCTAGAACTTGACGAGGAAGGAAAAATCATATTGGAGCCTGAAACTATCACTGACAAAATAATTTTCCAGCTGAGGAATAGATCCATTTCAGGGTATCTCATTAAGTGGATGAAACTCCCTGCTGAAGATTCCACTTGGGAAGATGAGTCTTTTATACAGAATCATCCATAATTACTCAAGTGTTGCATACAACACTTGTCTGAAGGGGAGAGACATGTTAAGCCATAAATAGTGGTACATTACCCATTAATTAGGGAATATTACATTAGTAATGTTATTTTATTTATGCCAGCTTGCATTCATTAGTTGTAATTGTACCTCCTAGTCTACTATATATACCAAGGACACCTTTTCATTTTTTCCTAGATGTATCTATGCAGAACACTGAGATACTTGAGCACTAGATGTCACTCATAATATTTGATACCCCACTTGGTGTGAAAGGTATGGAATATATTCGTGAACTCTGGCACTCCTTGGTCTCTTTATTGCCATAGTGTGGTCCATTTTGTATACAAGTCATCATAAATTATGACAGGGTAGTATTATTCCTTGATGGTGTCCCTGATGGACTCCCAGGTGACCACGACTATAAATAATGATGGTTTATTTGTTTCCTTTTTCCCATAGAAAGTATCCCACCAATATTTGACATGGGGGATGACTTTCAGGAGTGCAAATGTAATCTTTTCTCTATTCAAAAATTTATGGACAAAAAAATACCCTTCTAGAAGATTTAACCATTTTTCTACAACATTTGCATCTATTTGACCTTCAAATATGGGAATATCAAAGTTTATTTTTACCTTGAATGGGGAAACACCTTTGTTTGAAGAAGGTGTGTCTCATGTTGGTCGCCGTCGAAGTATTTGTGAAAAACTATCTATCATTTCGTTCCTCTGTTGTGTTAGGGATTCCTCCAGAAACATTTTGAAAGGATCTCATGTCCCGTTGTCTTTATTTTCTCCCACCATGAGAGGTCACTTGGGTGTGTGAGAGATTTTTTCCTCAAGAGAAGCAAGCTCGACACCCAATTCTGTGTACCCTGACCTCATTGGGGAGATGCATTAATAACGACAAGGAGAAGAATGCTCTAATACCACTGATACGTATTCTATGAGAAAAAATAAAATGAATATAGATTATTATTATTATTAACACAAATACACAGAGATGACATAACATATATAAAGAAAAATGGTTTCTATTCAATAAGAAAATATGTTGAAACTGTAAAATGCAGTGGATAAAAAACTTGCTAGAATGGTGGTGGATTATCTCTGAGAAGATATGTTATGGTTTCACTCATTCACAAGAATATGGATACAATGAGGCTCTCCAAGTATTTTTACAATAACCAAGAATTCCAAAACCCTATACATCCAAAAAAATAACCCTAGGAGATGAATCTCCAAAAGTCATGTGGGCCCTGTTGGGGTAAACTAGTACATCAACTTCACAGGGTCGCCCATTGGAAAGGTCTATTTGAGGAATACACATGTTGTCATCAAAATATGGATTTGTCTACAATATAATTGTGTCGAGCCCTAAAAACAATGTGTAGGGCCTCAAAATGGCTCTGGAAGTCAGGGATCCAAAAACTAGGAAAAAAATGCCAAACTAGAAAATTGCCAAAATGAGCCAGTTGGAATAGGTGGGAGGCCACCGAAATCCATTTGTATCATTCTTCACAACCCAAATTGTCTCACATACAAATAGATGTTGTTATGGGTCCTCTAACCCAAATCCCTCGAACTCAGGCAGTTTGAAAGTGTTTTCTAACCCTGGCATGTTTTTTTATGTAGTACCTCCCCTTGGAGATATGGCCTTACTCTAAATCGATGCATTACTTCCATTTCTATGGATACTGCTACTCTATATTCCTCTAATAACTATAAGTTATTTTTAAAAATCCTCAAATGTCGGTGACGCACATGGGGTTGTGGATTTGACATAGGATTCATCCTAAGTAGGACTTGATCGATATTCTATTATAGGACTAAAATGATAATCATATTCCTCTCCTTATATGTCTGGTATCTCTACGATATGTAATATTGTGTAAGGTCCTCTCCACTCATACTCATTTCACAACCCTCCTTTCTCATCCCCAGTCTTCAACCTCTTGTACCTTCTTCCATTGTGTAGTACTCCAAACTCAACTTCCTCTTCTGATACACCTTATTTGTTTCTATGCATCCTCCTTCCCTCCCTTCCTTCTTCATTTATTTCTTCATTCTTTCCTACCTTCATACCATCCCCTAGTCATGTCCCAGTTCCTCTATGTGTGTGAAACCCATTAGCATTCAGATTCCATCATCATCACACAGTTTTTGCACAACAACATATGTATCCAGGTACCCAATGCATTCATAAACCTTTTGTGTGGACCCTCAAAGATATCCCTTTCTACAACACTATATGGTTGGGTACAATCCACTACAAATTCCATAATATAACCCCCCAGTATGTTATTTAAACATAAATTGATTGGGAGGGAAGTCTTATTAATTTAAAAATTCAATTGTGTTACCAACTTAGGAGTCTAGTTACTTGACACTATAGTACGGTATCACCCAGTATTATCCACTAATATTTCTAACCATTCTGTTAAAATAATAAAAAATTCACCAAAGAGAATCTCATCTAACTTTGTAAAAAAATACTATAACAACTAGTTTTCATCGCTCATCCAAGGGTTTCCATTCTCTCCTCAGGAAAATTATCACTCCTTCCTTTCGATCCATTCGACGATCTCTTTCTTCATCGACCTCCGAAAAATTCCCTTAATTATAGATTGTGGGCCCTGGCAATAGAACATGTTTTTGGCACACAGTTGTAAGACCCTAGGTTCAAGTTATTCAACCAAAAAATCCCTTTAGATAACAACCCTTTCAGAATCACCTAAATGCAAGTGAAGTCTCACTCGAAGCATCTACTAGGACCGTAGGAACAAAGTTTCCCTAGGGATGAGAGGATGTGAGGTTATCATCATGTTCATTGATACTTATATACCCTCTATGCAATATTTTTTGTTTCTTATCCCTTGATTAATTAGTAAACTCAATTATACTCACTTAGATCTAGATCTAATCATGCATAAAACATCCATAAACAATCACATCAAAATGCACATTCAAACACATAATTTAATGTGGTTCATCCAATCCTTGGGCTACGTCTACAGTAAATGGATTCTTTATTAGTTTTCGTGCAATCATCTCCAGCTTATGCACTGCGCTACAATAGGTACATCGTGATATCATTTCCCATCCTTCCTATCTTCTTTGCATTGAAAGCCTCTCTCTACAAAATCTCCCCTAAACCTTCATACATATACTCTCTCTCATTCTCAACCTATTATCGTATCCTCAAGATCCTACTAGTTTAGCACTCAAGATCCTACTAGTTTATCCCAAAACCCTATTACAACTCATTATGACTCATTACAACTCATGACAACACATAGTATGTGCATGATTTTCCTACCTTCACGCCTGCATGTTGCTTTTCCTTCCTTTTCACCTACATGTTACTTTTCTTTCTTTTTCACCTGCATGTTTCTTTTCTTGCTTTATCTCCTTGCTTTATTTCCTTGGTTTATTTCCATGCATTATTTTGTTATTTTATTTTCTTTCTTTATATTCTTATGTGCCTCCAAATGTGATTTTACTGGGCACTCTGATATTGAATGCACCTTTATTGCGCACTCTAATCCTGAATGCATCTTTATTTCACATCTCCTTAACCCTTAGGATATTTCTCAAAAGTGCATCCAAAATGCATGTCCAACATCTTCTTACCATTCATCACTATTTGTAACGTTGATTTTTTGCACGATGTTTCATCTCCATCCCATTTTTCACTGTTAAATACCTGACCCCCTAACCTCTCTTAGCCTGGTGGGGTTTCAAAATTTCCCCTTATTTTCTTTGATTCTTTTCTGTAAAAAAATATCATAGTTGGATTCCAATCGTCAAGATATTTCCAACGGATGTAACCATTCTCAAATTCAATATTTGTATCAAACGTTATGGCCTCCTGAAGTTCCAAGGATTTCATTCACCATTTCCATCTCATTTCCATGTGGCATCCACATGGCCCCCTATAATTTTTCCCATCATACGTGGCACACACATGGATTTTGGTGTGGCACTTTCCATCCAGTCCAAAATGTTAAAGGTCATTCTAATCAATTCTTCTCGATGACGATCAACCCTTTTTTATCACCTCTGTTTCAATCAAACTCTTCTAATGATGAACAACCCTTTCTGATCAGGTCATTCCCAACCTGACCAACACCTTTCTGACCCTACCAACTCTTTCTGACCTGATCATATCTTTCTATCCCAATCATATATTTATGATCCAACCATCATGTTTCCTTCCAATTTTCTCCTTTCTAACCATACATTCCTAAACCGACCAACTATTTACAACCCAATCATATCTTCCTAACCAATGTTTTCCCGATCCGACCAAATCTTCCTAATCTGATCAATGTTTTCTAACCCGACCAACTCATTCCTGACCCAACCAACTCTTCCCGACCACATTCAGGTATATTTTTTTAAATATTCATATCTTGGGATACAAGTGTTGGAATCAGACCCATGATACCTTGTTGGAAAGGTATCGAGAAAAATAATGTAATGGTGGAGGCCTTTAGGTCAAAAAAGTGACAAAAAATCCTAGAAATCATAGAAAAAAGGAAATGAAATAGGGGGTGAAAACTAACTATGCATACTTTAGATAGTCATTTTGGGGCTACATACAACAAAATTAGACCCATGATATCTCACCAGAAAGATAGAAAAGAGTAGAATATGATAGCACAACAAGAATTTATCATAGAAGAGGCTTGAATTTTATTGAATAATGGGATATGATATGTTCCAACACTCATATCTCAAGATACATGATTAAAAAACAAGCCCATAATAGCTTGATGGAAATTTTCAATGAAGGAGTGGAATATCAGATGAACTTAATCAGTACGATAACACAAGAAATTACCAAAATAGCTCAAGGAACATAATATTACACCAATGGGAAGAATTAATAATATATTTTTTTATTTCTTCCAATGAATATTGTTTTCAAACTTCCTTAGGGAGAAAATAACCACCCAGGAGACTCTTCAGCTTCTATGTGTAACTCCCACATATTCATTTTTGAAAAATGTAAAAGAAATGTAAAATGTCAAATGTCAAAACAAAGGGAAAATGAAGTGAACAATCACTAGAGCTTAAGAGTCTCTCTCCTTATAAAAGAAGACTCGTTGGATGTAATAAGGGAATTTTTCCCATTGTGTAGACTCTGAATACTATTATTTCAGGATATATAAAGAGAGGAAGGAATTTTTCAAAGTCATAACTATTTGAAAATACTTGTGGGACTATTCTACACTTGTATTTGTTCTTTAAGTTTTTTGGACGCTAATAATATGGACATTTTTTGTTCTTAGTATTTCGAATTCTTATGTTGTTGTGATTTATAATGAGTACAAGGATGATTTTATAGGCCTCCTCTTCAATTATTTGAGATGATATTGGTAATATAATTGTGTTAACATATTCTTTCTTTCCATGAACTATTTATGTTTTCGATGATACCATCTTAAGTTGTGTTGATACATTAGTTTTTCTCCCACGAGATAGGTTAGAAGTAGTTAGGTTAGATTAGTTTTGTTTCAGTTTAGATTAGATTTATAATTAACTAGAACTCTTTGGGGGTCAGTTTGTTGTCTTTCCCTTTTTTTCTTTTAACTCTTAGTGGAAAGGTGGCCCACATACTCGTAAAAAATGCTACACCAAATGAGAGTACATCTAATTGGTAACTTCCATCGGGTGTTCTCCCTTACCTGATTGGTAGGACATTTGGACCCATCAACTAGACCTTAATGAAGGTCTCCATTTTCAATAACATATATATTGTGGGAGGATTGAGAGAGCTCCCATAATCTCATCGTCATGCTCATGGAACCTTAGCTTCCTAGAAAACATTCTCTTGTATACATATAGAGGGGATTTTCTCCAATCCCCATACACCAACAATTTTTTCTACACCGTGGAAATGGTGTATGGCCCATAATGGAGAAAACATATTTTTGTTACCCATTAGATCATGAACTCAAACAACAAATGCCATGGATTACATCATCTCATACATTTTCCACATTTCCCATAGTTTTTGACGGTGTTCAACATCATATATATTTGATGATGGATCCTCTACAAATATATTTCTTACTAGAAATTTATTATTATAGAATGGATCTACTTGGCATAAGTCTATCGGTCCTTGAAAGATGAATTTATTTGTCGCTCCCCATAACCAGAGATGCCCAACAATTGGAAATCGTCTAGCAGGAGCACGTAAAAACACTGAGAAACTGAGATGTAGACTCAGACATGCTATGATCACCACCAGATATGTCTCTAGTCGAAATATAGATTCGGGTTCTTCAATTCATACGATCATGAGTTAGACTTTCCACAATCTCAATTCATAAGTTGAGGTATGAATTAAATCCCATGGATTGTATAAGAGACCATGATGGTATCCAGGAATCACAATCCACAAGAGGATCCTTGTTAAGCCCTAAATAGTGGAAAATTACCCCTTAATTAGGGAATATTACATTAGTAATGTTATTTTATTTATGTTGGCTTGGGTCCATTACTTGTAATTGTACCTCCTAGTCGGCTATATATACCAAGGATACCTTTTCATTTGGAATCATCTTGTATTTGGAAATCTATGTGGTTTATAAGGATGCTTCCCCCTTGAAGAGGCTTAGTATCTAAAATTATATCATTTTCAAGGCAATGAGTAATTATTCTAAGGTTTTTCTATGCTATCTTGATATTTGGTTCGTAACATTTGGTATCAGAGCTCAAGGTCTTGGGGTTTCATTGCTACACATGCGACACCTTAAAATTTCCATTATAACTTTTCTTCTACAGTGTTTTAGAAGGAACACCTTGGAGGATATTTAGTAGACAGATCAAGGTATGAGGGGTAAAAATTTCATCTCCTGAGTCCTTATATTTTTAGAGATATATCCTTTGTAAGATAGGGTTATGAAATCATCCTAAGTTTATTCATCTATGAATTTTCACTATAACATTTCTTCTGTAACATTTATGACCCTGAAATCCAGAGGATATTCCTAGAAATTACTAAGTTATCTTTATAAAAATTTCAGATCCTAGGTCAATCTACTTTTGTGGATACACCTTGTGCAAGATAGGGTATCAGACTAGTCATATTAACTAGTCTCAAACAAGTCTTCTGGGTAAAACAATGATATCTTCTTCAATGAGTATCAAAATTCAGTGAGACCAGTTTCACTGGATAGCGGAAATTCTATATTATTTCTAGTAAGATATTCATAATAAATTATCATATATTGTGATCTTGGCACACTTTACAAGTACGCTCTCCTGGAAGGGAAAAAAACAACAAGGTGTGGGGAAGTTACCATAACTTCCACTTGGCACATCCAATTTTGATCAAACTTGTGGCATTGGAGAGAAGATGTATCACAGAACTACAAAAATAATTTTTCAGACCCAGAAGGGTCAAAATTTTGGAGATACAACAGAAGAAATATCATATAGAAGAACCACCTTAAAATCAAGGTTTAAAAGTGACACTTGACCAACATGCCACCAAAAAAGGGAAATTCTAAACCAATTAAGCCTCCATATAGTCCTACTTGGAATCTTTATGAAGGTGAAGAAATGCGTAGAGACATAAATGATTTACAAAAGAAGACAATAAAAAAATATGAAGTACAAGGGATGATGGATTCAACTGAAGCTAAGTTGGAGGCAATAATGGATACTAAGATGGAGGATTTAAAAAGGGATATCATGGAAGGATTGAAAAATTTTCTAATAGAGAGGACACCTGAAAGTGAGAATGTATCGCATGAAATTCATGATGAGGACACAAGGAACATGATTCAAGAATGGATAAACTGCAACTTTGGGTTGAAGACCAACCACTTTCCTAAGATCGATATGAGGAATTTTGATGGAAAGGATATAATCACATGGATACTTCAGATGGAGCAATTATTTGATCTACATGATGTGCCACATACAGAAAAGGTACGAATTGCTTTTTTTTATTTAAAACCCAATCAATTTGTGTGGTATCGATGGATTTGTTGTTACAAATCTCTTGTCACTTGGACAATTTTCACGGAAGAAATGATAGAACATTGTGAGGATACAAGGAGCAATACCTTCTTTAGCCAATTGATAAATCTCAATAAAAAGGTTTCAGTTGCAGAGCACATTGAGAACTTCCAAAGATTGAATATAAAGGTAACAAATATTCCATATGAGCACCTGATTGATGTATTCATAGGAACTTTAAATGATAACATTCAACATGAGGTTCGCCTTTGGGAACCCAAATCTTTGGAGAATGTATTCAGGGTGAAAAGAAATGTCCAAAGTAAAAATATGGCTATGGCTACTAGAAGGACCACTCCTAACATCTATAAAGAGAATAATGTTCCTTCTTCTAAAAACACCTCAACCTACAAGGCTGACACCTCAACAATTGGAGGAAAGAAAAGAAAAAGGTTTATGCTTTAATTGCAACATCAAGTACAGTAAGGGACATAAGTGTGGTGAGAAGAAATTATTCTACATAGATTGTGAAGAAGAAGAATAACAAGAACGAGAACAAGAACCATCTCAAGATGAAAATGTAGAAGCAATTTCTTCTGAAGAGTTGACTCCCATGATATCATGTAATACATTGGCGGGAATTATCACTCCTCAAACCTTGAAGATCGAAGTATATACCAAAAATAAAAAGGTAATAGTCCTAATTGATTCTGGTAGTACTCATTATTTCATTCACTATAAATTAGCCAAATCTCTCAATTTCTTTGTATATCCAACGCTAGAGTTTCAAGTAATGATTAAATATGGAGGAACTATCAATTGCTCAGGAAAATACAATAAGATCAATCTTACTATAGGGAAATATGTAATGAATAGTCCAATTATTGCTATACCCATGGGTGATGCTGACGTCGTACAAGGAATCCAATGGTTACAATCATTAGGAACAATGGCTTTTAATTTTCAATAACTTTCCATGAAATTTTCATTGGAAGGAAAAGAAATTGAGTTAAGAAGTATCACAGGGAAACCCATTAAGGCGATCATCTCTAAAGGCATGAAAAAATTATTGAAAAAGGGGCATCAAGGTGTAATTGCATGACTATGCTCACTAGATGTTCACACATCTAAGCCATCTATTCCCTTAGATATCCAAGGGATCATTGATAAGCATTCCAAAGTATTTTAAGATATTACCAAAGGTCTTCCACCCACTCAAAATCATGATCATGCTATTCACCTAATTCATGGGAGTGTTCCTCCTAACATTAGGCCTTATAGATAACCGTATGCACAGAAGACTGAAATTGAGTGCATGGTTAAAGAAATGTTAGATACTGGCATTATCAGACCTAGCCAAAGTTCTTACTCTGCACTGGTGGTAATGGTACTCAAGAAAGATGCCTCATGGAATATGTGTCCATTTATAGAGAGCTCAACAATATCACTATTGAAGATAAGTTTCACATTCCCATCATTGATGAATTGTTAGATGAACTACATGGAGAAATATATTTCACAAAGTTGGATCTTCGTTCAGGGTATCATCATATTAGAATGAAGGAAGCAGATATACCAAAAACAACATTTCCAAATCATGAAGGCCAATATGAATTTTTAGTCATGCCTTTTGGCCTTACAAATGCACCTTTCACATTCTAAGGGTTGATGAATTCTATTTTCAAGCCCTTCTTTAGAAAAAATTTGTTAGTATTTTTTACTAATCTATAGAAAGTCTTTGGAGGATCATGTGCAACATGTTGACAAGGTGCTACAACTACTAAATGAGAAACAACTATATGTGAAACCATCCAAATGTTTCTTTGGGGTGAAGGAGCTAGATTATTTGGGTCATATTGTATCTCATGAAGGTATCAAGGTAGACCCTAACAAGATTAAGGCCATGATGGATTGGTTGATTCCAAAAACATTGAATAATATTAGAGCATTTTTGGGTTTGACAGGTTACTACCGCAAGTTTGTTCGGAACTATGGAAGAATAGAAACACCTTTAACAACATTAACTAAGAAGTATGCACTTTCATGGACTATAGAGAAAACGCAAGATTTCGAACAACTTAAATACGTGATGTGAAAATGTCATGTCTTGACCACACCATAATTCACAAAAACATTTATTGTGGAATGTGATGCCTCATGAAATGGAATTGGTGTTGTTCTAATGAAAGAAGGAAGACCCCTTTCTTTTGAAAGTCAACCACTCAAGGGAAAGGATTTACACAGACCCATTTATGAGAAGAAAATGATGGAAATACTACATTCATTGAAGAAATGGTGTCGTTACCTAATAGGTAGGCACTTCAAGGTCAAAACAGATCATGATAGTCTTAAATACTTCTTGTAACAAAGACTATCTTCAGAAGAAAAACAAAAATGGGTGACCAAGATATTGGGTTATGATTTTGAAATTATCTATAAAAAAGGGAAGTAAAATGTTGTGGAATATGCACTCTCAATAAAGGATGAAGATGTTGAGGCCTTTCTCTGTACTATCTCGATCATCCAACCCAATTGGATAATAAAAGTGAGGGATGAATGAAAGAATGAAAACAATGTGTGGACTTTCATTCAAAGTTTGCAGCATGATTCAAGTGAATTAGATACATTTACATGGAAAAATGATTCACTATGGTACAAAGATCGCTTACATTTATGTAAGAACTCCCAACTCAAAGAAAAGGTACTATTGGAATTTCACACCTCTCTGGTAGGAGGGCACTCGGGATTTTTGAAAACCTACCATAAGGTCAAGAAGGAATTTTTTTGGGATGGCCTTAAAAATGGTGTTCAAAGGTTTGTGGCAGAATGTTTGGTTTTCCAACAAAACAAGGTGGAAACAATTAAGACCCCAAGTCTTTTACAACCATTAGCCATCCCAAGTTAGGGCTGTGAGGAGGTTTCCATGTATTTCATCACAGGGTTACCGAAGTCTAAAGGAAAGAGTGTCATCATGGTGATTGTTGATATACTGACCAAGTACAGGCACTTTTTCCACTCTCTGATCCCTTCAAATCCAATACAGTTGCCAACGCATTCATGGAGATAGTTCAAAACCCAATGGAAGCCCAAATATTATTGTAATTGACAGAGATGCCATCTTCACTAGACATTTTTGGACATAATTATTTTCTTTTTTGGGTACTCGATTGGCTCATAGTTCATCCTATCATCCTCAATATGATGGACAAACTGAGATAGTGAAAAAATTTCTGGAAGGATACCTTCATTGCTTTGTCTCTGATAAAAAAACACAATGTTTCAAATGGTTACCCTTGGCAGAATGGTGGTATAAGAATTCCTTTCATACTACAACAAAAATAACACCATTTATGGCACTCTGTGGATACCACCCTCCTTCCATAACTTATTATCTAAAACAAAAATCTAAGGTTCAAGTAGTGGAAGATCACATCGAGCATCAACAACAATTTCTCCAAATATTAAAGGACAACCTAACCATGGCACAAAATCGCATGAAACAACAAGAAGATCAACATCGTAGTGAAAGAAGTTTTGAAGTAGGATATTGGGTGTTTTTAAGACTACAACCATACAAACAAATGTCCCTCAAGCAAGCCAAGAAGGATAATAAAATATCACCAAAGTACTATGGCCCTTATAAGGTGTTGCAAAATATTGGTACTATGGCATACAAATTGGGGTTGCCTGCATCTTCACGAGTACACCCAGTTTTCCATGTTTCATGATTAAAGAAGGTTATAGGTGACAAGATCCTAGTTCAAAATATATTTCCATAACTTGACGAGGAAGGAAAAATCATATTGGATCCTGAAGCTATCACTAACAGAAGAATTTACCAGCTAAGGAATAGATCCATTTCAGAGTATCTCATTAAGTGGAGGAAACTACTTGCTAAATATTCAACTTGGGAAAATGAGTCCTTTATACAGAAGCATCCATAATTACTCAAGAGTTGTGGACAACACTTGTCTAAAGTGGAAGGGGGGGGGGCATGTTAAGCCCTAAATAGTGGCACATTAACCCTTAATTAGGGAATATTACATTAGTAATGTTATTTTATTTATGACGGATTGGGTCCATTAGTTGTAATTGCAACTCCTAGTCTCATATATATACCAAGGAGACCTTTTCAATTGGAATCATCTTGTATTTGGAAATCTATGTGGTGTATAAGGAGGTTTCCTCCTCAAAGAGGCTTATTATTTGAAATTCTCTCTTTTTCAAGGCGTTGAGTACTTATTCTGAGGTTTTTCTATGCTATCTTGATGTTTGGTTCCTAACAATCCTTACTGGTGATGGCTCAGCACGATAATCATAGAGACACTAAATTCTATAACAAGATGAGTGGTGGAATGATTTGAAGATTTGGAAAGAATCTGGCCAAGATACAAGTAGAGTGGAAAAGATGATTTTAGCCATGATGATGGCTTAATAGCAATGTAATTAATATTTATGGCTTGAGAGCACTTTTAGGTATGGAAATGAAAATTGTGGATTCTCAACCTCTCATTGAATATGCTATTGAATGATAGCATTGGTCATGTGGATATCCATAAACATGATCAAAATAAAATGCAATCTTCAAAGAAATATGAGTGCATAGATATTATTTGTAACAAAGACACTTTGTCCAATCACAAAAAAATCCAATATCTGAAAGAGTTAAGGTTGCAATCTATGAAGAGCCACCAAGATGTTTTCAAGGATTCAACATCATCATTTGAACCTTGAAGAAATATATTTGGAGAACCTTTTTCAATGGAGTAACTCTTTACCCATTTTTCCAAATGCTACAAGAAGTGGTAGGAAAACAAGATAACATGATTTCCAATACAAACATGAGAATGTAAAATATAAAATTATAAAACCTCTTGTATTGGGATGCTCATGATGTGCTTCTCATTTAATATGGCTTCTCCACATTTCACTTTCAGTGGGTGATCAACCTCCACACTTGCTTATAAAAATGAGATTAGTTTCATTCATGCTTTTTCAACAATGGAAATAAGAAAAATGATTTGGAGGTGCTATATTCACATGCTAAACTTGGCTATGCAAAAATTATATCAATCTCTTACCAATGATTAGGATATTCTCTTGAAGCTTATCTTTCTTCAATTATTTTGGAGAAATCTCCAACTGCTTCATTTCCACATTCCAAACCTGGATAATGAGGTATTTCCTCAACCTCTATGGGATTATTCATTCCTTGGACATCAATGCTAAGGACTTTTCCATCAAATACCATCTCGTTTAGTAGCTTAGAGCCATTATGACGAGTATGCTTCTCAAATTCATCAAAAGAATCATCTACATATTTATAGGAAGAAAATGGTGAATTACTTATATTTCATACCTCAATCATGGTTTAAGAATCTATGGTAGAGGATGGTCTCCTTTATATGGTAGACTATTCTTTATCCTCCACTTCTTCACCATTCTGTAACTTTGCCATAATATTATCCTTGTATTGCAACTCAATATGCAATTATTGAATGATTCCCATGAGGAATTCACCATGATATAACAATATGTCTTGCATATCATGCCTCTCATCTTCATAGTATTGCAATATTCTTTTCAATTCAGATTTTTCCTCCTGAATTGTTTGTTGTATCTCTTCAAGCTCCTGAAGTATTTCCTTATTTAGAACTTTTCCCATGGTTGTCCTTACAAACCACATAAACAACCTCTAATCATGCTGCTATGATACCAACTTGATTCAAAATTAGTGCTTCAAAAATACCAATTCAAATTCATTTAAATATAATCTCAATTTTCCTGTATTTACATAAAAAAAAAAAATTGACCTTAATGAATAAAAAAAATCAATATTTAAACATTTTAAATAGGCATTGAAAACATACACAATAATTAGCCAATTGATGACAAATTTAACCCTATCTGGGCACGTCTTTGGTTCTAATTGAATCCACGAACCTACTTTATTGATTCTCCTTTAAAGAGGGATTAGTTTTTACAAAGTACTAATGAATTCTCAAGAAATAATAGAACTTGATATCTCTCCTTTACAAAAGGGAAAATGAATTCACTAAGAAATCCTACAACTTGTTATCTTTCCTTTGTTGGGTATGTGTTATATACTTTGAAATTCTTTGCACTGGTAGATCTAGTGTCTATATTGTGCCAAGCATGAAGGGGGTTTAGAGGGGGGGGGGGTGGGGCTTGGGGGGGCGGTGCTATCCCCCCTATCCTACAGGTTTTGGGGTAGTGACTTGAAAAAAATTTGATTTTTTTTGTGTCCATTTTTTCATGTTTCTTCAACACATGGTTTTCATCGATGGTTTCCTAGTTTCAGTGAAGGAATTAGGGTTGTTGACTAATCTGGGTCAATGAATTAGGGGTTTGGATTCCAAGGGATACTATATATGTATTGTATTATAAATAATGAAGTTATGATGAATATAATATTAGAGGTGCGGCTCTAAACATGTTGTTGGAAGTTTTCTCGGTTTAGGTTTCCATGGTAAAAATATTTGTGTAATGTGTGTGTGTGTGCCATTGTATATTTTATGTTTTATTAAGAATATGTTTGTAGTAATTAATTGTAAAAGGTTGAAATCTACATCCTTTACAGAGGACTAATGAATCAAAAAGCCTCTTCTTCCCTCTCCAAAAAGGGTTTACATAGTTCTTCATTTTAGAACCACCTCGAGATATTAAGGAGGGGATGCCTCTCAAGATCCCATAAAAGAGGATCTAGGCGCAAATGAAGGATTTGGTTTAAGAAAATATCTCAACCATGCCCATGGAAATATCAACTCTCCATGAAACTAGGAAACTACAATCCATGAGAATCTCAACTTTCCATTGAAACTAGGAAACTATATCCTTGAGAATCTCAACCTTCCTTTGAGACTAGGAAACTTGAATCCTACATAGATTTTTCACTCAATAGTTTCCTTTTATAATGAAAAATACAATAATACATGAGAACCCAATCTCAAATAAGTACTAATCATTTCATTTTATATTTTTTCCATTTTTCCAAAACTTCAATGAACAATATCTTGTGCATATGAATTCCCTTTGACCATGTTCAAATTGAATTAGAAATCTACTTGTGAGATCTTCATTGTGCAGATGGTATCAACAAAAATGGAAACCACTTGAATGTTAAGATCATCCTGGATCAGATTTATAACATTACATCCAAAAATAGATGAGCATATATAAGTATTCAATAGGAATTTGGTGCATATTTTGAGGGGTTACAATTAGAAACATTTGAAAATATGTGTTAGTAAAAAATATCCAAATAGCATAAAAACATTAGAATAAGTTATCCATGCCTTGAGAAAGAGATAATTTCAAATAATAATCATCTTCAAGGGTAAACCTCCTTATACACCACATAAATTCACAAATACAAGATGATTCCAAATGAAAAGGTCTCCTTGGTATATATAGGAGACTAGGAGGTACAATTACAACTAATGGACCCAAGCCAACATCAATAAAATAAAAATACTAGTGTAATATGCCCCAATTAAGGGGTAATGTTCCACTATTTAGGATGTAACATGCCCCTCCCTTTCAAACAACTTTTTTCTGCAACACTTGAGAAATTTTGGATGCTTATGTATAAAAGACTCATCTTCCCAAGTTGAATCTTCAGCAATTAGTTTCTTCCACTTAATGAGATACTCTGAAATGGATCTATTCCTCAGCTAGTAAATTCTTTTGTTAGTGATAGCTTTAGGATCCAATATGATTTTTCCTTCCTCATGAATTTTTGGAAATATAGTTTGAACTAGGATCTTGTCACCTATAACCTTATTTAAGAATGAAACATGGAAAACTAGGTGTACTCGCGAAGATGCAGGCAACTCCAATTTGTATTCCATAGTACCAATATTTTGCAACACCTTATAAGGGCCATAGTACTTCAGTTATAATTTATTACCATTCTTAGCTTGCTTGAGGGACATATGTTTGTATGTTTGTGGTCTTAAAAATACCCAATCCCCTACTTCAAAATTTCTTTCACTACGATGTTGATTTGCTTGTTGTTTCATGCAATTTTGTGCCATGGTCAGGCTGTCCTTTAATGGTTGGAGAAGTTGTTGTTGATTCTTGATGTTATTTTCCACTGCTTGAACCTTATATTTTTATTTTAGAGAAGAAGTGATAGACGGTGGGTGATATCCATAGAGCATCATAAATGATGTTATTTTTGTTGCAGTACGAAAGAAAGTGTTATACCACCATTATACCAAGGGTAACCAATTGAACCATTATGTTTGTTTATCAAAGAAAAAGAAACAAAGGTATCCTTCTAGAAATTTATTAACTATCTCAGTTTTTCCATCAGATTTAGGATGATAATATGAGCTATGAGCCAATTGAGTACCCAAATAAGAAAATATGTGTTTCTAGAAATGTTAACTGAAGATGGGATACATGTGACTTAAAATAATCTTTAGGCTTCCATGTAGCTTTTGAACTGTCTCCATGAATGCAATGGAAATTGTACTGGCTTTGAAATGATGAGAGAGTGCAAAAAAGTATGTGTACCTGGTAAGACTATCAAAAATCACAATGATGACACTCTTTCCTTCAGACTTTAGTAACCCTATGATGCAATCCATGCAAACCTCCTCCCAACATTTATTTGGGATGGATAATGGTTGTAAAAGACCTGGGGTATTAATTTTTTCCACCTTATTTTGTTGGAAAACCAAACATTCTGCCACAAACCTTTGAAAATCATTTTTAAAGCCATCCAAAAAAAATTCCTTCCTGACCCCGTGATAGGTTTTCAAAAATCCTGAGTGCCCTCCTACTAGAGAGGTGTACAATTCCAAAAGTACCTTTTGTTTGAGTTGGGGGTTCTTACATAAATATAAGATATCTGTGTACCATAGTGAATCATTTTTCCATGTAAATGTATTTCATGCACTAGAATCCTGTTGCAACCTTTGAATGATATTCCACGTTTTTCTGTTGGTCTTTCATTCATCCCTTGCTTCTCTTGTCCAATCAGGTTGAATGATAGAGATATCATAGAGAAAGGCCTCAACATCTTCATCCTTTCTTGAGAGTGCATCTACCACAACATTTTGCTTCCCTTTTTTGTAGATGATTTCAAAATGATAACCCAACATCTTGGTCACCCATTTTTGTTGTTCTTCTAAAGATAGTCTTTATTCCAAGAAGTATTTAAGACTTTCATGATCTGTTTGACCTTGAAGTTCCTACCTATTAGGTAAGGAGGTCATTGCTTCAATGCATGTAGTATTTCCATCATTTCCTTCTCATAAATGGGTTTGTGTAAGTCCTTTCCCTTGAGTGGTTGACTTTCAAAAGAAAGGGGCCTTTCTTCTAACATTAGAACAACATCGATGTCATTTCTTGAGGCATCACATACCACAAAAAAAATAAAATTTGAAGTCTGGTGTGGTCAAGACAAGATATTTGCACAAATGCCTCTTTAATTTGTTCAAAACCTTGATTTGTCTCTGGAGTCCATGAAAATGCATCCTTCTTATTTAATGTCATTAAAGGTGTTGTTATTCTTCCATAGTTCTGAACAAACTCGCAGTAGTAACCTATCAAACCCAAAAATCCTCTATGATTCTTCAATGTTTTTGGAATCGTCCAGTCCATCATGGCCTTAATCTTGTTAGGGTCTACCATGACACCTTCATGAGATACAATATGACCCAAATACTCTACATCCTACACCCCAAAGAAACATTTGGATGGTTTGGAATATAGTTGTTTCTCCTTTAGTAGTTGTGGCACGTTGTCCACATGTCGAACATGATCCTCCCAAGACTTTCTATAGATTAGTATATCATCAAAAAATACTAATTTTTTTTTTCGAAGGAAGGGCTTGAAAATAGAATTCATCAACCCTTGGAATGTGGAAGGTGCATTTGTAAGGCCAAAAGGCATGAACAAAAATTCATAATGGCCTTCATGAGTTCTGAATGTTGTTTTTGGGATCTCTTCTTCCTTCATTCTAATATGATGATACCCTAAACAAAGATCCAAGTTTATGAAGTAGATTTCTCCATGTAGTTCATATAACAATTCATCAATGATGAGAATGGGAAACTTATCTTTAATGGTGATCTTTTTGAGATTTATATAATATGGACACATACGTCATGAGCCCTCTTTCTTGAGTACCATTACCACCGGTGCAGAGTAAGAACTTTGGCTAGGTCTAATAATTATATCCTCTAACATTTATTCAACCATACACTCAATTTCACTATTCTAGGAATAAGGGTAACTGTAAGGCCTAATTTTAGGAGGAACACTCGCAGGAATTTGGTGAATAGCATGATCATGATCGTGAATGGGTGGAAGAACTTTGGGAATATATTCAAATACTTTGGAATTATTATCAATAATCCCTTGGAGATATAGGGGAATAGATGGCTTAAATGTTTGAACATCTAGTGAGCTTAGTTTTATAATTACACCCTGATGCCCCTTTTTCAATAATTATTTCATGCCATTAGAGATTATCACCTTACTGGGTTTCCCTGTGATACCCCTTAACTCAATTTCCTTTCCGTCCAATGAAAATTTCTTGAAAAGTTATTGAAAATCAAAATCCATTGTTCCCAATGATTATAACCATTGGACTCCTAGTACGACATCAACACCACCCATGGGTATATAAATCATTGGAATATTTATTACATATTCCCCCATAGTAAGATTGATCTTATGGAATTTCCTGAGAAATTGATAGTTCCTCCATTTTCAATCATTACTTGAAACTCTGGCATTAGATATATAAAGCAATTGAGAGATTTGGCTAATTTATAGTAAATGAAATTATGAGTACTACCAGAATCAATTAGGAATAGTACCTTTTTATTTTTGATGAATCCTTATTGAGGGTTTGAGGAGTGTTAATTCCAACCAATGCATTACATGATATGGTGGGAGTCAACTCTTCATAAGAAATCTCTTCTACATTTTCATATTGAGTTGGTTCTTCTTCTTCTTCTTCTTCTTCTTCCTCTTCACAATCTATGTAGAATAATTTCTTCTCACCACACTTATGTCCCTTACTATACTTGTTGTCACAATTAGAGAATAACCTTTTTCTTTTCTTTCCTCCAATTGTTAATGTTTCAACCTTGTAGGTTGAGGTGATTTAGAAGAAGGAAAAGTATTCTCTTAATAGATGTTAGGAGTGGTCCTTCTAGTAGCCATAGCTAGATTTTTACTTACAACACTTCTCGCCACCCTGAACACATTCTCCAATGATTTGGGTTCCCAAAGGAGAACCTCATGTTGAATGTTGTCCTGTAAATTTCCTATGAATGCATGAATCAGGTGCTCATCTAGCTTATATGTTACCTTTATATTCAATATTTGGAAGCTCTCAATGTGCTCCGCAATTGAACCCTTTTTCTTGAGATTTATCAATTGGCTGAAGAAGGTATTTCTCCTTGTATCCTCATAGTGTGCTATCATTTATTCCATGAAAATTGTCCAAGTGAAAAGTAATTTACGAGAAAAAATCCATCGATACCACACAAATTTATTGTGTTCTAAATATGAAGACGTAATTCATACCTTTTGTGTGTGTGGCACATCATGTAGATCAAAGAAATGCTCCATCTAGAGTATCCATGTGATTGTATCCTTGCCATAAAACTTCCTCATATCGATATTAGGAAAGTGGTTGGTCTTCAACCTAAATTTGTAGTTTCTCCAGTCTTGATTCATCTTCCTTGTGTCCTCATCATGAATTTCATGGGATACATTGTCAATTTTAGGTGGCCTCTCTATTAGAAACTTTTTTTATCCTTCCATGATATCCCCTTTTAAACCATCCATCTTAGTATACACTATTGCTTCCAACTTAGATTCAGTTGAATCCATCCTCCCTTGTAGTTCATCTTTTGTTACTTCCTTATTTTGTAAATCCTTTATGTCCCTAAGATTTTATTCACCTTCATAAAGAGTCCAAGTAGGATTGTTTGAAGGATTATTTTGTGTATAAGTTCCCTTTTTTGGTGGCATGTTGGCCAAGTATCACTACAAGGTAAGAATTCATAATTGTCTTAGATAGAGGTCCTCACATATAAGGGAGTATAAGGTGTTATATTTCTCTGATATACGTGCAAGGTCCAACAATAGAACTTGGCCCAATATCGCAAGGCACTAAATAATCAATATTTACCATTCCCTTAGCCATATTATCCAACTACCCAGGTACTAGAGATTGATCTCCCTAATTGATGTTCTCAGTGTACTATAGAAACAAGACGACCAAAAGGTTTACTCAGTAAGTCTCAGGATTATAGGAGGTATCTCGATATATGCCAGGTACGTGGGAGATCAAATCCGTAGTAGTGTTGTCTAATTCACAACCATTCGAAATGGGCCTTCTGATATACTCTAGGTATGTGGCAGAACCAAATTGTCCATGGGTTGTAGAGTTGACCAATAACGACAAATCCTACATTTAAAGACACTGAAACATGTTTTCACCTAAGAAAATTCCTAAGTTTCTCTTAACTTTATGTGATACTCCTTTTATCCCACTTTATTCTACTTTTTGAATCACCCCAATTGTATATTGTAGTCAAAAGATATGCAAATTTCCCAAAATTAAAAAAAAAGCACACCTTTTAAACCATGATTTGGAGGTTGTTTTGCTAACTGACCTTTCTTCTATTGTATTTTTAAACTTTTGACCTTTCTGGGTCTGAAATTTCATTTTGTAGTTCCCTGATATTTCCTCTTTGCAATGCAATTGGTCTGATAAAAATTGCATGTGCCAAGTTGAAGTTATGGTAACTTCCCCACACCTTGCTGATTTTTAACGTTTCCAGGAGAGCGTACTTGTAACGTGTTCCAAGTGAAGAATATGTGATATCTTATTATAAAAATTGAACCATAAATAATATAGTCTATCCACTATCCAATGCAATTGGTTTCATTTAAATTGGATACTCGCTGAGCAAGATATCATTGTTTTACCTGAAACACATGTTTGAGACTAGTTAATAGGATGAGTCAGCTACCCTATCTTACATAGGGTGTATCTCCAAGCTCAGGATGATTCATAAGCTGAAATTTTTACCACCGATACCTTTATACTTATTATGAATATCCTCTGAGTTTCACGATTTGAATCATGACAGAAAAGAATATTATATAGAAAATTTTGAGATGACGAAATTCAAGATGATTCAGCAACCCAATATTCCATAGGCTATATCTTCGAAAGTGTATAGCCCCAAAAGTTAATATTTTAACCACAAGTACCTTGATATGTCTAATAAATATCTCCCAAGGTGATCCTTCTAATATGTACCATAAAAAGACGTTATATATAAAATTCCAAGGTGTCTCGGATGCAACAACCAAACCCCAAGACCTTGAGCTATGACACCAAATGTTAGGAAACAAATATCCAAATAGCATAAAAAAATTAGAGTAAGTGTTCCACACCTTGAAAAAGAGATAATTTCAGATAATAATCCTCTTTGATGGGGAAACCTTCTTATACACCACATAAATTCACAAATAAAAGATGATTCCAAATGAAAAGGTCGCCTTGGTATATAGAGGAGACTAGGAGGTACAAATACAACTAATGGACCCTAGCCAACATAAATAAAATAAAAATACTAATGTAATATGCCCCAATTAAGGAGTAACGTGCTAGTGTTTAGGGCTTAGCAACTTGAGAGGAAAATGTGATCTATATTTAACACTCTTATAATAGTGCAGTTCACACTTCTACTTGTCAGTTCCATTTTCAAACTTTCCTTTGGTATTTTTCACCTTTTACCTTGAATTTTGCATACAAAAATAAAGGATGTGTGAGGGAATACGTCATATGATATGTTAAAAAATTCACATGAAAGGTGCAAGTCCTGATATGACCAACATAGAGAAGAGAAAGAATTCAATATGGGAGATAGAGTTTATTTGCAGCTTCATGAAGAAAGGCTATGGGGTCCTGGTAAGAAGATAAAGGATATACAATGTTGCCTTTTTGAGGCATTGGAGAAAGGTGGGTGATGCCTACAGACTCATTCTACCCCATATATGTTCATTTACTTAGTAGTGAATGTGGAAAATATAAAACTCTATGAGACTTTTGTGTTGGATTAGGAAACTAAGGAGAAATTCCTACCTACCATAGATAAGTTATCACCAGAAGCTCAAGAAGATTTGGTAGAAGATAAAATTTTGTGGAATAGTTCCAACATTACTAGAAAGGGTGGCATGACCTTTATATTTCCTCAACTCATTTAATAAAATATTTTGGGGATCAAAATGTTGGTTGTGGAGCCTGATTATATTCTTGATTTAGAGGTCTTTGTTTTCATCCATGTTTATACCCCATGAATACTTTGCACCCCAGAAGAATGTACACTCCTCCATGCGGGGAAGTGCAGGGGGGTTACATTCCTGTGGGGTCTGAGGGGTCCATCCCCCCGACTAGGGGGTCCAAGAGCAAGTATGCCCCCGAAGGAAAAATTTCCTTGTAAATGTATATTGTAAATTCATAGTAAATATAGAGCATTCATTATAAGGTCGCAGATCTGATGGTAGAAGTTATGTTAGGGTTTTTTCCATATAAGGAAACCCTCTTTTATGAGGTAAATGTATTGCAGTTATTCATTATTTGCGAATACTATATTCTAAGTGAAGAGGCTGTGAGAGAAAGAAGAGGAAGTTACAGTGGGTGTGTTGTAGGTTGTATCCCTTCATTTGTTGGATAATAATAAAGGAAGGACCTGCCAATTTCTCTGGTGGATGTATCCCACACTAGGGTTTGTTTTATTTTATTGTTCCATGATCTTGTTTTTCTAACAATGAGTATCAGAGCGAAAGGTAACTCGCAGGAAAAGAGGGTTATTGGTTCGAGTGGGAGAAATGGCGGAAGATGGAAAGTTTAGGGTCGAGAAATTTAATGGCCAAAACTACCAATTATGGAAGATGAAAATGGAAGATTATTTATATCAAAAGGATCTATTCCTACCATTGGGTGAAATAGAAAATAATTTGACGTCCATGAAGGACAAAGAATGGGAGTTTCTTGACAAAAAGGCACTAGGAACGATACGGTTGAGCTTGGCAACGTCGGTGGCTTTCAATATTCAAAAGAAAATAAAATGAAGGATTTGATGGATGCATTGACTAAACTTTATGAAAAACCCTTGGCATCTAATAAGGTATTTCTAATGAAGAGATTATTTAATATGAAGATATCAGAAAGTGGGTATGTTGTAGATCATTTAAATGAATTTAAAATGGTTACTATTGAACTAAGTTTTGTAAAAGTGGACTTTCATGATGAGGTCAGGGCTCTTCTAATATTGTTATCATTGCTAGAAAGATGGAATGGCTTGGTCATGGTTGTAAGTAACTCTGTCTTTCATTCAAATACTTTAAAATTTGATGATGTTATTGGTGTTATCCTTATCAAGGAAATGCGACGGAAAATCATAGGTGAGACATCAAGTAATGTGTTGAACATGGAGAACAGGGAAGACAAAAGGATAGAGGAAAGGGCTCAAGGAACTATGGGAATTCTAGGAAGGGCAGATCCAAATCTAGATTTGGAAAGATAGAGTGCTCTAATTGTGAGAAGAATGGACATCTAAAGAAAGACTACAGAGCTCCAAAGAAACAAAGAGATGGACAACAAGAGAAAAATTAGGAAGCAAATGTAATAGGTGATGTGTTACAAGATGCTTTGATTCTTTATGTAGATAATATTTCTAAGTCTTGGGTAGTATATTGAAGGGCTTCATTTCATGCCACACCCTATAGGAAACATTTTCTAGATTATGTTCAAGGTGATTTTGGACAAGTTCATTTGGGTGATGATGCACCATGAAAAATTGTTGGAATGGCAAAGGTAAAAATAAAGAAAAGCAATGGAAACCAATGGTTGTTGAAAGAGGTAAGACATGTTCCATATCTAAGGAAAAACCTGATTTCAATAGGGAAGTTGGAAAGTGAAGGTTGTATATCCATATTTACAGATAAGGTGTGGAAGGTCACCGAAGGATCATTGGTGATAGAAAAATGAGAGAAGGTAGGTGCATTGTATTTATGTACTGGTAATATTGACTCTTCTATCTCTTTAGCTTATAAAAGAGTGGATACAATACTGTAGCATGATAGGCTTGGAAACATGAGTGAGAAGGGGATGTAGATACTTCACAAAAGAAATTTGTTTTCAGATATTAAACAAATTGATTTGGATTTCTGTGAGCATTGTGTTTATGAAAAAGATAAGAGAGTCAGATTTCACAGAGTCGAAAAAGAAAAGAAGAGTGAAAGGTTATATCTTGTGCATACATATGTATGGGAACCAACTCAGTTATCATCTCTTGGTGGTTCTCATTATTATGTTACTTTTATTGATGATGCGACTAGAAAAACTTGGGTTTATTGCATTAGAAAAAAATATGATGTTTTTGATACTTTTAAGAAATGGAAAGATTTGGATGAGAATGAGATAGTAAAAATCTTGAAGTGCCTTATATCAAACAATGGAGGTGAATATTACAGCAAGGAGTTTGATTATTACTGTTCAGACCATGGGATTCGTAGAGAGAAGAAAGTTCTAGGAACACAATAAGAAAATGGTGTGTCGGAAAGGATGAACAGGACAATCATGGAGTGTGAAAGGAGTATGAGATTTCATGTTGGTTTTCCCTTACAATTTTGGGAAGTTGTTGTAGATATCATTGTTTAGTTAATAAAAATAGGACCTTCAAGATCTTTGGATGGTGGAATTCTAGAGGAGGCATGGATAGGTAAAAAGGTAAACTATTTTTTTTTAATACTTTCGGTTGTGTATCATTTATCCATATTGACAAAGAAAATAGAACAAAGCTTGAGGAAAAATCCAAGAAGTGTACCTTTATTGGATACAGTGTTAATGATTTTGGTTATCGCTTATAGGATTATGAAAATAAAAAAATCATTAGGAGTAGAAATGTCATATTTAATAAGAAGGTCATGTACAAAGATCAATTGTAGGGAAAGAAACAAGAAAAAGAAAAACCAGAATACACCATGCTTGATGAGATCATTGAAAAATAAATTCCAAAGGTACCAGGAAATCAAAATGTACAACAATAGGATCAATAGGTACCTCTAACTAATGAAAGTGTTGTTATAAGATCTACCAGGTTAATTAGACCCCCTGAATGATACTCTCCTGCATTGTATTATTTATTGTTGATTGATTCTGATGAACCAAAATGTTATGAAGAGGCAATGGAGGTAGACACCAAAAAGAAGTGGGAGAAAGGCATGAAAGAGGAAATGGATTCCTTGGTAAATAAACAGACTTGGGACTTGGTTCAGTTGCCTGCAGGAAAAAGAGCATTGCAAAATAAATGGGTTTACAAGTTGAAGGAAGAAGATGGAGGAAAAACGCGGTACAAGGCTAGACTTGTTGTAAAGGGGTTTGCACAAAAGAAAGGTATCAATTTTGATGAAATATTTTCTCCTGATGTTAAAATGACTTCAATTAGGACTATTTTAAGTCTTGTGGTAGTATAATATTTGCATCTTGAACAGTTAGATGTAAAAACAACTTTTCTCCATGGGGATTTGGAGGAATAGATTTATATGCAGCAGTCATAGGGGTATGAGGTCAAAGGGAAGGAGAATTTGGTATGCAGGTTGAAGAAGATATTGTATGGCCTAAAGCAAGCTCCAAGGGAGTGGTATTTGAAGTTTGATAGGTTTATGAAAGAACAAGGTTATATTAGATGTCATTCTAATCATTGTTTTTATTTTAAAAAGATAGAAAATGGAAGCTATATTACCTTGCTATTGTATGTAGATGACATGCTTATTACAGGGTCTAATATGCAGGATATAAATGTTCTCAAGAAGAAATTAGCTAATTCATTTGCGATCAAGGATTTGGGTGCTATAAAGAAAATCCTTGGTATGAGAATAACAAGGGATAGGAAAAATCACAAATTGACATTGTCTCAGGGTGAGTACATAGAGAAGTTGTTGGAGAGATTTATAATGCAGAAAGAAAAACCAGTTACTACACCTTTGGCCAACCATTTCAAATCAACTAAGGAAATGTGTCCCAAGACACAGGAGGAGATAAAATACATGTCCGAGGTCCCTTATTTATCAGAAGTTGGTAGTGTTATGTATGCGATGGTTTGAAGAATTGATGCAAAAGCATCGTTCCACCTACACCATAATTCCATATCATCAAAGTGCATTCAAGGAGGGGAGAGACACCAACCCTCTAATTTTTCCCTCATTTTGTTTTTTAATTTGAAATGTAAAACTAAATGCAATTAAATGTTGAAAGGTTGGAAGAGCCGAGTTGATGCCTTTGTACAACCTATAGATAAGGTCACCTTTAATGGTTGATAGTATGATGGGATCTAGATCCGATTCAGACTAGATGAACATTGGATGTAATTCAATGTAATTAATGAGAGTTATGTTTGTTGGAGGGAGAGTTAGAGGATCCCCTCTTTCGTAAAAATCACATTGTATCAAAATTCATTAGTTCTAGCATGTAGAGGGGATGAACGAGTAGAGATCTCAAGAGAGGAGAGAATATCTGAGACTCTGTTGTAGTCTGAGCTCACACATTGTAATTAGTATTCTGGTTTTAATACAAAAGAAAATATTTCCTTATTTATCAATTCCTATGTGGTGAATGTTTGTTTATGAATGCATTTGAAGGTTATCTATGTGTTTCTGTGAATATATGTTGTAGGTGTATGTGTTAGATTTAATCTGTGGGATTAATATATATTTCCCTATCTTTGAGAGTTTGTTGGATTGGTTCTGGGTTCTTTAGGCGGTGCAAGGAGTGCACGAAAGAGTCTTGAAACTTTGTAGCCAACGCAAGGAGTGCATATTTGAACTCTTTCGAGTCAGAGAAGAACGTGCCAGGAGGGCACACCATAACATTTAGAGACTCAAGAAGATCCTCAAGTTTGTTGAACACCTTCGAGGAGAGACTGTGCAGAGGCGACACAAAAAATAGAATTGCTGAAGATTTTGTAGAGATATTCCAGGAGGGCATTAAGAAGGTGAAAGTGTGCACATGTGAACTCTATTACGAGCTTGGAAAGGAGAGAAGTGTCAGAGGAGGAAACTCATGGAGTTTTTGAACACTCTGTAAGATCAGCAAGGAGTGATTTGAGAATAATTTTCCAAGAGGACACATATATCCCTTCAAGGAACAAAAGGGGACATAGACCTTTGAGGTCCAACCAGTTGAAGCTCAAGGTTAAACAAAGTTGTCGAACACTCTGGAGGAATACCTATGCAAGAACCGCACCAGGCCAACACTCAGATGAAGTGTTGAAAGACAATTGTTTCAAGGCCATTCAAGCACAAGGAGTGCGCTAGAGGTAAAGTAGTTTCACTTTACAAGATCGAGAGGAAGAGCGTTCGGTTTCCAGGAGGGCACCAGAAATTCCTTTGCAGGATGCAGAAGGGTCGATACCCTTAAAGATTTGAGCCAGCAAAAGCTCAGGAGAATTAGTGTCATCATGCACAGAGTCTCTTCAAAGAGTGAAGAAGAATGAGAACAATCTAAGTCTCATACTATGGGAGAAGTGATAAGTGTTCATAGGACTAATGACTCATCGAAGTCCCAAAATCCCAAAGCCAAGCGGTGCCATCCATCATCCGGAGGAACAGGTGGCAAGATATCTGGAACTTTGGAGAAATCATTCTCCGAGAGTTTTCAGTTGAGCGGGGTGTAATATCGTCGAAGATCTGAAGCCCAGAGTGGATCTCGAACATTGATTGTCAGGAGACAAGTGGTGAAAGATCAGAGAGTCTAGGAGATAGAGTTATGGAATATTTGCGTAGAGAAAAGAGAAATATTCATGAAGTCGCAAAGAGGGAAGTAAAGCAGGACCATTGGATCCAAAAGGACACGTGTTGGAGATCTTTGTATTTCGAAGGAAAGGTACTCTGGAAGAAAGAGGAGAGCAGAGTGGGAGGAACTCCTGAAGGATGGAGTCCGAAGCAAATCATAGTCATTGGTTGTGGGAGAGAAGTGGACCGTAGATCGGGTCTCGGGTACATTCATCGATTCAGATATTGGGAAAAAGGGAGCAAGCTATTCGCAGAATCTTTGAACCATGGAGTTGCAAATAAGACCGGCCCAAGGTCATAGCTCAAGGTTATGTGAAGAAGAAAAAGGTCTTAGCAAGAGCCCATGGTCTCACAGGACCCGTGCCTAGAAGAAAAAAGGGGCCTGTGTAAAATGATTTTAGGGGCTAGCAGGGTCCCAAAGAGCTGATTCGGCTCAGATATTTGAAGATCCAAGACCGGGAGGTCGCAAAATCCCCAGGAGGGAAGGGGGGGATGCATCAAGAAGACCAGATATTGCACATGCAGTGGGAGTTTTGAGAAGGTATATGAAAAATCCAGGTAAAGAACATTGGGAGGAAGTAAAGTGGATTCTTGGGTATTTGAGAGGTACTTCTACTCATGCATTTTTTTTTGGAGGTTAAAACACGGTTCTACATGGATATGTTGATTCAAATATGGCAGGTGATAAATATAATAAGAGGGGCAGCACAAGGTATGTTTTCAATATAGGTGGAAAAACAGTAAGTTGTATTCCGAAACTGCAAAATGTTGTTGCACTTTCAACAACAGAGGCAGTGTATGTTGCTGCTACAGAGGCTAGTAAAGAGATGATTTGGTTATAGAGGTTTATTAAGGAAATGGGAAAGAAGCAGGAGAATAGTAGGTTGTACTGTGACATGGAGAGTTCCATTCATATTGCAAAGAAATCATCCTTCCATTCAAATAATAAGAATATACATCTTAGATACCATTTCATACGATTCGTCTTGGAAGATGGAAATTTGAAGTTGGAAAAGATACACACTAGCTAGAATCTTGTAGACATGTTAACAAAGGGAGTAACCAGGGAGAAACTAAGTTCCTTCTCAGTTTTAGTTGGTCTTCAAGCATGAATATGAAGATGAGAAATTTGTGAGGTCCAAGAAGGATCATAGTCCAACATATACAACAACAGTCGAGTTGTTGAGATCAGTCTCCAACTAGGATATTGTTGGTTGTGGAGATTGATTATCTTCCTTATTCAGCGGTCTTTTTTTTAGCCATGTTTATACCCCATGAAGACTTTACACCTCAGAAGAATGTACAATCCTTCATGTAGTGGAGTGCAAGGGGGGTTACACCATCTGAAGGGTCTAGGGGGTCCTAGGGAAAGAGGGCCCCCGGTGCGAGTTCGGGGGCGACGCCCTCGAAGGAAAAATTGCCTTGTAAATGTATATTGTAATTTCATAGTAAATCTGTACTATTCATTATAAGGTCGCAGATCTGATGGTAGAATTTATGTTAGGGTTTCTTTTCCCTACAAGGAAACCCTCTTTTATGAGGGAAATGTATTGTGACTATGCATCATTTGTGAATATTGTCTTCTGAGTGGGGAGACTATGAGAGAAAGAATAGGAAGTTACAGCGTGTGTGTTGTAGGTTGTATCCATTCATTTGATGGATAATACTAAAGGGACCTGTCAATTTCTCTCGTGGATGTAGCCCACACTTGGTGAACCAAGTATATATGTGTCTCTATTGTATTGTGTATCTTTTGTATTTTATTTCCGCATTTGTTTTATTGTGTTACTCCATGATCATGGTTTTATAACACAAAATCCTCCCTAAATGGGGAGGTATGATCTTGAATGGATCATTACATAAATTTTCATCTATCTTGGTACTTTTTGGGTCAAAAAATTGGAGAATTTGTCTTGCAGGACCCATTTTAGTGGCAAGTCCCAATTTGGAAATTTGAAGTCTAAAACCTTCCAGATCCATTTTGAGGAATCAAATGAAAAATTTTGGGGTCATAAATTTTCAAGCATGGATATCAAACCTTTGACATTATTCTATTCACAGAGACCTTTCAAACAGTGTGAAAATAACCTCAACCAAACCTCATATGCAGAAGTTATGCCTCCCAGAAGTTGACCTACCTTGTTGACCACCATGGTACCAAGTGGATGCCATGTCATACCCCATTACTCATACATGTTGGGCTAGCCACATGTGTAATTTAAAGAATATTCTAGAAGTTCCAAAACCTAACATTAATTGAGGGTTTAGGTATGCATAAATCCTAACCTTGGATGACTATTAGGCTATGTTAAACACTGAGCCACTTGGAGGAGAGGGTGGTTCTATTATTTTATGATTATACATCTTACATGGTTGAGAAAATCATCTAAGAGCGGGACTTGCAACAATAAAAAAGGATGAATAATATTCTGAAGAATCCATTCATGCCATAGTGTCAATGGAAACTCCATAGTGAGTGCTTAGTGAGTGCCCCTTTATTTGTATTTGGATTTTCATAACTAAGTAAAAGAGAGCAAAGTATATGCCTCACCTTCTAGATGGGGTTTATCCCATTTTGAGTTTCTCGGGATACATATTGTGTTCCTTTGTGTGGATGGTGTGTTAAGTTGTGTGTTCTTTAATTTTTGTATGTCAATTATTTTCATAAATTTTAGTAGTAAGCTAGTGATAATAAATATGATATCTAAGGAAATAAACATGCATAGTAAAATATTTAGGCATAATACAAGATATTTTGTGACTAAATGTTCCAGTGGAACATCCATGGAAACTATAGATCAATATAATCTAATTTCACCATCACAAATGAATCTATAAAAGGAAGAAATACAACATTCATCAAACATACAAATGTAGTTAATACATTACATAAACCAAAAGGCATTACCAACAATTCATATAGACCTTACTATTGAGAACACACTTATATTGAAGGGCTGGGGTGAATCAGTATAATAAAATATTTTAGCTATTTAAACATTCATCTACCATAATAAAGCAATCGTACATAATATTAACCACGGTACACAAAATTTACATGGAAACCCTTTTGGGAGAAAACAATAAAAAAAATTTCTTTAACATTTTGTAGGAACCAACCTACTATTATAAATATTTATAGAAAGTAACCTACTGAAGACACCAATCCCCACTGGTAAAAATCCTGGTAGGCCCTAACCTACCCTTATAGATCTTCGCATGCACCAACCTACTAGAGACACCAATCCCCACTGCTAAGCACCAACTTAGAAAGAGACACCAATCTCTTTGTTCGGGTGGTACCAACCCTCAATTACAATACAATTTCTTCAAAATATGATGAAAATTTGCATTTCCTTCACCAAGTCTACTTTCTACTTCTACCTTTACCAGATATGCTTGCTACTTTTTCCTTCACCAGATTTGTTCACTGCTATCACTAGATATGTTTGTTATTTCTTCCTTTACCAGATCTATTTTCTCTTTCTTCCTTCATGAGATTTGTTTTCTATATCATCACATATACATTCCTCTTCTTCACATACCTCATCACTCTCTCATTTTGGAATGATATTCCAATTTCCCTCATACTATATTTTTCTCTTCAAATATTACATTTATGCTCATCTCACATACTCTCCTTGAAATATTGCATTTATTTATATACATCATCATGACCCTTTTTGAAGAAATGTGTTGATTCATTAATTAAATACTCAATTATTTTTATTTCATATGTGCACATACCATGGGATATATCATGTGCCTCCAAAACCATGGGCTTGAAACCAGCAATGATAAAGCCAATTGTAAAATATTTCTTTAACTCTTTACATGCACTTTTACTTCCAAAACCACATACTTGAAAATTATTTCCTTTGAATTTTTCACATGCACTTTTACTTCCAAAAGTACAGACATGAAACTATGGGCTTGTAAAATATTTTTTTTACTTCTTTACGCGCACTTTTAAATAGACTAGTAAAATTCACTTTCTATTTTTTCACGTGCACCCCCTTATAATTATTATTATTATTATTATATAGACACACACACATGCACAAACACACACACATATACATATATATATGTATGTATGTATGTATGTATGTATGTATGTATGTATCAATCTTGGGATGCTCCCACATGCTTGTAAATTCCTTAGCATAACATTAATGACAACATGTTCAACAATCTCCCCCTTTTTTATTGATGAAAATCCTATGATGAAATACATAATCCACCAAGAATAGAAATAATTATCCCCCTTTTTGCACTACTCCCCCTGTCTACAACTCTCACCCTTTGACATCAATGGGAAAGGGATTCTTCCCCTGAGCTTGCGTTTTTCCTGAAGCACCTAGTGACTAGATGAGATGGATGCCACTCCCAATTTTTGTTTAAGATATTCAAATGTTTCTTTGGGAAGGGGTTTTATGAAAATATCCATAATATGTTATTTGGTGGCAATATATTCCAACTTAACTATAACGACCCCTTCATTACGACATCAACATAAGTAAGTGTAGTAGTGGTAATTGTTTTTTTAAACATAGTTAGAACAAGTGTTACATGACATTTACATAATTCAATAATACACATTCTATTCTCATATTCTTCACAACACAACAATAAGCAAAATTAATCATCACTATAACTAATGGATTAATTTCATCGCATAAGATAAAAAATATGTCTAACCGCTCAATCCTACCTACAAGGTTAGGACCTCCAAGACACATAATCAACGCTCAAGTCCATGATTCATCCGATTGATTTTTACCATTGAAGGTCTCAGGACTGGTGACTGTTTTAAGGAACATAGAG
>ML781122.1:1103873-1136648 GCA_009831015.1 Picea engelmannii | reverse complement strand
TTTTTTTTATAATCTCCATCTAATATACAATAATTTATTATTAAACTATATCCTAACTCTCTAATTTAGAGTCTTGAAGAATTCACTTCACTTGTATATTATGTTATTCTTTCCAATCAAGTTATTGGTAAACCATACCACATGTATTTTAATATGTTATATTTGAAGTCTTTTATTAATTTCGCTTTAAAAATACATCATGATTATTGAATTCCGAAAATGCAATCAATATAGTCTGCCCTAAGAGGGACTTTATTAATGAATTGACAATAAATCTCAAGTCTCGATGAAGTTCAATTTTAGGAGTGTGCCATCACAGCAAACAACAAACTCAATTTTCTGAACTGCAACCACTTTAAACAACCATAATTAATTATTTTTTTTTAAACTCAGGAGCTAAAATTTAGTTGGCAGCGATCATGTATCATTCTCCAATCGGGTAAGTAATAAATCGTCCTCAACCACACAAAGAATTTATATTCAGAGATTAATATTGGTTGGCAGTGATCAAAGACCCTCGGAACTCTGGACTGTAAAATTTGATTGACAATGATCATATTAAAATTCTAAATCCGATTTTGCAAAAGAATGACAAAGAATGGATTGAAAGAGTTCTGACTTATGAATTGTAGATTAATGATAATGAAAATATTTAGTTTCTAGAATGAAAATAGTTTAATATTGGCCATGCAAATTTCTGAAACTCAAGATTCTAAAAAAGGACAGCGTAGCATTGAAATCAATTATGGTTATAGTTAAATTGTAGCGATCATATATATACATAGAATTTCAATGCACATCTTAATCATACAACGAATACCCAAATTATGTTCCATAAATGCGTATTGATATGATAGTGACACTATAATTTAGTCTATAGATTGCATGAAAACTCTACAACAAACATTCAATTTATACCAATTTACAAATAGTTCTGCAACGATTTACAAAATTATAATGTACCAATTTACTTTCATACAATTTATATCTTTAGAAAATAAAATACTGACACCGACAATGATGGAGATTTGTAGATTTCCTCTAACCACTTGCACTTCTTCTCAATCTAGCTTGCTAATCACAGAGACGTTACCGGTACCTCCCAGCCAATGCTAGGAGTACTCATTTTTCTCCTTAGCCCTCCGAGATGCAAAAGGGACACACACAAGAAACCAACAAACAATGGCTCCAAGGCTTTCCTCGCAAGGAAGAGCTTCCACTCTTTTTACAAGCTTGGTATCCCAACTCTCACAAGTAAAACACAGTCCACAATCATTTTGGCAGCATAACATTACGAAGAGTCACTGAGCCCCCTCTTTTCCCTTCTACTCCAATTGTTTTATATAAAAACCCTCAATGACATATGGCCTCATGCACAATAATTATTATTTTTAATTAATTTAATTAGGATTATTCATCCACACACTTGTCACACTCTCCCCAAGTTTCACAAGTAAATACCATTTTTATTTTATTTAAAAATGCAAATTCCCACACATTCTCCAATGTGTTCCTAGTTTCGCTCTAAGTTGTTCATTTGTTCCCCAAATTCTTATTTTATGAGTGTCTCCTATCTAAATCTTAGTTAGAGTCGGATTATGAGTCTTTTTCTAGTTAGACTAGTAGTAGCTTGACTCAAGATGTTTATTCTATGTGTACACCTATTTTCTCATGTTTTATTAAATTTCTATTTTAAAATCCATTTTATTAATTTCATGCACATGTGTGCAATTTATTTAACCCTTTTAAATTTTATTCCTCTTTTTCCTATAGTTTGATTATATTCTCAAGTATTTTAACTTATGTAATAATTTATTTAGTCCCTTAATTAAACTTAGACTCAGGCTTAGTCTTAGACTCAAGCTTAGACTCTTGTTAGGATTTTTAATTAATAATTTACTATTTAATTAACTATTTTATTCTAACAAGGTCTTATCATTTCAATGTTTTCTAGGACACTTAGATTTATTGACTTGAGTTTTAAATTTCACAACATGCCCTTCAAGACGCTCCTCCGTGCTCCAAGGGTGCCACTCACCTTAGACTAGTTTTGGAAGTTTATCCGACCCTTGGAGTCAACACTCCACTCGGTCGACCTTGTGAGAGACTAAGGGCTTCTAAGGAATAAGGAGTCTACCTTATTGAGCACCCTTCAAAAATATTCATAAGTGATTGTGTCAGTCCACCCTCACGACGTCGTGGACCTAATGAACTAGGTAATCGTTAACCTATTATTCAGACCACGGTGGGAGTGCTAGTAGAATGTGACAGGGATGTCGCCACACCTCTCCCTCAAATGTATAGTTTATGTCCATGGCCCCTTTACTCCTTATGTGAGTCGCATTAGCAAGCATCGTCAAGCTTGCATCCACTGACAAAAACAATGTCATAAATCCATATATATAAATAATATTGTAGTCAATTCATATATCAAATATGCGTAAAATGAAATACTCAAACAAATACAATCCACTCCCTGACTCAATCCGGAGTCCAAGGAAATCCATTGATGCCATCATCATCCATAACCTGTAATGTGTCCTACACACTCTGAAAAATCATCATTAGCATATGTCAATACATATACATCAATTTAACAACAAGTCATAATGCATCATCATCATCATCATATATAACCCATAATCGAAGTGAAATCATAATATACCTTAACCGAATCACCTGCACGAAAATGTCCTCAAAAAATATGTCAATAAAAGTGTGCTCAGTAGAGCGGGATGTTACATTAACATTCTATTTTTCTACTTGTTCTCTTAAGAAGTGATAATTGATTAGAATGTTCTATTCTTTTGAATGCATAATAGGATTCTTTGAAATATTTATTGCACTTGTGTTGTCATAGATTATTGAGATTGGATGATCATATTCTACCTTAATATCTTTCAATGTTTGCTTCATCCAAAGAACTTGTGTGCAACATGATGTTGTTGTTATAGACTCGGCCTCTGTGTAAAATCTCGCTCCATTGAGTACACTTTTATTGACATATTCTTTTAGGACACTTGCGTGCAAGTGATCCGGTTATGGTATATTACGATTTCGTTTCGATTATGGGTTATATATGATGATGATGATGTATTGTGACTTATTGGTAATATGATCTATATATATTGACATATGTTATTGACATGTTGTCCTGAGTGTGCAGGACACATGATAGGTTATAGATGTTGATGGCATCGATGGACTTCCTTCGACTATGTATTGATTCAGGGAGTGCATTCTATTTATTTGACTATTTCATTTTACGTACATGTGATGTATAATTGATTTTAGTATGATTTATGTATATGGGTTATTGACATTGTTTTTATCAGTGTATGTAGGCTTGATGGTGCTTGCTAATCTGTCTCACATACAGAGTAAAGGGGCCATACACAGAAACCATGCATTTGAGGGAGAGGTGTGGAAACGTCCCTATCACATCCTACTAGCACCCCCAATGTGTCCTGAATGGTAGGTTAATCATAACTTAGTTTGAGAGGTCCACGATGTCGCGAAGGCGAACTGAGATAGTCTCTCACAAAGATTCTAAAGGGGACGCAATAAGGAAGAGTCTTGATTCCTTGAATCCCTTAGTCTCTCATAAGGTCGACCAAATGTAGTGTTGACTCCAAACGGTCGAACAAACTTCCAAAACCAGTCAAAGTCGAGTGGCACCCTTGGAGCACAGAGGTGTTTCTTGAAGGTCATGTCGCATAATTAAAACTTGAGTCAATAAATCTAGGTCTCCTAGAAAACATTGAAATGATTAGACCTTGTTAGAATAAATAAATTAATTAAACAATAAATTATTAATTAAAAATCCTAACAAGAGTCTAAGCCTAAGTCTCATTTTAATTAGGGTACTATTTAAAAATATTAAATAAATTAAAAGAATTGAGATAAATCAATTTCTACGAAAAACTAAGTAAAATCTAAAGATTGGATAAAATGCACATGAGTGCATGAAATTAATAAACATAGATTTTTAAATAGAAATAAGTAATAAATTGAGAGAATGGGTGTACATAGAATAGAATCTTGAGTCAACCTACCACTAGTCTAACTAGAATAAGACTCATAATCCAACTCTAGCTAAGATCTAGTTAGGAGACACTCATTAAATGAGAATTTGGGGAACAAAGGGACAACTAAGAGAAAAAATAGGAACACATTGGGGAATGTGAGGGAATTTGGTTTTTTAAATAAAATAAAAATTGTTAATTACTTGTGCAACTTGGGGAGAGTGTGACAAGTGTGTGGGTGAATGATCATAATTAATTTAAACTAAAAATTTAATTATTTGTGATGAGGACATGTGTTATTGAAGAAATTTCTATAAAACAAATGATGTAGAAGGGAAAAGGATCTTACCTTTTGAGAACTGTTATGCTACCAAAATTTTATTGGAATGTGTTTTACTTGTGAGAGTTGGGACTCCAAGCTTGTGAAAAGAGTGGAAGATCTTCCTTGTGAGTCAAACTTGGAAGCTATTGTGTTATGTATTTTGTGTTTGGCCCCTTTGTGTCTTGGGGGGATAAGGGGGAAGAAGAGTACCCCTAGCATTGGTTGGGAGGTACCGGTGAAGTCTTGGGTTGAGAAAGAAAATGGCGGTATTTTTATGCTAAATTTATCATGTTGTAAATTATTATATTGTTGCAATCATGTATGAATTATATTCATTATGTAAACTTGTGAATGAATTTGAACTACTAAACAATCGAAGTTAGTCATGGTAAATTATTGATTAACCAACTTGAATAAATCATAGTTGAATGCTCAACGATTACATTAGTAATGTAGATTTATGGTTATTTTATTGTCGGATGAATGATAGTCTCAATGACTGAATCTTTATATGATCATAATCTAATTCTGGATTTTGGTTATATTTGTTATTCCAGTTGTTCCATATATATATATATATATATATATATATATATATATATATATATATATATATATATATATATATATTGGTAATAGTTACTATCGCCACTGGTTATACAATTATTTTTAAGTTCAATGTTTGTTAATTTAATCATGCTAATTCTTTTAGACATTGACAATTTTTGTTTCCAAGATCATAGATAGGGAATTTATTTACATTTGGACTTGTAATTTTTTTTTAATATATTTCAAATCGAAATCATAACCTTGACATGTCGTTGTAAACTTTTGAATTTCTGAATTTTGGGAAAAATCGTAGGGTCGCTGTCAAGTTGCGAATCTAATAATTTAGAACCTGATGGTTCGCTGTCAATTTTATTTTTCTAATCCAGAATATTGACTTGCATTTTAACCATAGGTGTTATCCCTTTCTACCTTTATATATTTTCATGTGACCATAGGTTAGAACCTAGTGTTTTCCAAAAAGGCATTATTTGGAGTTCCGGGACTTCGGTGCTCTAGAGGATTATTTAACTCCAACTCTCCCTTTCACCCGGATTGTTACCGACCAAACTCAATCATAAAGTAATGTTGATCGGCAGTTGTAGGTCCTACCCTATCCTTCCACTCTCCTTCATCAACATTTATGACTTTAATCGAATGGATAGTGGGAATTCTCCCCACATGAGAATCTACAGTGGAGATCTACTCTGGGACTCCGGGATTCAGAGTTTCTCTACACCAAACAAATTTGAACTAATTCACCTGGATCCATGAACCACTGAAGGGCTCAAGGATATAATCGCTCATGCTCTCCTTTGATCAATGGTTGATGTCCACTCTAGACATCGAGACTCCGGGAGTTCCTCATCTTACGACAACGAATCAAATTCATTGGAGTGTCAAATTATCGAATCACCAAAGGACGAAGGATTAGATATCTAATGACCCTCATTCAATCACTAGATATAAGGTTGTCCTTTACTCTAGGACTTCATATCTTCAAGATTTCTTATCCCTTAACAACTATGACTCAAACTTGTTGGAGTGTCGAATCACCGAATAACTCAGAGATCTACGGTTCACTATTGTCCAACGATCTACTGTCGAGATTAACTTCAGGTTTCAGAGCTTCGAGGATCCACGCCTACCAACAACACTAATTGTTCCAAACTGCTGAAATCACAAAGTTCGTTGGACTAAGGAATTAACGAGTGCACTCCTCTAGTATGATTGAATGGTTGTGGGGAATTTGAATCCTCACGAGTAGATCTCGTCCACCAATTCTTAAACAAGGGATTTTACACTCCTTGAGTCCCCAAATGAAACTTTTCACACACTTTTCTCCTGAGCTTCGTCACTTATATGAGGTGAACTCTACCGCTCACTTGCACTTCCCTCCTGAACTCTAGACTTAAAAGGTCACCTACACAATTATTTCACTTACTCTATGTAGTTTTGCAATGTCTCTCCTGAGCTTCCATTCTTTAGAAGATAAAGGCCTCTACACACCTTGAGTGGGATTTGTGCACACCTTGCACTCTTTATCCTAATATTTGGACTTTCAAAAGGTTTGTCACTGCACTTGTAATGAACCTCATAATCACCATAAAAAAAAAAAATCTATGACGAAACTCCATTGCATTCAAGCTCAGAATATAAGAGAAGGTAAGATTTAATTATGTCCATAATGACATTAAACAATAGTCTCATTAGGAAAAATTCGAATACTTAAAGGTGCATGTTTTCATGGCAAGTAGAACTAAAAAAAAACATCACACTAAACATCAGTTTAACTATATTAAAACCTTCCAATACAACCAATTATGTACTTGTCACGCCCTATACACAGTGACTCATAATGTTATCTGTTATCCTTTTATCCTACCTCTGTCTTGGATGAAAATTTTCCATCGATTCTACCAGTCCATTCTTTACCGTGTTAGAATTGTCCATATAACCAATAATTCATGTTGTGCTCCTACAGTTTTTTGTGAAAGACAGTGCTCAAATGAGTTTCGGTGATTTTCCAATGCCGAACAAACAAAAGAAAAGGGGACACGCTGTTTGCCAAAAACACGAAAAGAAAACTGGAATATTGTGGCCTTAGTACTTCAAGTTTTCGGGGTTCGAAATCCTGTGACTTCAAAAGCCCCAAAACATCAAAACACAACATCTCTCGAATCACAAAAGTTGGTCCAGCACGTTGCGGTTTCGGGATTCGAGACTTCATGAGTGCAAGCGCCCAAGCCTCACATGTTCAACCTTAGAAATGAAAAAAGTGGAAGCTTCGGGGTTTCGGGGTTCAAAACTTCGCGAGTCAAGCGCCCAAGCATCAACATGCCCAAACCTCTGAAATGTGAAAAGTGGAAGCTTCAGGGTTTCGGGGTTCGGAACTTCGCGAGTCAAGCACCCAAGCATCAACATGCCCAAACCTATGAAATGCAAAAAGTGGAAGCTTTGGGGTTTCAGGGTTCGGAACTTCACAATTTCAAATGCCTTAAACATCAACATACCACAATTTCCGAAAAGCGAAAAAGGGAGAGTGGTTCCCGTAATTCAGGGTTCGGAACTTCGCGAGTTCAAATTCCCAAACATCAACAGATACAAACCTCCGAAAAGAGAAAAAGGGAAGGTGGGATCCGTACTTCGGGGTTTCGAGGTTCAAAACTTCGTGATTTCCAATGCCCAAACATCAACATAAACAAACTTCTGAAATGCGAAAAAGGGAAGATGGGACCTGCATTTTGAGATTTCGGGGTTTGGAACTTCGCGAGTTCCAGTGTCCAAACATCAACATAACAACTTCCGAAATGCGAAAAAGGAAAGGTGTGACCCGCATTTTGGGGTTTCGGGGTTCGAAACTTCGCGAGTTCCAGTGTCCAAACATCAACATAACAAACTTCCGAAATGCGAAAAAAAGGGAAGGTGGGACCCGCATTTCAGGATTTCAGGGTTTGGAACTTTGCGAGTTCCAGTGTCCAAATATAAACATAACAACTTCCAAAATGTGGAAAAGGGAAGGTGGGACTAGCACTTCGGTGTTTCACAATTTTCTAAATTCGTCATAGACTTTAACTATGGAAAGGGTAGACCATTTTTAAACAAAATAAGGAAAGCATAAAATCTTCTGATAGTTGTCAATTCTCATGATTGTTTTAGCATCTGATAAACAAGAGGGGTTTTTCCATATTTATTCAACTTTCCAAATTTTGTCATTCTATACACATCTAGTATTTTATTGCATGTTGTTGGTGCATACGAAAAAAAAAATAAAAAAATCATACAAGCAAGAAAAGACGTATATCATATCAACCTTTCTGATGTAGATAGGTTACTTCCAGTTGGCGTTTGTCCAATACGTGTAATATATGAGTGCCCAAGTGATCCATAAGGTTCTTGTTGTTTCATCTTTTTCTTCAATTCTTAAATGTAATAGACAGGAAGTCTCTTTGAGGGGCATGATTGTTCGGAATTTATAATTCTAGCGATGCATCTACACATTTCCTTTCGGCACAATTTTACTCAATTCCAATTTGCTCAGTTTTAGATCTGTTTAATACTTCCGTCACAGAAATAAACCTATATATACATGGATTGATCTTCTTCACATACACAAAGTATCCTATGATTTCGACTTCAGATTAAACCTAACCTATAGATGGATCGACTTTCTTAAACTCAACTCTTATAAAAATAAATTTGCCTAGTACTTCCAGATTTCGGGAGGGACCACTCCAGAATTCAAACTATGATTGTAAATTTAATACCATGAAATATGTCATCCATTGAAAGAATTATTTCAAATTTAGAACAATTAGATGCATAATATCAGTTACACACAAAACATCCAAGAACAGAGAGGGAAAGGTTTACATTAACTCAATTAGATATAATCACTCAACAGATACCTAACATCAATCAAACATAGCCATTCAAAATAGAGAGGGGTAGATCAACATATCTGAATCCAATCCGTGGGAAGACAAAGGGAACAACCACATTCCTCCCAACCGTAGAACAGGGCAGCCAAATCACTTGCCCAGTTCACCCCCTAGCCTGACCATGAATCCATGAGGGCGAACTTGGAGACTCCTCAGCAATATTCCAAATTATTCAACAGTTATCCCCTTTCCTCACACTTGCTCCACAGTGCTCATAATATCAAGAGGACTTGCAATCCTTTCCCAACATACTTGGCAGTGTCCTGCCTCCTCACATATGTTATTTATCAATCTTTTTCCCAGGTCTTTTCCCCTCCTTTGGGGATTTTCGCAGCTTTTTCTTAATCCCTAATTTTCAGGGGCTACCAGTGGCCAAATCTCTGATTTACCACTTGTAATAATCAGACCGGAGGCAGTTCCAACATGTTCCCCACTCATGGAGTCATGGTCAGATGATTTTAACATGGTTGTTCCATTTGTCTTCCTGCATTTAATATATAAATATTCTATTTTTATACAAGTGTCATAGTCAACTAGTTAGTTGAGTCAGATCAGATCTCTACCCAATAGTCACAATAATAAATTACAATTATTAAATTTGAAATTCGGAATTGCCATAAACGGAAAAAAAAAATCCAGATTCGAATTTTCCAAAAACGGAAATAAATTTCCAGCGCATTTCAAAAATAAAAATATTTTATTTTGGGGGGATGTCACAGCACTTCTTTCATTGGCACTATGAATACTTTGCATTGTGACTCCCACAAGAGAAACTTTGGATCTTAAAATAGAATCATAAACTCATTCTCAGAAACAAACAAAAACACATATGTAGAATTACATCATCGCAATATATTTTTAGTTCAGAAAGTATAAAGCAATCTTATAGTCTCCTCTCAAGGTTTGAGAGATTTTCTCTTCTCTTATTTTATCTTTAAAAAAAAATAGTATGTTAATTCATATATCTACCTACTTGGTTGTACAATGGAGGGTTGTCACACTTGTTTGCAGGTAAACTTGAGTAAAGTTTAAATATGTCTTTAATGTTAGATTCCCTACTTAAGGGTTTCTTGTTACCAACTGTTTATGTTTATGTCATGATATTAATGAAATTATTTCTTATTCTTTTAAATAGTAAGGTAATGAATTATTGCATTAGCACACAATTGCATTGTGTATGTGGTGACCATGTTACCATATTTTCTTTGTATCTTGAAGAATTTATGGTTAAGAATGTTGTTAATTCTAGTCTGAACCTTGGAATAGATTGAAGTTATGGGAATTAGATACTTCCTTGTTCCTTAGAATAGTCACTAGTCCTGAGATATTAAATGGTCAAAATCAATCAGATGAATCCTAGACTTGAGTGTTGATTATGTGTCTTGGAAGTCCTAAACTTGAAGGGTAGGTTGGGAGGGTAGACATCATATGTTATCTTCATGTGATGTGGTGGATCTCTAAATAACATTGAAGTTGTATCTAAATCTTGTTGTGCATTGATATGAATGAAAATAGAATGTGTACGTAATGTTGTATGTTTTTTAGTGTAATACTTGATCCAACTAAGGTTCAAAAAAAATATATCTTATTGTACTCACTTACTTTTATGTCATAACAGAGAGTTTGTTACATATGGTATCCGAGCGTGTTCAGACCTACGACAAGGGACATGTTATGTATTCCACTGTGATAAATAAATGATTAAATATGAATCACTAATTAATTTGAGATTGTACATACAGGTAATCATGGTTAGAGGATGCATGGGAAGTAGACGTCATGGTGTGGGAGGAAGAGGTGTGATTCTTCTGATTGTATCCATGCCAAAGGGATCAAACCCTCAGGGAGGTGAGTAGACTACTGAGCAGGAGTAGGTTGTTGTGGGAGATGTGGTAGGTATGATGAGATCTTTCCAGAGGATGTTAGAGGCATTGATAAACCACCTGGATCAATATGAGGGTAGAGCGTCTATGCCCAATGAGGGTTCACAACACGCTCCAACGGGTAGTAGTAGCATACACAAAGAACTTGAGAAGGTGAAATTTCCCAAGTTATGGGGTGCCATGGATAGCTTATCCACCGAGGCATAGTTGGAGAACATGGTGATGTGATTCACATTTCATGATTACACCTCCAACATGAAATTTTGCATGGCGGTCTTTGAACTGAAGGGGAGTTCTCTACTTTGGTGGAAGACACCCCTACCTCAACCAAACATGGTTGTCGAAGATGTGTCATGTAAGTTGTTCAAGTAACGGTTCCGAAGGAGGTATTTTTCTGAGGAATTCATTGAGTGATATATTAATGAGTTCAAATCATTATGACAGGGTGGTCGTACGGTGTCTGAGTATGAGGCCAGGTTCATGGAGCTGCTTAGGTATACTCCACATTTGAATAAGGAGAAGTTAAAGGTAAACAAGTTTGTTTTCAACCATAACTTCAACATCCATGTGAAGGTGGGGATCATACTTCCTCAAAAGTTGCACGATAGAGTTTAGAAGGCCCCCATAGTTGAGGAAGAGATGAACAGTGGGGGTCATGGAAGGACTCCTTCTAGACCAAGAAAAATGATATTAGGAATGCAATACCATCAGACACCAGCCATACAAAATTTCGGGCATCGAGATATGATTAAAGGACCTATGTTCTCAACACCATGATGAAAAAATCATCAACAAAGGACTCCTTATAGAGGACCTCAATAGAAGAATCAATGGCATTTGTAGCAGCACCAACATTTTATGAATGTTCAACAAAAAAGACCAGGATCAAAGACTGTTAGGCCAACAACTTCTACTTTGGGGACCAGGAGCACTGGACCAAAAACTTCATGTTGGACATTTGGGAGCCACATTACTAGCGATATTTTCTGATTGATAATGCCAAGGTGGCCGGATCATCTAGACCCACTACCATTGGATATTTGGGCAAGGTCCACATGATACATGCAATGGTGAATAACAGCCAGGACGAGAACCAGTCCACTGTGCTCGAGACATTAGGTATGATCGTCATTCAAACCTTTAGTATTTTGATAGATCTAGGTGCTACATAGAGATTTATTTCTAGTGCAACGCTTAAGAGAATTAAGGTAAAGGTAGTTGAGTAGGTCGAGTTCAGATACGTAGAAATGGCATCGAGTGCCAAAGAAAAATTTGGAGGAAAGGTTATGGACTGTAACATTAACTTGGGTGATTTTGTAATGAAGGCCAACCTATATGTCACAATATTAGGATCTTATGACATAGTGATAGGCATGGATTGGTTAGAATCACATGATGTGATACTTAAATATAAGACAAAACAATTAAGTTTGATGGATGACTTGGGACATAGTAGAGTAATTGTAGGAAGAAACCAGGGAGTGTCCTTGAGGCTTATTTCTTCCCTACAATTGCATAAGAGTATGCACTAGGGGTGTAAGTTATACACAATATTAGTAGTAAATGAAAAAGGGGACACAGAAGGGTCAAAAAACCTTCTGGTAGTATCAGAGTTTACAGACGTATTTCTGGAGGAACTACTAGGTTTTCCACCAGAAAGAGAACTTGAGTTTCCCATAGATTTGAAACCTTGAACATAACATATTGCGAGAATGCCATATCATATTTCAATGCATGAATTTTAGGAGTTTAAAATACAATTGAAGGAATTGTTATAATTGGTACTTATACGTCCAAGTGTGTCACCATGGGGTGCGCCAGTTATTTTTGTGAGAAAGAAGGATGGACCATGGAGACTTTGTATTGACTATAGTCAGTTGAAAAAAGCGACGATCAAGAACCAATATATGTTGTCAATAATAGATGATTTATTTGATCAGATGAAATGAGAACCAATATATGTTGTCAAAAATAGATAGCTAATTCGATCATGGAATTGTAGAAGAAAAACAAGAAGTTCGTATGGACAGAGAAATGTGCGGAAGATTTTCAAAATTTCAAGGAGTTGCTAATGACAACATCGATACTAAAAGTCCCCTACATGGAGAAATAATTCTTGGTATGCATGGATGCATCCAAGGAAGGTTTAGGTGGATTTTTTATGCAAGACGGTCGAGTGATCGCTTACACTTCAAGAAAATTGAGAAGGAATGAAGAAAACTATACAGTGCACAACTTGGAGTTATTAGCAATTGTATATGCCTTGAGAGCGTGGAGACATTATCTGATTGGACGAAAATCCAAATTAAAGATAGGTCACTCTAGATTGCAACATATATTTACACAGAGTGACTTGAATGAATGACAAAGGCATTGGTCATGATTACTTAGTTAATATGACTTTGAGATCAATTACATTAAAGGAACAGTGAACAGAGAGGAAGATGCATTGATTCGAAGACCACGCATATTCTCAGAATACCTCTTTAGAAAAATCTTCGAGAAAAGTTTCTAACTTTACAGATAGATGATGACTGGTACACAGAAGTTAAGGATAAAATCAGACAAGATACCATGATGGTACCGAAGTATGAAGGTTATTCTATTGACAATGATAGATTGATGAGGTATAATAGTAGAATTTATGTACCACCTAAAGACGGATTAACAATTTTGATTCTAAGTGAATTATATCGAGCAATATACATGGCTCATCCGAGAGTCACAAAGATGAAGGTAGACCTTCAACCTTTATTCTTTTGGAAATTAATGAAAGTGGACATAGTTAGTTATGTGGCGAGATGTATAGAATGTCAACAAGTGAAGGTTGAACATAGACATCCAACAATATTATTATAGCCACACAATATTCCTTAATCGAAATGGGAAGTAATTTCAATGGATTTTCTTGTGGGATTTCCACCGACGACAAAGAGGCACGATTCAATTTTTGTGGTAGTTTACACTCTAACGAAGAGTGCACACTTTATTCTAGTCCATACAACATATCAGGAAATAGACATAGATAGAGTATTTGTCAGCGATATTATCAGATTACATGGTGTGCCAAGAAGGATCATATCCGATCGAGGATTGATGTTTCACCCTTGGGAACGCATCTGGATTTCAGTACAACATATCAGCCTGAGACAAACTGACAAATAGAGAAAATAAACCAAATTTTCGAGAATATGTTGTGTATGTATGTAATGGAACAACAGAAATGTTGGGAATACTTCTTACCATTGGTAGAGTTTACATACAATAACAGTTACCAAAGTACGATTAAGATGGCACAGTTTGAGTTTCTTTACAGGTGACCGTGTCAAACGTCGTTGAGTTGGGATCGACTTGAGGATAGGGTCATGATGGGACTTAAATTGATCTAAGATATGGAAGAATAGATGCAATCGATGAGACAAATAATTAAAGAAGCGCAGGATCGACAAAAGAGTTATGTTAATTCTCATTGAGTTGATAGCGGTTATGAAGTTGGCCACAGAGTTTTCTTGTGGGTAAAACCACACAAGAGTTCGATAAAGTTTGGAAAGGGTGCTAAACTATCTCCTAGGTTTGTAGGACCTTTCGAGGTTGTGGAAAAGAAAGGACCTATGGCTTATCGACTAGCCTTTCTTGATTCTTTGAGGAATATGCATGATCTATTTCATGTATTTTTTTTTCGACATTATATTAGTGATCCATCACATGTTATTGACATCAGTTATTTGCAGGTGTTGTATGAGGGTGCTCTCATGGTGGAGCCAATCCACATTTTGGTACTCTAAGAGTGATTATGTCCCTGTTTTTTTTCAGGCCTCAAGAGGATCTTTGGGCTTTGTTACCCTTCCCATACACTCGCCCAGTTGTCAACTGTACCCCCCTAGTTGTTGAGTACAATTTGGTGGACTAGTTTCCATTATATAAGTTGACACACAGGTGACTGTGAGGGGTGTATCATGGTACCTGAGGTAGACTATGTATTCTCTAGGAAACACCCAAAGGAACCGTCGATCAGAGGTTTGGGTAACTACTTCTCCTGGCCAGTCATTTTCCTTTCTGAATGCTTTGGATGATCATGACTTCATCTCCCTAGGTCGCAAGCATTCATAAGGGTGGTTTGTTTGGTTTGTATCTTTTTAGGATTTTATTCTCAGTGGTGTTCTCTGTTCTCCCTAGTTTTCCATAGAGAGTTAGTCAGTAATTTCTTTGTGTCTCTGACCTAAGGTGGTATACTGCCCACTCCACCGGTCGTGATGACTTTTCAGTCTTTTTCTTAGAATCATGGAGCCGCCTCTTTATAGGCATTGTTTTTTATACCACTAGTTCACTAGAGTCAGTGTGTGAGACTTTTATGGACTTGAATGATCCCGCAAGGGAAAAACCTATGCATAAGATATTCATTGAAAAAATTCTTGATGATACTAACCAAGGAACCCCTTCGCAAGGGGTTTCTTTTTCTTTTCCTTTCTTCAGAAACGTTGGTGTACCTTTGATGGCCAATTTGTACATTCCTGGGTTGAATGTGGGACTACTGGTTTGGTTGGGTACCATTCCAAATGTCCCTAATCCTCTTGATGCTTCTTAAGTAAGAACCTTATGTCATGGGCATCATGTTGAAGTTCCTTCATCAGCAAAGTCTTCTCCTCCTCCTTATACCTTATCTGGTGAAAGTATAGCTACTAGTAATCGGAAGTCTAAACAAAATAGAAAGAGGAAGAATTACTTAGCAAATATGACTTTGAGTTCAATTACATTAAAGGAATGGTGAACAGAGTGGAAGATGCACTGAGTCAGAGACCACGCATATTCTCAGCAATACCTCTTAAGAAAAATCTTCGAGAAAATATTCTAACTTTACAAATAGATGATCACTGGTACAAATAAGTTAAGGATAAAATTGGGCAAGATACCATGATGGTACCTAAGTATGAAGGTTATTATATTGACAGTGAAAAATTGATGAAGTATAACAGTAGAATTTGCGTACCACCTAACGACGAATTTATAAGTTTGATTCTAAGTGAAGATCATCGAACAAAATACATGGATCATACGGGAGTCACAAAGATGAAGGAAGACCTTCATTCTTTATTATTTTGGAAAGGAATGAAAGCGGACATAGTTATTTACATGGCAAGATGTCTAGAATGTCAGGAAGTGAAGGTTAAACATAGACATCCAGCATGATTATTATAGACACATGATATTCCTAAATCAAAATGGGAAGTCATTTCAATGGAATTTATTGTGGGATTGCCACTGACGACAAAGAGGCATGATTTTATTTTCGTGGTAGTTGACACTCTGATGAAGAGTGCAAACTTTATTTCAGTCAATACGAAGTATCAGGCTCCAGACATAGCTAGAGTATTTGTCAGCGAGATTTTGATATTACATGGCTTACCAAGAAGGATCATATCCGATCAAGGATTGGTGTTTACAGAATGGTTTTGGACCAATTTCGAAGATGCCTTGTGAACGTGGCTGAATTTCAGTACAACATATCACCTTGAGACAAATGGACAAATAGAGGAAAAAAACTTGTTTTGTAGGATATGTTGTGTATGTATGTAATGGACCAACATAAACTTTGGGAATACTTCTTTCCATTGGTAGAGTTTACATACAATAAGAGTTACTAGAATATGATTAAGATGGCACCATTTGAGTTATTTTATGGGAGACGGTGTCAAACATTGTTGTGTTGGGATTGACTTGAGGATAGGGTCCTAGTGGAACTTAAAGTGATCCAATATATGGAATAATATATGTAATCGATAAGACAAGTAATTAAAGAAGTGCAGGATCGATAGAAGAGTTATGTCGATGTGCATCGAGTTGACAGTCGTTATCAAGTTGGCGATAGATTTTTCTTGTGGGTAAAACCGCACAAGAGTTTGATCAAGTTTGGAAAGGGTGCTAAAATCTCTCCTAGGTTTGTGGGACCTTTTGAGGTTGTGGAAAAGAAATGACGCATGGCGTATAGACTAGCCTTAACTGAGTCTTTGATGCGTATGGAAGATATATTTGATGTATATGTTTTGCAACATTATATTAGTGATCCATCACATGTGCTTGACATGAGTTATTTGCAGGTGTCAGATGATGGGGCTCTCATGGTGGAGCCAATCTGAATTCTGGACCACTGCATTCAACAACTACGACGTTGAATAGTCAATCAGGAAAAGGTCTAATGGGACAACTATAGTCCACACTTGGATACCTTGGAGGATGTATATGAGATGCGTCAACAGTTTCCTTACTTGTTTGATAGATTAGATATGTAGATCTATGTATGATACATTTTATTAATTGCATTTATATATTGTACAACTTTGGGACGAAGTTTAAAACAAGAGGGGGTGTATGTAACATTCCACTCCATTGAGTACACTTTTAATGACATATTCTTTGAGGACACTTGCATGCAAGTGATATGATTATGGTATATTATGATTTTATTTCGATTATGGGTTATATATGATGATGATGATGTATTGTGACTTATTGTTAATCCTATGTATATATATGAGTAGATATTATTGATGAGTCGTCCTAAGTGTGCATGACACATGACAGGTTATGGATGCTAATGGCATCGATGGATTTCCTTGGACTCTAGATTGAGTCAGGGAGTGGATTGTATTTATTTGAGTATTTCATTTTACGTACATGTGATCTATGATTTACTTGAGTATGATTTATGTATATGGATTATTGACACTAGTTTTGTCAGTGGATGCAGGCTTGACGTTGCTTTCTAATCAGACTCGCATAAGCAGCAAAAAGGCCATACAGAGGAACCATACATTTAAGGGAGAGGTGTGGTAGAGTCTCTGTCACTGCCTACTAGCACTCTCGTCATGGCCTGAATGGTAGGTTATTGATTACCTAGTTCGAGAGGTCCACGATATCGTGAGGGAAGACTGAGACAGTCACTCATGAAGATTCTAAATGACGCACAATAAGGTGGAGTCCTTATTCCATAGAAGCCCTTAGTCTTTCACAAGGTCGACCAAACGGAGTGTTGACTCCAAAGGGTCGGACAAACTTCCAAAACTAGTCAAAGGCGAGTGTCACCCTTGGAGCACGGAGGTTTCTCTTGAAGGGCACATCACATAATTAAAACTTGAGTCAATAAATATAGGTGGTCTAGAAAACATTAAAATGAGTAGACCTTGTTAAAATAAATTAATTAACTAAACAATAAATTATTAATTAAAACCCCTAAAAGAATACTAAGCCTAAGTTTAATTAGCGAACTATTTAAAAATATTAAATAAATTAAAAGAATTGAGATAAATAAATTTCTAGGAAAATGTGAGTAAAATACAAAGATTGGATAAAATGCACATGAGTGCATGAAATTAATAAAAAGGGATTTTTAAATAGAAATAAATAATAACTTCAGAGAATGGGTGTACATAGAATAGAATCTTGATTCAACCTACCATTAGTCTAACTAGAAGAAGACTCCTAATACAACTCTAACTAATGTCTAGTTAGGAGAAACTCATTAAATGAAAATTTGGGAAAAAACAGAGAACTAAGAGAGAAAATAGGAATACATTGGCGAATGTGAGGGAATTTTCCCTTTTTAATAAAATAAAAATTGGTAATTATTTGTGCAACTTGGGGAGAGTGTGGAAAGTGTCTGGGTGAATAATCATAATTAATTTAAAATAAAAAGTTAATTATTTTTGCATGAGGACATGTGTCAGTGAATAAATTTCTATAAAACAAATGATGTAGAAGGAAAAATGATCTAACCTTCTAAGTATTGTTATGATGCCAAAATTTTATTGGACTATGTTTTACTTGTGAGAGTTGGGACTCCAAGCTTGTAAAAAGAGTGGAATCTCTTCCTTGCTACGAAATCTTGGAAGCTATTTTCTTCTGGAATTTTTGCTTGGCCCCTTTACGACTTGGGGCGATAAGATGTTATAGCCCTAAAATTCCCTACCTATGCATACATGGCATTGCCCTTTCTACTTGTGCAATTCGCTAAATTACTGTTGAGGATCTCACTTTAAAAAACCATTTTTTGGAGCATGTATGCATCCTGTTGAACTACTTCCCACGTACATACGCTAGTTGCATACTAGAAATCCCATGTACATATGCCAGTTGCATACTAAACAACCTATGTTTACCTCCAAAAGTTGCAAGGAATTCGATGAAGTTTACAGGCTATCGAGGGTTTCCCAACCAATTCACCCATTGTATCCCGTCCCCAAACCAAATAACTATCCTTTTATCATATAAAAGGATGTCTTGGGGTCCCATTCCAAAATCAAGCATTAGAACAAAGAAATGTTGCCAAAATCCCTTCTCCTTGTATCCCAAGATTTGCATCCCTTCCTGATATTTGGCCTCAACATTCCCCTTCCATCCCTCTCCCTATACAATCCCTTCTCTACTTCCCAAGGAGATCAGTTGATTGTGATAGGTATTGTGGGAATGATGCACTTGGAGCAGTAGTAAGAGGATCTCAGACCATGTTCGCGGAGTGTATACCAACGAGAAGGTTTTAACTTTTGTAATCTTCACATCTGAATAAGATAATTATGTTTTTGTCCCAAATATTGTGTTTTGTGCTTAATAGATTAATGTATTTACATTTGTATTTGAACCTTAACACTGATAAGTAGAGATAGAATATTTTGTAGCTTTGTTGTCTAAGTTGTTTTCAGGTCAGATTTGGGAGGAGACCAATAGTCCAAGAAACTACAAAGGAAGAGGTGGTCTACATCAGCCGAAAGGACCTAAGGCACACCCTCTTTTATTTATCTTATATTTTAAGGTCAGATTGTTTGGGATAGTTTAGAAATAGGATTGTCTTTTAAGGGAGATCAATGCTCTGCCTATACTCTGACCCAGTATGGTAATAGGGGGATTTTCCCCGCTAGCAGAATTGTCGCCTCTACTAGGGAATCTCTCTAGGGTCTTAGTGGGAGATTTTTGTTGGATTCAGTTTTTTCAGTTTCTTTTTGAGTTTTCTGAGTGTTTTGATTTAGGTTGGATCTCCGGTCACCTTCCAGGTGCCTATCAGCTTCCCTTTCCCAAGTTGTCTATCCAAAATTTTTCCTTTTTTGAAAATTTACAGAAGTGTACGCACCATGTTCTCTATACAGCACGCATACATACATGGTCTTCATTATATACAACCCACATACATATGCAGGTTGGTCATGCACAACATGTGTATCTATTGTTTTGGAGATTTTTTTTCAAAATGTTTTCCTTTCCTACAGGAAACTTGTGGTGACCATGTCTTCTTGAGTTCCAAAAGCCTCTGTTGTTTGGGGTTGAGACAGTTTCAAGCTCATATTTTTTGTGAATTAAAAAAATAAATCCTCTTGTCTCTTTGTGTTTCCTAGCTTTTTTGGCTTATTTTTAGCCTGAAAAATTCAAAAAAAAAAAAAAAATCCTCTTGTCTCGTTTTTAGCATCTTTTGTTAGTTCTTCTTTTATTGGAAAAAAAAGAAGAAAAAACTAGTTTTTTAGGTCTCTTTATTTATTTGCATTTCCTTTACATTGTTATTTGAAAAAGAAAAAGAAATTAGCATAGTGTTGTGTTTTCTTCTCATCTTCAAAGCATTTCAAAAGAAAAAATAATAAAGAAAATCCTTTCATTTGATCTTTTGTTTCACTTGAAAGTTGCATTGTGCATTTTGCATTGAAAGGAGAAAAGATTGCATCTTTTTGTTTGAAGGATTGTTCATGTTTTTTGCTTGAATCTCTTTTTCATTTGTAGAATTACTGTAAAGTTTTATTTTCCAGTGTTCTAATCAGTTTCATTTTTTGCAAGTCTCAAACAACATCAGTTTCACTTTCATTCCTTGAATAACAAAATCCTCTTAAACAAATGCACTAATCTAAAATATATTAGTAAAAAATTTTCTCGGGTTCACCAATAGCTTAGGCTAGGGCCTTGGATTAGGTGTGGAGAGGTAAACTCTCCAAGGCCAACCAAAAATTAACTAAGGTGTCTGTGCTAGGGTGTGAAAAATCCACCTTGTAATTACTCAATCCGGGAAGCTCCTATCACACAGAAATCAAACACAAGACCACGTAGAGGACGGTGGTAGATATATTCACTCTTGATCCCAACAAAGTGTTTGGGAGAGTGTGTATTGGGGGTGAATATTGTAGCATTACTAGCCTGACTTGTGTCATACCTCTGAGACACTTGGATCCATCCAAGGTACTCTAAGATTGATTCTGGCCCTGTTTCATTTCAGGCCTCAGGAGGATCTTTGGGATTTCTTACCCTTCCCATACACTTGCCCAACTATCGACTGTACCCCCTGGTTTTTTAGTACAAGTTGGTGGCCTAGTTTCCATTATATAGATTGATACACATGTTACTGTGAGGGGCATATCACGGTACCTAAGGAAGACTCTGTATTCTTTGGGAGACACCCAAAGGGACCGTCGGTCAAAGGTATGGGTAATTGCTTATCCTGGCCAGTCGTTTTCTTTTGTGAATGCTTTGGATGATCAGGATTTCAACTCCCTGGGTCGGAAGCATTCATAAGGGTGGTTTGTTTGGTTTGTATCTTTTTAGGCTTTTCTTCTTAGTGTTGTGCTATGTGATCCCTAGTTTTCCATAGAGAGTTAGTCAGTCATTTCTTTGTGTCTCTAACCTAAGGTGGTAGACCACCCACTCCATCGGTCGTGAGAAATTTTTGGTATTTCTCTTAGAAATTTGGAGATGCCTCTTTATAGAAGTTGTTTTTTATACCACTGGTTCACTAGAGTCAGTGTGTGAAAGGGAAAAACTGTGCATAAGATATTCATGGAAAAAATTCTTGACGATACCAACCAAGGAACCCCTTCGCAAGGGGATTCTTGTAATTTTCCTTTCTTTGGAAATGTCTGTGTCCCTTTGATGGGCACTTTGTACATTCTTGGGTTGAATGTGGGACTACTGGTTTGGTTGGGTACCATCCCAAATGTCTGTAATTCTCTTGATGCTTCTCAATTATGTCATGGGCATCATGTTGAAGTTCCTTTGTCAGCAAAGTTTTCTCCTCCTCCTTATACCTTATATGGTGAAAGTATAGATACTAGTAATCGGAGGACTAAACCAAACAAAAAAGGAATAATAAGAAGAAGAAATCACCAACCTCTGCAGATCATGTTGGAGATAGGTCATCAACCTCTGCAAGTCATGTTGAAGACCAACAACCAGCCTATGCAAGTCATGTTGGGGGTGAGAACCTAGTCCCTACAATTCATACTAGAGTTCAATCTCAGCCTCTATGAGTCATGTTGGAGATATTTCCTCAACCTCTACTAGTCATGTTGAAGACCAACACCCAACCTTTGCGAGTCATGATGGGGGAAAAAGTCCAGTCACTGCTAGTCACACTTAAGATAGGTTTGTAGCCTCTACGAGTCATGTTATCGACCAATCACTAACCTCTGCAAGTCATGTTGGATATTTGAAACCAACCACTGTAAGTCATGTTAGGGGCACAAGTCTCATCAATGCGAGTCATATGAGTGATATGTCAACAACCTCTTCTAGTCATGTTGGGGACAAGAAACTAGCCACTGTCAGTCATGTTGGGGGCATTGATTTTGTTCAGAAACCTAGATGGATAGGATGTAAGCCTAAGTTCCCTTGTAATATTTTCAACGGAGATAACCTTACTCATTTATTCCTTGGTCTTCTAGAGGCACGAAGATTGTGGTCCTTGTCTGCAAGCTCTTATGATTATGAGTCTTCTCAAGTTTCCTCATAGTCTATTCATCCTTTGGTTGATGAAGTGGTCACGTCGATGCAATTTTCAGCTGACCTGAATCCTCTTTTGGGGGGTGATGTGCCTTTATACCATGTTGTCTCGTGATCTATTCAAACAGTGGTTGAGGAAGTAGTCATTCCGATACAATCTTCAGCCGACCCCACTCTTTTTTTTTGGCGTGATATGCCTTCAGACCATGTTTTCTCGCAACCTATTCAACCGGTGGTTGAGAAAGTGGTCATGTCGATCCACTCTTTGAATGATCCCACTCTTATCTTGGAGAGTGTTGAGTCTACCAAAGTGGTCACATCGATGCAATATTTGACTGATCCCACTGTTCTCTAGGAGAGTGTCGAGTCTACCAAAGTGGTCACGTCGATGCAATATTTGGCTGATCCCACTCTTCTGATGGGGAGTGATGTGTCTATYCACTATGTTTTTAGCATTTCAAGTTCATTACTTTCAGAACAAGGGGGCATTCCACTCACTTTGAATACACCCCCTCCATGTCCTAGGATGGTTTTGTTTGACTGGAATGACCTTGTTGATCCTCTCTTKCCTTCTTCTACACCTTTTCAAATAAAGGTTGAATTTAATTAAAAAACATTTACCAATGTCATGTGGATGAAGGAGCCTCTGCAAGTATTTTATCCTCTTTGKCTTGGCAATACTTGGGCTCTGTCGTGCTTTTGTCTGCATCGCATCAGCTGTTGGATTTTGAGAGACGTCCTAGTCAATATTTGGGGGTTCTTCCTCAATTATCTATCTCGTTAGGTGGGAAGATTGTCCTTGTCGATATTATAGTGGTGCAAGGCCCGTTAGAGTTCAATATGCTTCTCAGGAATGACTATGTATATGATTTGAACATTTTGGTGTCTACGTTCTTCTTGGTGATGCATTTCTCTCACAATGGAAGCATTGTCACTATTGACTATTTTTCATTTGATAATCACCATCCTAATTCGATGTTAGTTCAGGCTACCCCTTTATATGTTCCTAGTGTTCATGTAGACTCTACCTTGCCATGGATAAATTATGTGGCGTCTTATCCTCAATGTTCAATTGCTCCTGAGAAGGAATTTTTTCACTCATGTTTTACTTCTCAATACTTGGTCTCAACAATTGATCCATTGGTTTATCCAATGGGGTCATGGGATCCCTTGCTTCCCCCTCTTGGTCCAAGTGATCTCAAGTTTCCTTTTGAGTCTAGTCTCACTATTTGTATATCCTCAAGACATTTTTCTTGTGATTCTTCGTTAATAGACTCTGCCAACCCTAACCATAACCTCCATTGTCATATGGAATATGGTCAATTTACTTTTCCCTTTGGGACTATTGACCCTCCTCGTTCACGTGATTTCTTGGATATTGAATTGCCTTCGGATGAGGCTATCCTTGAATCTGTGACTATAGTTTCTATACCATGGGAATACTTACATCATGCTTTGTGTTTTCTTCCCTTTTGGGAGAGTTTACAGGTTGTCTATCGAAGAGACTCTTGGTCAGAGCCTAGCAGCAGGCTCTACCTAAACTACTATCATGCATGAGTCATAAGGTTGTGTGGTAACTTGTACATATTGTACAGTCTAGGTTTGTTGTTTTCAAGTTGTGTATTTAGTAGCACCTCTTATTTTCCGAAGTTTCTATCTATATTGGATCTATTAACTTCTGGATGAGTGTTATTGGCCTTATATGTAGGATCTTGGAAACATTTTTTCTTTGATATGTTTTTCATCATATCGATCCGTTCTGACAGGTATTGACCTTGAAAATGGCATATAGGTTAGGTTTTTTCCTACTTTCATTTTTTCATTATCCATTTTCTGGTTCATTTGGCCTTTGGATCGATCCCGACAAAGTGCGACATAGAACCTTATTTGCTTCTTTAGAAGTGTCGTAATTAGGTGGTAGAGCCTACCTTTACATGGATGCCCTAGGTAGATCCTTTGCTGCATTTTGGCATCCATTCTATGATTTTTGACTATAGGCTTGGAAGTCCTTTTTAGTCCCACCATGATTACATATTGAAGCCTCATTCTTCTTGCTAATCATCATTATTGGCCTTACCCACGGGACTCCCTTATGAGCACGGTTTGTTGTATTTCAAGCTTTCTTTAAATTTCGAAAGAAACATCCAATGAGACTGTATTTAATCTTTTCGATCTCATCTGGATTACTTGAGAAACGTAGCCCCCCTAGAGTCTTCTATAAGCCCTTTTCAGACTCTCTAAAATTGAAAATATTGTCGAGCGATCTTGTTTTCCTTCACACTCGCCAAACTCAAATTTGAAGGAACATTTGTTCGGTGGTAGTTTACCCATTTTTTGGTCTGGATGGATAATTTTATGAATAAAGGTATGCTCTAGGAAATTCGGTTTGCTAGAAGAGTATTCTCAAACATAAGTTTAACTCTTTTTCGGGCCCGAGGGACTAAAGTTTTGAAAAATGAACATTCTCCTTGGTTTTGGTTTATCTCTTTTTTGGGCCTTGGAGATTACTAACGAAGAAGGAACCCCCAAGGAGTCCATATTTAAGATCTTTTCAAACTCCCTAAATATGAAAATATCGTCGAGTGACCTTGTTCCTTTCACACTCATTAAATTGGTCCATAAAGAACATTTATTCAACATGAGTTTAACCCTTTTTCCATCCAATAGATTATTTTGGAAAAATGTATGCCTTAGGAGACTTGTCCTTCTAGGAGAGTTCTCCTCAGCTATATTTTATACTTTTTCAGGCTAAGGAGACTAAACCTAGAAAAAGGTTGTGAGTCCATAGTTAAGCTCTTTTCAGACTCCTTAAAGTTGAAAATATCTTTGAGTCATCTTGTCTCAATCACACTCGTTAAAAGGTTATTGAAGATACATCTTTTTGGTATAAGTTTAACCTTTTTTCAAACCGACTAGACTACTTGCAAAAACGGAACTCCTTGGAGTCTTCTTTAACGTTTTTTCATGAAAAAACCACCAAGCTTACCTTCTCTGGGCTCGTAAAAATTTATGGAAGGAGTCTTGTTGTGTTCTTCTTAATCACATTGCGGGTCTCATATTTGCGTCTTTGGCATAATGTCGAATCCATGTTTCTCTCAATTGAACCTTTAAAGAATTCCTTATATGCAAGCCTTGCAACACTTTTTCCCTTGTGATCCAACACCTTGACCCATGGAGGAATTTTCCCCGAGTGTCACTATCCTTCACATGTCTCCTTGCCTTGAGAATTAGTATGTTCCATGCACTTGGAACCAATTTTCTTTCTCACGACATGCATTCCTCCTTTGTAATGTAGCATTCTTTTATTCTTTTTCAACCTCGTTAAAAAATTGAAAAAGACAAAAAAATCAAATATTCCAAAAAGAGGGGACGGGATATATCAATTATTTTTTCAGCAACAAGAAAGTCACCCTTGGACAAAGCACATCCTTTTATTTTTTCTCCAAGCATTGGCATCTATTATGACCTTAGGAAATTTTTCTTGCTACATAGAATCGTGTCCTCCTTTGTTTGGTTACTCTTCCAAACATATGGAGAGTTTGTGGTGCCCCCTGCATCACATACTTATGTCAATATTACATTTCCTGAGTCTAATCATCTTTCATGATTTTTTCCAAGGGAAGTTTTATCCAACCTGAGTCGGCTATTCTGTAGTTTTTCTCTTGAATTTCATGAGTCGACCATCTCGCGAGTCCAGTCAAGTCCAGATTCAAAATCGACGAATTTATGTAATTGATGATCGTGATCCTCTAGTATTTCTCCGATGGTATGTCGAAGACATCAGAGTAGTGAGTATTACACTCTTATTTTACTCTTACCTGAGATGTTGAAGATCTTGAAGTTGTTGTTCGAGCTATGAAGTCCTCATCTCCAGCAATGGGCATTGACGCTTCTTGAAGATGCATATTGTATTGTATTTGAATATCACCGAGTGATTTTGAGATGTAAATACAATGTGTATTTCTCGTGGATACACTTTATATAGACATTTCTATGACATGGATCTGCAGTGTACTTGATTGGTAGCCATGATTAGTTCATCCTAAGCATGGGTATGCCCACCTCAAATATATTATTATTGTTTTATAGGTAGAAGCCTCCCAAACTCTAATCCTAGGCACACTCGACTTTGTTCCTTCCCATTGGTAAATATATTGTAATGTATTTCAGCCACAAGTTTCTCTTTGGAACCCATACATTAGGGGGAATATGTTATAGCCCTAAAATTCCCTATATATGCATACATGGCATTGGCCTTTCTACTTGCGCAATTTTCCAAATTACTGTTGAGAATCTCTCTTTAAAAAACCATTTTTTGGACCATGTATGTGCCATGATGCAATACTACCCATGTACATACACTATTTTCATACTAGAAAAACTATGTACATATGCTATTTGCATACTAAACAACCTGCGTTTACATCCAAAAGTTGCAAGGAATTTGGTAGAGCTTATGGGCTATTGAGGGTTTCCCAACCAATTCACCCATTGTAGATTTTCCCCAAACCGAATAACTATCCTTTTTTCATATAAAAGGAGTTCTTAGGGTCCCATTCCAACATCAAGCATTGGAAAAGAGAAACTATGAAAAAATCCCTTCCCCTTTCATTCCAAGCTTTATAGCCCTTCCTGATATTTGGCCTCAACATTCCCCTTCCATCCCTCTCCCTATATAATTCCTTCCCTACTTCCAAAGGAGATCAACTTATTGTGAGAGGTATTACGGGAATGATGCACTTGGAGTAGCAGTAAGAGGAGCCCGGACCAGGTTCGTGGAGTGTCTGCCAACGAGAAGGTTGTAACTTTTGTAATCTTCACATATGAATAATAGAATTTTGTTTATGTCCCAAATATTGTGTTTTTGTGATTAATAGATTAATGCATTTACATTTATATTTGAAACCTAACACTAATAAGTAGAGATAGAATATTTTGTAGCTTTGTTGTCTAAATTGTTTGCAGGTAATATTTGGGAGGAGACCAACAGTCCAAGAAAATACAAAGGAAGAGGTGGTCTACACCAACCAAAAGGACATAAGGTACACTCTCTTTTATTTCTCTTATATTTTAAGGTTAGATTGTTTAGGATAGTTTAGAAATAGGATCGCCTTTTAAGGGAGATCAATGTGTTGCCTATACTCTAACCCAATATAGTAATAGGGGGATTTTCCCTGATAGCATAAGGAGGAAGATGAGTACCCCTAGCATTGGTTGCGAGGTATCAGTGAAGTCTTGGGTTGAGAAAGGAAGTGGAAAGACATCACGCAAGTATCTGATTCCAATCAAAGATATCCATCAAGGAATTCAACATTTATTTGGTTACGGTATTTTTATGCTAAATTTCTCATGTTGTAAATTATTATATTGTTGCAATCATGTACGAATTGTATTCATTATGTAACCTTGTGAATGAATTTGAACTACTAAACAATTGATGTTCCTCATGGTAAATTATTGATTAACTTGAATAAATCATGGTAGAATGCTCAATGATTACATTAGTAATGTAGATTTCTGGTTATTTAATTGTTAGACGAATGCCAGTCTCGATAAATGAATCTTTGTATGATCATAATCTAATTCTATATGTTGGTTATATTTTTTATTCTAGTTGTTCCATATATAAATTGGTAATAGTTACTATCTGCACTGGTTATACAATTATTTTGAATTTCAACGATTGTTAATTGAATCATGCCAATTATTTTAGACATTGACAAATTTTGTTCCAAAATCATAGATCGGGAATTTAATTACGTTTGGACTTGTAAAATGTTTTATATATATTGAGAATTGAAATCATAACATTGGTCTATCATTGTAAAATTTTAAATTTCTAAATTTTGGGAAAAATCATAGGGCCATTGTCAAGTTGCGAATCTAAGATTTTAGAACCTGATGGTTCACTCTCAATTTTATTTTTCTAATCCAGAATATTGACTTGAATTTTAAGCGTAGGAGTTATCTCTTTTTACATTGAAATATTTGCATGTGATCATGGACTACATCCTAGAGATGGACAAAAAGGCGTTATTCGGAGCTCTGAGACTCCGACCCTCCAAAGGATTCCTCAATTCCAGCACTCCCTTTCACCCACATTATTACTGTCTGAACTCGGTCATAAAGAGAGGTTGACAGATAGTTGTAGGTTCTACCCTATACTTCCACTCTCCTTCTTCAATTGTTATGACTTTAATCAGATGGCTGGTGGGAATTCTCCTCACACGAGAATATACGGTGGATATCTACTCCCTGACTTTGGACTTCGAAGTTTCTCTGCACCAAAAAACTTCGAACTAATTCACCCGTATCGTTGAACTTTCGAAGGCCTCAGGGATCTAATGGCTCATGCTCTCCTTTGATCAATGGTTGACGTCCACTCTGGACTTCGGGACTCCAAGAGTTCCTCACCTTACAACAACGACGCAAATTATTTGAAGTACTGAATTACCGAATCACTGAAGGATGAAGGCTTAGAGATCTAATGATCCTCGTTCGATCACTAGACCCATGGTTGTCCTTTACTTCAACACTTTTGAGCTTCAGGATTTCTTATCCCTTAAAAATTACAACTCAAACTTGTCAGAGTCTTGAATCATCGAATAACTCAGATATCTATGGCTCACTCTTGTCCAACGATCTAAGGTCAGGATTAACTCTAGGCTTCATATCTTTGGGGATCCATGCCTCCCGACAACACTAACTGTTCCAAACTATCGAAATGAATAAGTCCAAAGAAATGGCATTGGGTTCCAAACAGAAAGTTGGAGGAAAATTTAAGGACTGTGGCATTAACTTGGGAGATTTTTTAATGAGGGTAGATATTTATGTCATGATATTAGGATCTTATGACATAGTGATAGGCATGGATTTGTTGCAATCGCATGATGCGATACTTAACTATAAGACAAAATGGTTAAGTTTGGAAGATGATTTGGGACAGAGTAGAGTGATTGTAGGAAGGAACCAGGGGGTGTCCTTGAGATTTATTTCTTCCATACATCTACAAAAGAGTATGCACAAGGGATGCAATATTTATGCAATATTAGCACTAAATGAAAAGGGTGAGGCGAAAGGATTAGAAAAACTTCATTTTGTGCAAGAGTTTGTAGAGATGTTTCCAAAAGAGTTACCAGGTTTACCGCCTGAAAGAGAGTTGGAATTTACAATAGACTTGTAGTCTAGAACTGAACTGATAGCAAGAACACCATATTGGATGTCAACACCTAAATTACAGGAGTTGAAAATGAAAATAAAGGAATTGTTGGACTTGAGACTTATATGTCCAAGCGTATCTATGTGGGGTGCACCAATTATTTTTGTGCGAAAGAAGGATGGATCGTGGAGACTTTGTATCGACTATTGTCAATTGAATAAAGCGACGATGAAGAACCAGTACCCGTTGCCAAGAATAGATGATTGTTTTTATCAGATGAAGGCAGTGACAATGTTTTCAAAGATTGATTTGAGATCGAGATATCATCAATTACGAATTAAGGAATAAGGTATCCCTAAGATCACATTTAAGATGAGATTCAAACACTTTGAATTTACAATTTTATCATTTGGTTTAACAAATTCCCCGAGGGTGTTCATTGAATGGGGTGTTATGAGAATACTTAGACAAGTTTGTTCAAGTATTTATTGATGACATAATGATTTATTCTCGGATGAAAGAAGAGCATGATGAACACTTAATATTGGTCCTACAATGTCTACAAGAAATCAAATTGTACAGGAACATATTGAAATGTTATTTTTACCAATCAAAGATTCATTACTTGGGACATATCGTATTTGGTGAAGGTATCATTGTGGATCCAATGAAATTCAAGGCTATTATGGAATGAAAAACAAAAAAAAATGTAGAAGAAGTATGCAGCTTTATCGGTTTATCAGGATATTACCGACAATTCGATGAAGGTTTTTCGAAGATAGAAAATCCAATCACAAAATTGCAAAAGAAAAACAAGAAGTTTGGTTGGAGAGAGAAATGCGTAGAGGAATTTCAAAAGCTTAAAGGGTTTTTGACAATAGCACCAATACTGAAATTCCCTGATATGGACAAGGAATTCTTGGTATGCATGGATGCATCCAAGGAAGGTTTAGTCGAAGTTTTGATGCAATATAGTCGAGTGATTGCTTACATTTCAAGGAAATTGAGAAAGCATGAAGAGTACTACGCAACTCATGAAATGGAGTTATTAGCAATTGTATATACTAGGAGAGTTTGAAGACATTATCAAATTGGAAAAAAATTTGAATTCAAGACATATCACTGTGGTTTGCGACATATTTTCACACAGAGTGACTTGAACGCACGACAAAGGTGTTGGTCAGAGTTACTTAGAGAATACGATTTCCAGATTACTTACATTAAAGGAATGGTGAACAGAGTGGCAAATGCATTGAATCAGAGACCATGCATATTATCGGTAATACCTCTTAACACGAATCTTCGAGAAAATATTCTAACTTTACAGATAGAAAATGATTGGTATAAAGAATTTAAGGATAATACTAGACGAAATACCATGATGGTACCAAAGTTTGAAGGTTATTCTTTAGACAACGATGGATTGTTGAGATTTAATGGAAGAATTTACGTACCACCTAACGACAAATTAAGAAGTTTGATATTGAATGAATCTCATCGATCGATGTACATGGCTCATTTGGAAGTCACAAAGATGAAGACATATGTTAAGCCTTTATTCTTCTGGAAATGAATGAAGGCAGACATAGTGAGTTACGTGGAGAGATATCGAGAGTGTCAGCAAGTAAAGAATGAACATAGACATCCAATAGGATTGTTACAGCCACACGTTATTCTTGAATCGAAATGGGAATTCGTTTTGATGGACTTTATTGTTGGGTTTCCACTGATAGCAAGGAGACATGACTCGATTTTTTTGGTAGTTGACACTCTGACGAAGAGTGCAAACTTGATTCCTATGCATATGACATATCAGGAATGAGACATAGCTAGATTATTTGTCAGATATATTGTGATATTACACGGTGTACCAAGAAGGATCATATCTGATCGAGGATTGATGTTTATGGGATGGTTTTGGACCAGTTTCCAAGAGGCTTTGGGAACACAACTGAACTTTAGTATAGCATATCCCCTAGAGAAAAACAAATAGATAGAAATAACGAATCATATTTTTGAGGATATGTTGTGTATGTATGTAATGAATCAACAAAAATAATGGGAAGACTTATTGCCATTGGTAGAGTTTGCATACAACAATAGTTACCAAAGTACGATTAAGATGGCGTCGTTTGCGTTTGTTTATGGGAGACCATGTCAGACGCCATTGAGTTGGGATTGACTTAATGATAGGGTCGTGGTAGGATCGGAAGTGATCCAAGAAATGGAAGAACAAATTCAATCGATAAGAAAGATAATTAAATAAGAGTAGGATCGACATAAGAGTTATGTTGATGTGCATCATGTTGATCGCAGTTATGAATTTGGCAATAGAGTTTTCTTGTGGGTGAAACCACACAATAGTTCGATCAAGTTTGAAAGGGGTGTTAAATGCTCTCCTAGGTTTGTGTGGCCTTTCGTGGTTGTGGAAAACAAAGGACCCGTGGCTTATCGACTAACCTTTCCTGATTCTTTGAGGCGTATGCACGTTGTATTTCACGTATTTGTTTTGCGACATTATATTAGTGATCGGTCACATGTTATTGACATGAGTTCTTTACAGGTGTCAAATGAGGGTTCTCTCATGGCGGAGCCAATCCGTATTCTATACCATCGCATTTGACAACTAAGGCGTCGAATAGTCGATGAGGTCAAGGTCCAGTGGGACAACTATAGTCCACACTCAGCTACCTGGGAGGATGCATGCGAGATGTGTCAACAGTTTCCTTACTTGTTTGATAAATTAGACATGTAGATCTATGTCTGATACATTTATTTACTTGCATTTATATAATGTACAAACTTCAAAACGAAGTTTAAAACAAGAGGGGGTGTATGTAACATGCCGCTCTACTGAGCACACTTTTATTGACATATTCTTTGAGGACACTTGCATGCAAGTGATCCGGTTATGGTATATTATGATTTCGTTTCGATTATGGGTTATATATGATGATGATGATGTATTGTGACTTATAACTATTTTGATGTATATGTATTGGCAGATGCTATTGATGATTTTTCATGAATGTGCAGAACACATGATAGGTTATGGATGTTGATGGCATCAATGGACTTCCTCAGACTCTGAATTGAGTCAGAGAGTAGATTGTATTTTCATAGAGTATTTCATTTTACGCTCATGTGACATATGATT
>ML781122.1:1083428-1097612 GCA_009831015.1 Picea engelmannii | reverse complement strand
TTTTTTTTTTTCCATTTTTTTGGATTTTTATTCATAATTTTATTAGAGATTCAGAAAATTGTAGATTTTAATGATGTTTGTTTATTTATATATTAAAAAAATATGATTTAAACAATATAAAATTATAATTTTTTATAAATAATAATTACTAAAACAATTAAAAAACTTAAAATCTTTAAACTATCCTAAAACAATTAACAAAATATCATCACATAAATGTTATAAATAAGATGTTTTATTTTGTCAAATTAATTAATTTGAGAATAATTTTTAAGATTATTAAATCTTAATATTTTAGATTTATTTAAAAAAACATACAAATTTTAAATATTGTTTTTTCATACCTACTTTAATATATATTAAAAGAATTTTAAAGCAATTTTTAGGGTTATTAAATATTAATATTTTAAATTTCCTAAAAAAAACATAAAAAAAATTGGTTTGATCATACATGCTTTAATATAAAAATGAGAATAAAACTCTGTTTATATTTAAATTTTTCATTAAAATTCTATAACATTTCTGAGAAGAAATGAAACTTTTAAAGATTCCAGATTCCATGTGGGTCTACCAAATCAATGTTTGGGTCAAGATTTTGAAATATATACGTTTCTAGGTCAAAACAAATGCAAATCGAAAAAGACAAATGCACGTGGAAGCCATCTTAAATTCAGAGTGGGCACAGAGGGAACCTAATGGAGAGATTCATGATTCGCGATACAGCGACCCCGACTTTCCGCCAGTCTATTAGGTGCTGCAGATTTTAGTCAAAGAAAAGAAAAGCTAGAAATGGCAGGCTGGATTCCTGAACCAAAGAAAAGCTAGAAATGAAATGGAAGGCGCAAAAAGGTACAGGGCATTGCAGGCTGGTTTTAGTGCAATCATCTTTAGCAGATTCGTTCTTGACAGAGCAGGTACCTAAGATGAAAGGATAGCAAGCGAATAATCCAAAAAGAATTCACCAAAAGCTATTTTAGTGAAATTGAGAAGTAAGAAAAGCTTATTTCTTGTTTTTTTAAATGATCTATGTCAAATAGGATGATATAAATTTGTTTTTTAAATTGTATTTTTGAATGTTAAAATGGATTCAGTTTGTTGAAAACCTCTAAAATACTCAGATTATACAGAATTAATTATTCAAATTTGCAGATTTAATAACTTCTCTTAACAAAATTTTAAAAAAAAAATCTTTAAAAAAAAGTCAAAACATAGAACATTTAAACTATCACTAAAATCATTTCTTCATCTATTATCACACACAACCCATTATCACACATAATTTTTTCAAAAAGGAATAAAAAACAATAACAAAATAAATTTAGAATAACTATCACAAAGTTTAGAATAAAACTACATCAAATGAGCTAAAGTATAGAGTCAAGAAAGGGTATATAAATAGTAAAGATTGGAGACAATTTTGGGAAGCAAAACTAAAGTAAATGGGTTAGAGTACAGAAAGTCAAGGAAGCGTCTAATAGAGATTCGAGGGATATTGGAGAGGGAAAACTGGTATCGAGCGATATCGTTGAAACAAAGAAAGAACAATGATGATGAATTGATTTAATGGAAAAAGCAAGGGGGAATTGACGAGATTTGAGAGAAAACATTAATGATGAATTGATTTAATGGAAAAAGCAAGAGGGAATTGATGAGGTTTGCAGAAAACATTTTAACATTTTCATAGCTGTATCTTTTGTGCTTTGTATAGGTTTCTTCCTAGTACAGTGAACATTTTGTCTGTTTTCAATTCATGTGTGGATAATTGATACCGATTCTCTGGCATCCTTGCATTGTGGTGGTTTCGCACGGTGGAGCTTGGAATTTTTCTAAACAATGGATTTTTCCCATGTTGTCTGGAGGATTTTTCCATGAACATATGCGGACACTTAGTGCAGTTATGTTTTCTGCATTTTCATTTACATTTGAAGATACAAATAGCTGCATTTTGTGAAAAATGAGTCTTAATGTTAGGAATCTAATGCAATTGTTGCTAGAAATAGGTTCTGAGTTCATATAGATATCCTTGCAATGCACATATATCTTTGTTGTTGAGAAAAAGAAAGAAATAATGTGTTGATCCATTCTGTAATTCAATGGAAGGTGACAAAAATGCAAGGCTTTAAGGTGGAACGCATCAAACAAAGACTGTGCAAGAGTATATTAAAAAAATATTCCAATGTAAAAAGATGATTCCTCTGTAGTAAATGGTCAATATTGTGATGTGCATTGCGTTGTTGCTTATGTGTAGAGATTTGTGTTTTAACGATTTGTCTGCATCTCACATAGGTCTATCTTTCGTGCTTTGCACAGATTGTTCTCCTGACATAATGAACATTTGGTTTGTTTCAAATTCTTGTGCATAGAATCCAACATCCTTGCATTGTGGTGTTTTCGCAAGTTGGCACATGTAATAGTTCTAAACCATGTATTTTTTCGATGTTGTTGGGAGGATTTTTCTATGGACATATGTGGGCACTTGGTGTAGTTATGTCTTTCGAACGTTGTTCTACGCCAAGGTATATTGCCAATGCAAACATGAGTTTTGATCCATTCTGCAATTCAATGGAAGAGGAACGAAAATGTAAGGGAGAGGTGGAATGCATCAAACAAAGAGTGTGGAAGAGAATATGGAAAAATTCATCCAATCTAAAAGGGTGGTTTCTCTATAGTAGATGGTCAATGTTGTGTTGTGCAATGCGTTATTGCTTATGTGCAGAGGCTTTTTCTTTGACGATTTTTGTGCACTACACAGCTACATCTTCCGTGCTTTGTGCAGGTTTTTGCCTAACACAATGAACAATTGTTTTATTTTCAATTCCTGTGCAGAAAAATGTTACAGATTGTTGGGAATCCATGCATTGTGGTGCTTTCACATGTTGGCACCTACAATAGTTCCGTTGTCTGGATTGTGGCAAGGCATGTGGTTTATGTAGTGCTTGGGTGATCTGAAATTTGTTATAACCCTAAATTTCTCTACATATGCATACCTGACATTTGGCCCTCTTACTTGCATTTTTTGGCAAGCCATTATTGAGTTTCTCTTCTAGAAAAGCCATTTTTTGAAGATGTATGCGCCTTGCACCACTACTGCCCGTGTACATGCACTTGTTGCACCACTACAACCCACGTACGTATGCATGATGCACCACTACAACCCGCGTATAGTTGCAAAAGTTGAAAAAAATAAATAAAAAGTTGCAAAGAATTCATTGAGATTACGGGCTATTGGGTAGTTTCCCAACCAATCCACCACCTATAGCCCGTCACCCAACTGAATAACTATCCTTTTGTCATATAAAAGGATGCGATGGGATCTCATTCCACATCTAGACATAAGAATAGTGAAAATCTTCCCGTTTCACATCCCCTCCTTGCCCTAAGTAATTGCAACCCTTTTGTGAGAATTGTCTTAGAATTCCCTAATTTGTCTTCCTTCGTCCATCAAAAACCCATTATACTTACCAAGAAGAAGGTTGAGAGGAGAATCCATACGGAGGTGCACTCGGATTTTGGTGAAGAGTAGCCCGGACCAAGTTCGTGGAGCAGTAGACAACTTTGGTTGTAAGTGATCATTGTATTATCAATAAAAGAAGTATTTTTCCTGTCCCAAATTATGGTGTATCGAATGTTTCCATTTGATTTATGTTTTTATTCTAACATCTAACCCTAATTTATAGATGAAATGCATGCTTGTAGATTTCTGTTTGTCTTCCTTTGAATGCAAGCCAGCCTTGGGAGGAAGTGTGAAGTCAGTGAAGCTTTCAAGCACGAGAGGATCATCACAGGACGCGTAGTAGAGGTACAGTTACTCAATGATTCTCACTTTTATTTTCTTGTATGAGTCTGGGGTATGCTTGGGGTAGTTAGAGAAGTAAGAGTCTTTTAAACAGTTATTGATATGCCTACATTGTAAACCCTGGTGTATCCATAGGGGGGTTTTACCCGCTAGCCGAACTGGCGACCATACTGGGGAAGCCTTTAGGGTTTTAAGGGACTTTTTTGGTGTTTGATTGGTTTTATACCTTTTGAGTTTCTGTTGAGTCTGTTGAGTCTTTTAAGAGATTTTGGTCACCTGTTGGTGCCATACCAGTTCTCCTTGCCCTATTAGTCTCTTTGTTCTATTTATTTTTTGAGTAATTACAAAGGTGTAAGGGCCCTACAGTGGGTAAGCCTATGTACATATTCTCTTTGTCTAGTAAACAACCTGCGTACATATGCAGACTGTTGAAACAATAGTAGCGTACTTGGTTCAAGAAACTATTTTTGAAAAAAGAGGCATCCAACCTCTTTTCTGATTGAGGTTTTACTTCTCAGGGTTTCTCGACTAAGTTTAGTGTCTCTATTTTTATATTCATAGCTTGGGTTAGGTGTCAGTTTGCTTGTTTTTTAAAGATTTCCTCTGTTTACTTTTGAAAGGGTTTTAGGCGAGTCTTTGAGTTTGTTGATCAACTTGTTTGGTGTCTTTAGTGACTCCCTGCGACCCGCAATGGGCCAGAGGTCAGTTTTAGTCTTGTCTTGTATTTATTTTCCCTCTTTCATTTTCTTTAAATAAAAGAGAAAAAGTTTTATTTTAAGTTTTTCCTGTTTAAAGCATTTCCAAAGAATTTTTATTTTTTTTTCATTTCTTAGTTTAGTAAAGTAGTTAGGGTTAGTTATTTTACTTGAAAGGAAAAAGAGTTCATTTTTTAAATTCTTTGCTAATGTCTTAGAACTTAATTAGCTCGTAGTCGAGCTAAATTTGATTTTAGGTATTCTTTTTAAAGATCTTGAAAAGAGTTAGTTCTGAAAAGTTGGTTACAAAGAGCTAGTTGAAAATCTTTATTTTTCTAGATGTAATTTTTATTTCAGAGTTTCGTTTATTTCTCCTCTTTTCATCTCTCAAAAAAAAACATCACTAGTTTCACTGCCATATCCTTTGAGATAGAACAAGCCATTTAAAACGAATGCTAAAATTAAAATTAACTAAACTTTTATGTTTGTAGGGTCAATCAACTAGTTTAGGGTTAAAGCCTTGAATTTGGTTGGAGAGGAAACTCTTCAAGGCTTTTAAACAAACATTGGAGTCAGAGTTAGGGAGTGTAAAAGTCCAGTGATGTGAAAGCTATCCGGGACCCCCCTCTAACATAGGGGCTAAACATGAGGTCATGTGAGGAAATGAAATGGAGATAACCCCTCCAAAGTCAGACTAAACGTAGTGGTAAACACATATTGAGGATTTTTCGTGGGATATTATCAATTGCCTTTTCATATGGATCTTTGAGGACCTTGAATCCATTCGAGATCCTCATTTGTCTTCTGGGCCACTTGCTTTCGATACCCTCGGTAGGTTTCAGACTTGTTATCCTGCCCATTGTAGTCCACCTGACTATCGATTGTACACGCATGGTGATTGTTCGTGAGCTGGCAAATTAGTTTCCTTTACTCTAGGGACTTACACATGTGATTTCAGGGGTATACCGTGGTACCTAGGGTAGACGTCGGGTCACACTTTGCAAAGTATACCCAGAGGGTGCTTCCGTGTTCGATTTGCACTTGCACTGGTAAGTTGCTCTAGTGTTGGCTAACGTAACTGTTCTTCCAACTACATAGTGGTTTGATTGGTTTATCTTGTAGGAAATTTTCTAGTGTGTGATTGGTTTTAAACGTTAGTTAAATACTTACTATGTTGTTGATATTTTCACAAAGTGGGAGATCAAGAGCTCTGTTTGTTGCGAAGGCTTCAAGGCCTTCCGTCGGTTACATTGCAGCCACCAGCCCCACCATTACAGCAAAGACTTGACCAGCAAAGGTCATTTGAAGTGATCGGGATGTAGGAGACTATGCACAAGACAAATCCGAGAGGAGATTACTCGAATCCGAAGGAACTCACTATTTTTAACCTTGGAGCAGAATCTCTCGGCCTGGCTAACCCTCCGATCACTGAATTATCGACGCCAATCTTTGTACAAGTTGTCCCTTCGAGGGTAACACCTTACAAGCGTCATACATTCTTACAAGCAACGATGGAAGAAAATGCTTCTACTTTGTCTGAGATTCCTCATACTCCCTTAATGATTGCCACCACAGGGGGTATTCCACCTCCTAACCCACCTTCGTCGGTCTAGACCATAGTGGTCTCGACCCCCTCTACTTTGAGCAGTGGTCTGATTCCTTCATCAGCGATGACCACTGCTCCATTCACACAGAGTGTGACGGGCCCTCCATTTTCATATGGGATGCTCGGCTTTGATACGCACTCCATCCTTACCTACTCCACCCTACAAACCTTGGTTCTGGGGGAAAGGAGATCAAATGCTCCCTTGCAAGGGTCCATTGGGGGCACCTAAGCCTCCTATAATGTTATCCATTATGGTGGGGGTCATATACCTCCTCCGTCACCCTCGCTTCGTGGTGCTTTCCAACCACCCGTTAGGCCGAACACAAACTACAACTTGTTTGGAGCAGGCAGTCTAGGACCTTGTTCTTACACCACACTAGTGGGATCCATGTTGCTGTCTTTGTTCAATGTGATTGGTAATAACTCTTTTTCATCAGCTGCTATCTTGGTCGGGGTCAACCCTGGTTTTGGACAACAGAATCCTATGCAGGGTACTATTCGTACATAGGGGGCAAGTATAAGAGTTTTCTACTCACAAGGACTTTGGAATCCTTGGCAGGGATCAATTCTCGTAGGGGATGTCGACTAGGGGCAAACCCTTCCATGGTCAATGGAACCCCAGGCAAGGCTCAGTAACTATGGTCGTCGGATCGGTAGGGGGCAACCCTTTCCAAAATATTTGGAACACAATGCAAGGAGCGATCCCCGCCCAACCCTCGTTGTCCAATTATGGGAATCATGCGATGATATCCCCCAAAAAAAAGTTTCCTTATGCTGGTCATGGCCATGATGTTTACCAGAACCCTGGCCAGTAATCCAACTTTTACTTGCAACCTAGTGCCAATCAAACTCCAAGCTCCCTTTTTCCTGTACATAGTAATCAACCCAAACTACTGTTTTTGGAAATGTTACATCTTCCAGACTTGTCGAGGTTATTTAACGACCCGATTTTTTATGTTCTGCGTTGGCCCCCCATGCTGACTAAGTTTCCCTTGGATATTCTGAAATTTGAAGGCAAGCCCGATGAAGACCTGGGTGATCACGTGACAACTTTCCATCTATGGTGCTCATCAAAATCGTTGCGAGACGACTCCATATAGTTCATCCTGTTTCAACACACTCTTATCGGGGGTGTCATGAAATGGTACATCATGCTCGAATGCTCAAGATATTCTTACTTCAGTGATTTGGCGATGGTTTTCATAAACCATTTCCAACTACCCATGAGATATGATGATAGCACCGATTTGTTGGCCAACTTTGAGCAAACTAAGGCCAATCATATCTCGGATCACATCCGAGAATGGCGACGTTAGAAGAGTTTGATTAAGGTACAGGTCCAATCGACTTTCCTTCTAGAGTGGTTCCTGAAGTCTTTGGTATCTCAGTTATCCAAGGATGTTGCATCTTCATTAGTGTTTTCAGAGGAGGATTCAACAATGAGAGTGCAACAACTAGAACTGATATACTCTCAGTCTGGCTTACTCTATGAGATTTTTCCAGATGTGCCATGGTCCATCCTTGACAAGGCTAGACAAAAGTCTGGACCACGTGACGATGGTATAGTTGGTTCAACACAAGGAAAGTCCACTGATCAACTGTCAAATCAATTGCAACAATTGTTGATACATCAGACAACATCGAGACAGACCTCTGGTTCGTCTGTTGCCACTACCCAAACGTCGGATCTACACATTATGCAGTCGACGAAACCGAAGGCCAACCAACAGTCTAAAGGGAAAAAAAAACAACGAAACAAGAAGGGTATGCGGGATAAGAAACCCAACAACAATGCTGGAGAGGGAAACACAGAGAAGAGAAAGTCAAAGTATCAGTGTAACCTTTGCATAAAGGACCACCCGACTCACCTATGCCCTCGACTTGCGAAGGCCTAGAAGTTATTGGTGCAACAACAACCTAAAGTTATTGGCGCACGAATGGGGGAAATCAGGGACCCCCCACGTCTTCTAGTAATTATTTGGCTATGAACATTTACATGATGAAAGGTGACGCTTATATAGAGACCAGGGCACATGATTACGGAATGTCAAAATATGCCGAAAAGAGTAAAGAAGCCACAAACCCACCCATTCCTCTCCAGATTGAAAGGACAATGAGAGAAACAATGACACACATCGCGAAAGGGGTGTTCAAGAAAGATTCTCATAATCTGAACGTGAGGGTCACCCAGAACTACTCTATGGTGGAGGATTTTTCACAAAACCCTTGTGCGATGTCTGCTTTAGAGGTCCTATAGAGATTCCCTTTGCAAAGTAGGTCTCTTTTATCCGCTTTGGGATCTGTAGAGACTTGTAGTGTGGGAACCATCATTCTTGATGCAACCGACTTGAAACCTCGTCTCCCTTACAACATTGCGTTTTAGATAGTAGTGGCCTACACCACGAAAAATTTTACTTGGAATATTTTTTGTACGGTGGTTGATGAGGGTGCCTCGCCTTGAGTGATGTCGTTGGAATTTTGGAAGGCCATTGGCCAACCTGTTTTGTCTCTGTCACCTACTCTGCTTACTATTTTCAGCGGTCGTTCATTCAGACCACATGGAATCATCCCTTCTTTCCCCGTGTAGTTAGGAGGGAAGACATTGTGCATCGAAGTTGAAGTGGTCGATGCACCTCTCGAATACAACCTTCTGTTAGGAAAGAGTTGGACTTATGCAATTCATGCAGTGGTTGCCACAGTTTTTTAGGTCTTTTTATTTCCACACGAGGTTCAAATCGTAACCATTGACCAGTTGTCCTTCTCCCGACCTAAGCCTTCATCGAGGGCATCCACGGTCTCGATTATTGATAACCCTCAACCCGACGTGGTCTACATGGGGGTTGGTTTGTGCCCATCTTTGATGGGTACTTTCGATTATCTGCCTCCTTCTGACGATGTCAATTTTATATCGGTTGCCCCAGACCAACCTAGGGATGATATTTTTCAAGTGTTGTCATTTCAAATAAATTACTTTCACAATTCGTGGACTCTTCCTTCCCCATAGGAATCAATGGAAGGGACATGGCATCATGGTATGGATATTCCCTTGTCCGTGATAGAGGTTGCGTACAATAATGTCCAGCAAGCTTTGGCCGACCCCGATCCGACTCTCGCACAAGAGTTAGATCCAGTTCTCGAGCCTATTTGGGCTCAAGGTTCCCTTGCCAATACTGATTCTTTAGAATTGGTCTTACCCTCAGATGAGGCGATTCTTGAGGCATTGATTGGTTCGGACAAACCCTGGGATGATCTCCATCATAGATATTATTTCCTCACGGAGTTTAGAAGAATAGAAGCAGGTGAATTCGTGTTGACTATGACTGGAGACAGGTCTTGTACTGTTAATCCTCTGTCTACGCACACAATTTATGTCAAGGGAAATATGGAAATGTTGAGACGATAACTATAGATATCTCCAAAACCCCTGGTGTCATGGAGAATGTTTTTCATTGGAGTGGACTACTCCCGCAAAGAGATTCGAATCTATACAGACTTATTTAAGGAATTCCACGACGTTTTTTCCTGGTCTTATGAGGAAATTCCAGGCATTGATCCAACAACCGTCGAACATGAGATAATGACTTATCCTGACACCAAGCCTGTCCGAAAAAATCTTTGTCCAGTGAATCCTCGGAAAGCATAATCCATTAAGGCTGAATTAGAGAAATTGCTTAAAGATGGTTTCATCTACCCCGTATAGTTGACACAATGGGTGTCAAATCCCATTCTGGTTAACAAAAAATAGGGTATGATTCGCATATTCATGGACTTTCGTGACTTGAACAAGGCCTCTCCAAAGGATAATTTCTTGACCCCATTCATTGATCAGATTGTGGATGAATGCGCAGACTATGAGGTATTTTCATTCATGGATGGTTTTTCGAGATGTAACCAGATTCAGATCAAACGCAAAGACAAACATAAAAAAACTGTTATCTATCCATGGGGCACATTTGCTTATCGTAAGATGCCTTTTGGCCTAAATAATGTTGGAGCCACTTTTCAGCGGGCCATGTATTTTTCTTTCCATGACCTTAGACATATAGTTGAGGCTTATCTTGATGATCTAGCATCATGATCTTGCAAGAGAGATGATCATCCCACACACCTTTGACTAATCTTCGAATGATGTCGCTACTATCGAATTTGCTTGAATCCTAACAAGTGCAGTTTATGTGTGACGTCAGTTCATCTCTTACATTTCATAGTTTCAACAACAGGGATCATGTTCGATCCTCTGAAGGTTGAGGCAATAGTTTAGTTGCATCACCCGTGCACAGTCCCCCAGCTTCAGAGATTACAGGGGAAAGCAAACTTTTTTGGCATTTTATCACAAAGTATGCTCAGATCACTAAAGGGTTCATGTGTTTATTGAAAAAGGGAGTCCCTTTCCATTGGGACGAAGCCTCTCAACTCTCTTTCGAAGTGTTGAAATGCACCCTTACGTCTACCCCTCTCCTTTGGCCTCCTAATTATAATAAAGATTTCTTATTATACTTAGTCATCACAGAGTCGACCATCGGCATGGTCTTGGTTGAGGAGGATGATTTGCTCGAGAAGAATGTGATTTATTACCTCATCCAAGGCCTGTTTGGGTCGAAACTCAACTATTCCCATGTTGAAAAGCTTGCGTTGGCAACAGTGCATGTTGTCCAACGGTTCTGTCATTATATTTTTCTTCGCAAGACCATCGTCATTATGTGAACCCATTTGAATATGTTTTGACATGATGTGTCATTGGTGTAAATATCAGTAGATGGATTGTAATCCTCCAAGAATTTGACTTGGACTTTGTTTCCTCAAAATCCAAAAGGTTACTGGTCTTTGCGGAACTTATTTCATAACTTCTGGTTGAATCTGGTGATGATACCCCGGAATAATTACCTATTAAATGAGATCTTTTCCTAATAGCATCTTTGGACCCCTGGTATGGAGATATAATAGTCTATCTCCATACTTTGAAGTTCCCTTCTTTTGCTTCTCATGGTGAGCGTCGATGAATTCTCCATCAGGCATGAAACTATCTCATACTCAATGACACTTTGTATCGTCGAGGTGTAGATCGTATTCTTTCTCGGTGCCTTATGCATGAAGAAGAAGAACTCGTTCTTAATGACTGCCACACTAGAGCAGGTGGTGGTCATTTGTCTAGGTTGGAAACAACCCAAAATATTCTATGAGTTGGTTACTTTTTGCCTATGTTAATAAAGGATTGCGTCGAGTTGGTCAAGAAGTGCCACCTGTGTCAGATATTTTCTCGGAAGATGAGGGCACATCCTGCTTTCATATTTCTCGTCATTGTTGTTGGTCCCTTCACTAAGTGGGGGATTGATTTTACTACATGTCTACTGACTTCAGCCGGGGGGAATCGTTATATCATCGTAGTGGTAGACTACTTCACAAAGTGGGTCCAGGTTATGCCAATGTTTAATAATGATGGCGAAACAACAAATCTCTTCATTTTTAACCTGATAGTAGCAAGGTTCAACATCTCAAAGGATATTGTCATTGACCATGGCAATCACTTCCAGAATAAAATGATGTTTGAGTTAACATCAAAGCTTGGGTTGAGGCAAGATCATTTGTCACCCCACTACCCACAAGTGAATGGTTAGGTGGAAGCTGTGAATAAGTCCCTCAAGACTATTCTACAACGAACGATCAATTATGCCAAGTCAAATTGGAATTTGATGTTGTACTCAGCATTATGGGCCTACCGAATGTCTATAAAGACTGGCACCGGTTTCTCTCATTTTCAACTCGTTTATGGGCTGGAAGCAATCTTTCCTATAGAGTTCGAAATCTCGTCTTTAAAGTTGGCAGTAGAGTTATTGCCAGACACTTCACCGCTTGAGGAACGCCTATTATATCTCGAGCAGCTCGATGATAAATGTTGTGATGCAACCATTAAAAACAAGGCTAATAGGAAACGATTCAAGTGTCAATATGATCAGTTCGTTCGTCCTTGTATTTTCTCTGAAGGAGACCTTGTCCTGGTCTATGACCAAGATAAGGATCCTCTGGGGGCAGGCAAGTTCAAACTCATGTGGTCCAAACCTTTCATTGTGAAAGAGTCTTAAATAAGGGCACTTATCACCTGGTTGACTTTGAGGGAAATGCTTTGGCAGATCCTAGAAATGGGCTCTACCTCAAGAAGTATTACTCGTAGGTTGGTCTCCTGGGTGACTTCTTGTACATATGTATAGTTCTTATACAACTAGTTTTTTGTCTTTTTGTTTTATGGACGTGTCATTATTTATGTCATCTTTTTCACTATGGTAGATGTCAAGTGAATCAAAGGTGTTCTTTGGGTTCACAGACAATTCTAGCCGACACACTTGGAGGTTTTCTTCCGCAGCTTGGGTGATTTTCACACCTCAAGGCCAGTTTCTATCCTCCGAAGGTATCTGTCTAGGTGACACTTCAAAAAATGTCGTCGAGTACAATGTAGTGATAGAATTTCTTCGTGACACTTTGTCGCATGTCATTTCTCACCTCCGGGTCTACTTAGATGCTTAGCTGGTTGTGTCCTAGTTAAATGGAGTTTACCACATTTATGATCCTACTTTACATTGAAATTTCCTTAGGGTATGTATCTTAGAACGTTTCTTTGATTACATTGCGTATATCCATGTTCCTAGGAGATTAAATCAAATAACAGATACTCTAGCTAATCACGTATTAGATTGGCATGTTGCACACACATAAAAAGAAGCACACACATACACATGTACATACATTTGTAAATAAATGTGATCCATAAGTGTTAATTTTTTCAAAATCCCAACCCAGTTTCAGTCTCGCTGATTTTTCAGTCAAATTTAAATGCCAAACTCAGTTTCAGCACTGTTTCAGCATATGTTATAGCCTAGTGTTTCAACATATACTCAGTGGTGTTTTAGCATATGACTCAACACTGTGTTTCAACATATACTACAACTTGGTGTTTCAGCATCTTCTCACAGCGGTGTTTCAGCATAAGACTCAGCACTGTGTTTCAGCATATGCTACAGCCTGGTGTTTCAGCATTTGCTCACAGTGGTGTTTCATCATAAGACTCAGCACTATGTTTTAGCATATGCTACAGCCTGGTGTTTCAGCATCTACTCACAGCGGTGTTTCAGCATCTAAAAAACTTAACAGAAAATAAATTTCAGAACTGAAACATGAGGATTATGAACATCGTTTTCAACGCAGAAATAAAATATCAGCAATATGCAAAACTCAGAAAATATAGACACAAAGATATTCGGTCTAACTTCGACCCTGGAAAAACCCACAAGGGGAAAACCAGTGAGAGAGGGATTTGTATTATTTATGAGCTTCTGAGAAATTCTTTTACAGCATATTCATCTTTAGATATTTACACAAACTTATCTGGACATTCCTGTAGCTTTGCTCCTCAATTTTTGAACCAGAAATTCATACAACTGTACAACAATTAATGATGTATGGACTGTCACGAAATTCATGCCAAAACTCTGCTAAGATTGTACGGACTGTACAAAAATACACTCAGAAATATATTACAGCAGTTACCTCAATTTCTGTGCCAACAAATGTTGTATGGCAGCCTTGGAATGCATGCCAATACTCTCAGAAATTGCAGCTGTTGTCCTCCTCAATTTCTGTGCACGTTACATGATGTATGACCTCCACAAATCTGTACGGTACGGCTTGTTCTTCCTTGTTGTCTGAAATCCGTACTTCTCTTTGCTTTGGGATGCGTTCTCTCCTTCAGAAAATGTTGTCTCTTTTCTCATCTCAAACTCTCTCTTGCTCTCTCTTGTTCTTTCAACAAGAATTCTTGAGATCCTCTTGTTCTCTCAACAAGAACGCTTCAGCTCCTCTTGTTCTTTCAACAAGAATGCTTCAGCTCCTCTTTCTCTTGGCATCTCACCAAGAGCCTCTTAGCCTCTCACCAAGATTTCTTCTGCTTCTTTCTCTTACCCAAGAATGGGTGCACCCACTTGCCTTAATCAACCTCATGAGGGAAGGTGAGGAGTTTTCTAATCTAACGGCTGAGATTAGATTAGATGGGTGGCTGAGATTTGGTGTCTCTTCACTCACCCTCACTTTAATCATAA
>ML781122.1:1056690-1072790 GCA_009831015.1 Picea engelmannii | reverse complement strand
TTGTCATCTTCAAAAATTCATTTCTCCTCAACCATGAGGATCCATGTGACATGCCACATACCACCGGAAACAACATGATGTATACTATCCATTCATGGGTGTTGTATATGCATGTGCATTTTCCTTCATGTCCAAATACCTTTTATGAATCTTGCGGTCCAAAACCCATGACTAGGGTTGACATCAATGACAACAATCAATCTTCCAACATATGATACATATAAACATGATATATAAAATAAAATAACAATTAAATAACTTAAAACACATGTACCTATCTCTGCTCGCTCCTCTCCAGGAGGTACGGGCATGTCTGGATCTCTGAAAAAGTTGATTCCAATGTAGGGGTAGTCCTCTATCGCTAGAATCTGTCGTGCCCACTAGTTGAAAAAATTGTCATCGAAGGCCTCTATGGTCCTTCCTCCCCCCTGTCGTGGAAACAATGTTGCCCATATACACACCGCTGGGAAGGAGGCTGCATGCCCCCATACTGTCTCTCTCAGACTTAGACTGGGAACCCTCTCAAAGAATAACAAGCACAAAGCAATATAGAACCCGAAGTTCTTGTTGCTACGCTCATGACAATCTGTAATCTTCCTCTTCATGCAAGTGATCATGGTCATACTCCAGTCAAAAATTCGTGAATCTAGGCACTGCATTGCACAATACAAGTGTGCCCGGGAATCCTGGTGGACAACCGCGTATCCATTGATCCAACCAATGAGAAGTAGGATCACCTTCAGTGACAGTTTGGTGATATTACTGATGGGCACTTGAGAACCTACTTTCTAAGTTCTATCATCGCAGTGCATCCCAATGTAGACAATGATGTTGATGTTCCCAAGAGGAAATGTCCGCAAGTTGACTGGCTCCCCTCTCCTCGAGAGGGCAGCCAAGAAATATATATCCTAAGACTTTGGAGTCAATGACTTCTCGTCAATCATGAATGCCTCTGCCTCTGGGTGCCATTAATCCACCAGGGAATTCAGTAGCCTGGGTGGTGACCTCATAAGAAGACACTGGTAGAACTTGCATAGCCCACAATGTTTCAATGCGGCAATGGCAGCAGGATCCTCATCGACCAAGATATCAATCTCCTCTTGTTCCCTCTCCCTCTAGTGGACATACATAATGTTCCATGATAGTTCAAATGGGAGTTAGCTCTTGCATTTTTTATTTTTCCCATACTTTTGAGGGTGTACGTGAGCTATTTTGGACACAGTATTGTATGTACGCGGGAAAATTCTTTTCTGCCCACGGACATACGTGGGTTGTCCTTGGACATACGTGGGTTGTCCTTGGACAACCTGCGTACACGTAGAGACTCCCTTTTTTAAGAGGGCACACCCCCCAAAAAACTAAAAACAATGCATGAAAGAAGAATTGGAATGCAAGAGGGATGAGTTTATACTTACTTGGTCCAAGCAGAAGTTCATTTCATCCTCTGAAACTCCCGGAATCAACTCTTTTAGCAAAGGGGTGTTTTTTTACCTTTTGGTTAATTTTCAAATTGCAATGGTGAAAATGAGTTGTCAGCTTCTATTTATAGACCTTTTTTGTCCTTTTGCCACTTTTTTTAGCCTTTTTGTCATTTTTTCTATCTTAAAAATCATTTAGTTTGGTTATTGAGTTTCTTATTGGATGTTACGATGCACTTTGCCTTTTGGTTTGGTAACTTTGTTGGGAGATGGGCCACTTTTAAAGGTCCCTTGGAAAAAGTCATTTTTCCAACTTTTTGTATATAAGTTAGGATTCCACCTCCACTTTCTGCATCTCATTGTCTTTTCTACTTTGCCATAAGATCGATCCCACTGAATTGCGACATGGAACCATCTTTGTTGTTTTATAAGTGTCGTGATTAGGTGGTAAATCCTACCTTTACATGGATTCCCTAGATAAATCCTTGTTGCATTTTGGCATCCATGTTGTCTCAAATGACTTTAGGCTTGGGATTCCTTGTTAGTCCTATCATGATTATGAGATTGAGCCTCATTCGTCTGATGCATCATCACTCTTGGCCTCACCCTCAGGACTCCCAAAAATGAGCATGCTTTGTTGTCTTTCAAGTCCTCTTTGAAATCCGAAAGAAACATCCGATGAGACTACATTTATGCTTTTCAATCTTGTCTGTATTAACTAAGAAAAGTAACTTCTTGGAGTCTTATTTAAGCCCTTTTCAGACTCTCTAAACATGAGAATATTGTCGAGTGATCTTCTTGTCCTTCACGCTCGCCAAACTCAAACTTGAAGGAACGTCTATCCGCCGGTATTTTACCCCTTTTTTGGTTTGGATGGTCACTTTTAAGAACAAAGATATACTATAGGAGCTTTGGTTCACTAGAAGAGTATTCTTAGGTATAATTTTAACATCTAATGGGATGAGTTTACCCCTTTTTTTGGCCTATAGATTATGGAGGAAAAAAGGTACACCTTGCGAAATTTGTCTCGCCGAGAGATTTCTCCTCAGTAAATTTTATACTTTTTCAGGCTAAGGAGACTAAATCTAGAAAAAGGCAGCGAGTCCATAGTTAAACTCTTTTCAGACTCCTTAAAATTGAAAATATTGTCGAGTGATCTTGTCTTTGTCACACTCATTAAAATGGTTTTGAATAGACATCTTTTCAGTGCTAGTTTACTCATTTTTCTAACTGACTAGACTATTTCTGAAAAAGGTACCCCAGTGGAGTCTTATTTTACATTTTTTCAGACTCTCTAAATGTGAAAATCCACTGATCTTACCTTCTTTGGGCTCGTTAAAATTACATTGAAGGGGGTTTCATCGTTTTTTTCTAATCGCATTTGCATCTCTGCATCTTTGGCCTAATTTTGGCTCCATGTTGCTCTCAATTGAACCTTTGAAGCATGCCTTATACGCAGGTCTTGTAGCACTTTTCCTCTGCAACCTGACACCCTGACCCATGGAGGAATTTTCCCTGAGTGTCCTTTTCCTGCACATGTCTCCTTACTCTGATCATTAGTGTGTTCCTTGTGACTGGAACTAGTATGCTTGCGACACTCGTTCCTCCTTTTTAACGTAGCATTCTTTTATTATTTTTCAAGGTCTTTAAAAAATTGAAAAAGACCAAAAAAAATAAAAAAAACCCAAAAAGAGGGGACGAGAAATATATATTCTTTTTGGCAGCACAATGAGTCGCCCTTGAGAGCTATTGTGTTCTGGTTATGTGTTTGGTCCCTTTGTGTCTCCGGGGGCTAAGGTGGAAGAAGAGTACTAGCGTTGGCTAGTAAGTACCGGTGAAGTTTCGGTGATTAGCAAGTGGGAGTACAGAAGGAGCACAAATTTGAAGGACATCTTCAAATTCTAGTCTTCATTGATTCTGGTATTTTGTTATGAAATTTTTCTATTGTCAAGAGAAAAATTGTATTTTAGAAACTTATGAAATAATTGTCACTGCAAAATCATATTTTATCTTTGGATCAAATAAAATTTTATCAGTCCATCGAAGAGCCATTGTGTAATTAGCAATTGAATTTTCTAGATTCACTGCAATTATTTTACTACTTAGAAATTTGATAATTATTAATCACTGCCAAATAAAGGTTTCAATTTTTAAATTTTACAATATTTTATGGTGACTATGAAGTAATTTTTAATTCGATTGAATTGCATAGAGTCACCAACATTTGGGTACTGTGAAATTGATTGACATTTGCAGAAAATAGAAATTCATTGGTCGCTTTAAACCTGTTGAATTCCCATAGATATAGAAATCCGTTGGTCGCTTTAAACTAATTTCTTTGGTCGTCATGATATTGATTGCATCTCTGTGTTGAGATGTCTTAGAGATAGTGTAGTAACGACCCATGATTATATTCACCCTTATGAGATTGATAATTTTGTAAAAACAGTGAGTTTTAACATCTCCTTCATATCACATTATTATTTGATTTATTTCATGAGTAAAATGATTCCAATTATTGATTATGTATTGGCTTGGAATAATTATGGAGAAAGGCGTACACCTATTGACAATGAGCACAATTAATCACCTTTCAATCCAAAATTCTAATCTGATGGCTAACAATTGAAGATGCTGGCATATTCTTAGTCGTCTTCTCAAATCAATGAATGTGATTTCGTCTTCATAACTTCCTTGTATTTTTGAATGCATCGATTAACCTGTTTACCTTTTAACATTTACCTAATCATATTAAGAAATTACTGTAACATTATATGATTGTCACGTTTAAATGATTAAATTTGGATTTAGCTGGCTGTGTTGGCTATAGACGCTCATTTTCTGATTGTGCGTTTCATTTTCTGGTTGTGCATTTCATTTTCTGTCTGTGCCTTTTAGCGTTCATCAGCCACAGTTTTGAGTGGCTGTGCTAGTTATGAATTAATGGTAATCGAACTACTTAGTGAGAAATCATTTAATGGTTACAATGAGACTTGTTATATTAGGTGTGTTGGCTCATGACCTCTTGATAATAAAATTTTAATAACTTATAATTGATAAGGGTGATACTATTTAGGGAGTATATTCAAGGAAGTGAAAATAATAGTTGTAATTTAGAATATCTTCTAATACAATAAAAGAAATAGGTTATGTTTTTACTTTTGAAGAATTTAATTTTATAACATTAAGGATATAATGTAGAGTGGAATTTAGATGGGGTATAAGATGTATTGACTTCCTTGTTAGGTGTTAAATGATAATGACACTTGGATAAAAGATAACCAAAAATCCGAGATAAGATAAAGGATAAATTGTTCAAATCCAAGATAGTGATTGAAATGTTAGAGGTATGAAAATTAATATATTTTTGTGAGTCTAGTTTGAAGAGGAATTGTTATTCTGATGAGGTTAATATGTATATTGTTGTATTAAATTTAGTACATTCTGGCTAGAGGACCTAAAAGAATGGATGATTTATTTTCATACTAAGTAAAATTTCTTGTTACCCTTCTTAAGAAGAATTATAGTATGTTCTTTCTCAATACTCATGAGTGTTGCTTAATGTTTTCTTAAGAACAATAGATTATTCTTGTGTGCTAAGAAGAAATCAAGATAAATATTATTGTTGATTTGGTCTTGAATTTGGAATAGGATGGTGGTCAAGGGAATTATACATCTCCTTGTTCCCCAGAAGAATCGCCAGTCCTAAGACCTAAAATGGTCAAAATCAATCGAATGAATCCTGGACTTGAGCATTGATTATGTGTCTTGGAGGTCCTAACCTTGCAAGGTAGGTTGGGAGGGTAGACATCTAGGTTATCTTATGTGATATAGTTGATCTATTAGTAACAATGATGTGTAACTGATTCTTGTTGTATAGTGATGTAGATGAGAATAGAATGTGTAATATTGATGTATGTTATTGTCGCTTAACTCTTGTTCTTTTTTAAGTTTCAAAAAAAAAAAAATTACAAGTACTGTACTCACTTATTTTGATGTCGTAATTCAGGAGACATTACATAGAGAAAGATTCCTTGGTATTCTGAACAACTTTCTTTTTCCAAAAAAAAATGAGGAATGCAACAATCTCAACAAAAATTACTTTTCACACAACGACTCAACAATAGCAACGATTGGCTCTTTCCTCAGTGCATAGGTGTCAAACAATTGGCTTCCCTTCTCCTATTGGTTAGTAGTCAACATCTTCATGCCTCTCACCAAATCTCTATCACACAACAAATAATCTCCTTAGCTCTAATACTAAAGTAATAAAATAAGAAAGACTTTGATTCAAATAGAAATGTGAGACCAAATTGTCTCACACACTATGAATTCATCAAATGAGACATTACATTTATAGTTTAAGAGACCATTTAACTAACTCTTAAAATTGTGGATCTAAAACCATTTAGGATCTAAAGAGATATATAATCTCAACATAATATACAATAATAAACTATATTAGAAAACTAATTTCTACATTATTCTCTAACAAAAAGAACCAAAATGAAATATAAATATTGATATTTACACTAACAAAAATATTGATGAATTTTATTTAGAGTTAAAACTTTTCATATACAATACAAATATAACAAATATAAATTTTATAGTGTACTTTGTTTAAAATAATATTGATATATATTTTTAAATGGGTGAATAAAAATGTTAATAATTATTAAAATGTTTTAATTAGAACTATCTTATTTAAGAATTGGTGATAAACTCTTACCAAAACTTTAGAAATGATGATAAGTATGTATATTTTAAAAATAGAGAGAATAAATTCTAGTAAATAAAGATTTAAATATTTTAAAAACAAAATTATATATATTATGTATAACACTATTATATATATTGGTAAAAAAAAAATTAGAAATTATAATTTGTTATAAATGTTTTAAGGAAAAAATCCTAAAAAATAAATATTTATAATAAAAAATAAAAATATGAGATATATATTTTCAAATAAGTTCTTTTAAGATCTCGAATGGGGTGATAACTGGCTTCCATGTCATGTGATATTTACTCCAAACAATTATCTTTCGCTCGCCTCGTTTGGTGTCCCGATGACGTTTATTTATTCTCGAAATTTCATCTCCAGCAAACGTCTCATCAATTGGCCTCCACCATGATTTTCACTCGTGTGAAGTTGACGGGACTCTAGATCCTTACATGCCTTGAGGTCGGCATCTTCACTAGGAAGACACCAAATATTGTCATTCATTTTGCTCTGCGTGCTCTCTGGTTTTCCAACCTCTGCTTGTCACTCTTACCTCACTACAGGACTTTCTTCATGGTCGCATGGTTCCTATCCTCTTTTTCTTCCTTAGTATTCACCTCCATTGGTTCTTAATCATGCCTAGAGAGGGCACTATATCGATTTGAGTTGGATATCAATATAGCCTTAGCGATCAAACCCCCTACAAACGTTCCCCACCTGAATCATGTTGTGCCTATCCTTGCCACTCCCGAATGGACAATCGCTTCTCCTCTCCTCTAGCCGAGGTTGAATATTTCAAGCTTGCCACTGCTCCTATGACCACTTTCAACACCGCCACCCATTTCCCGAACTCAGAAGCTTCCTTCAACTCTCTTCCTTCGCCCCCTCCCCATCAAGTTTTAACTGATGCTCAAAGATAAATCATCATGGAACTTCACCGAGATAATGATGAGCACAAATTTCGCCAAGAGATGATGGAGAAATGCCTCGACTAGCTTCTGGACTCGAGCACGAAGAGCCTTGCACAACGACACACCGAAGAGTAATTTCTCCAAGTAATAATGGCCCCCAAGTGGCCATAATCGTCAAGGCATTCCTTCCCCTAAACATTCTACATTTTGGCTATTTTCCAGGGATATTTGCCCAAAATCGGATTCCAAGGAAAAGACAAAAACATATATATTTATATCGCTGAATTCCAACAAAAAAAAAGCAAAAACATAAAATAGTTAAATGCCTTTTTATAATAATTACATAATTTAAATATATATAAAATGTATGGTTAAAAAAATATTCAAAAACATTTTTAAAAATAAACATAGTGTTACACATAAAATTCATATATATATATGAATTTTAGCCAAGCTTTATGGAATTATTTTGGAAAAAAAGATTAGCCTTTGGCTAGAAAGTCACGGTAAAAGAGATAAAGGCCAGGCCGAGTTTATGATACATCATTCAACTATGGACCATCTTGTTACATTTAGGAGCATTGTAGAGGAGTTCTACAATACTAAAACCAATCTTTTATGTTGTTTAGTTGACTTTAGAAAAGATTTTGACATGGTTCCTAGGAAAAACCTTCGGAATAGGTTGGAAGAGATCAAAGTACCTCTCAAGTTGAGGGTTTCTACAATAAGGATGTATGAGAAAATTAATGCTAATTTTAAAAACACTGAGGGATAGTCAAAAGAGATTAACTGCAATATCAGAGTCAATCAAGGTTGTCCCTTGTCCCCTACCCTTTTTGGCATATACATTGACAAGTTATAAGATTGCTTGGAAAAAGAAGGTTGTGTCAGCCCTACTCTCACTAGTATAGTCATCAGTCTTCTTCTTTATGCTGATGATATCATTCTTATGGCAAGGAGTCCCCATGATCTTGAAAACCAACTAAGAATCCTCATGTATTTTTTCTCCAATATGGGTATGAATGTTAATATTGATAAGACTAAGGTCATGATTATTAAATCCAATAAAAACCCTTATGATATCTTCATATATGACAACAACAACTTGTATGAAGTGACTTCATACAAATATCTTGGAATTTATATTCACCACAAGCTCAATTGGAATTATAGCATTGAGAAAAGAATTATTGGGGGATGGAGAGCTTAATATGGGCTTGAAAACAATTGTAAATCAGTTGATCTTTGAAGTTGGGATAAGAAGAAACTCCTCTTTGAGACTTTTTTTACACATATTATTCTTTATGGATGTGAAGTATGTGGTTGTAGTATCTCTCATGAAACCTGGAGAAAGATAGAGAAACTACAAAATAATTTATAACCTATAATCTCAAAATTAAAGGAAATACGTTTTATCCTATCCCATCCTCCTCTTAGAAACAAGCCTCTCCCCCATTGAGAGCATGGCTATGACTAGATACCTAGTGTATAATAACAAGTTAAACAACATGGAAGACATGAGACTTCCTAAAATTGCTTCAAAATCGAGTCATAACCACCATCGACTCAAGCGAGGATGGCATAAATATGTTCGATCTTGGATAAACTATTAGGGAATCATGGAAGACACCATTTTGCATAATAAAAATACTATTAAAAAAAACGTCAAATCAAAATTTTGGGAGAAAATATGGTGTGATAAAGAGTTAGAGGAAAAAATAAAATTAAGGTATTATAAAGATGTAATCAACCCTAATCTAGAAGATCAAAATTATCTATCTATTTTTCCAAGTGTAAAGAAAAAAATAAGCATTTCTAAGATGAGAACAAATTCTCATGAGCTCCATACGTCAATTCCTAAAATGCCATGGGGTGAAAGAGTGTGTCACCTTTGTGACACTAAGAAGGTTGAAGATGAAAAGCACTTTCTCTAAGATTGTCTAGCCTATAACCATATTAGATCTTATTTTCAAAATATTTGTCAAATTACCAACCTTCCTAACCTCTTAACTCAACAAAAATATGGTGATCTTGGAAAGCTTCTCTTAATGCTTTTCAAGCATAGAAACAAAATTCTAAAAATCACAAGTAATCACATACCTTCTTAAGGTTTGATAGACCAATTTCTGTTAGTGGACGTTGATCATCATTATCATCATATGAAAAGTTACTAACAAAAATATCTAAATATATCACAAAAGTATAATGTTTTATACTAATTAAATAATTTAAATATATTATGAAATAAATTATAAACAAACATATTCAAAGACATTTAAAAAAAAACCATAATTTTACACATATATGAAAAGTTACTAACAAAGCATCTAAAGATATCAAAAAAATGTTCTAAGGAGGTTGCAAAATATCTATAGAAATCACTGGAATCGAAACGAAATGACCACCCCCTATAGCAACAACTACAATATTGAAATTACTAATTTAATTTGTGCTAATAATTATATGAATATATTTAACACCACATGAAACTTTAATATCCATAAATATTCCATTAGAAAATGAGAAACAAAATTGAAAATAGATATATACAATTTTAACATCTTTTTAAAATTAAACTTTACATATATAAACTTCAAACGTCTTTGTAAATTTGAGGCATTATTATTTTTTTTATTGGAAAAAGAAAAATAGTACTACTCTTCCAATATGAAAATACAATAAAAGTGAATGATATGGTTGGTTGATATCAACTACAAAGTGAAGAAAATGCTTGTCATGGATAAGGTATTGATTTATTAGACTTTCATGTTAAGTTTGGGCTCGAAGAAAAACATACATGCATTCAAAGTTTTTCTATCCACAACAATAAAGTGAGTATTATTAAGTTTTTTTACTTAACTAATTTTTTAAATAATATTTACTTGTAGTTTAGTCTTAGTTTTATATTGATATTTTGAATAAATACAATGAAAATATTTGTAATAAATTATGTATTTCTAAAATGAAATAAAAATATTTACATTTTAATTTAATTTAAATCTAATTTAAAGCTCTTCTTTTAAGAAACTGGTTCCCAAGCTCTCATTTCATTGATGTTGAATCTCCCAAGTTCTCAAAATAGTTCCCAACCAATTGGGGAAGTTCCCAACTAGTTCCCAAGCTCCTGAAACTTGGGGAACAAGTTTTATAGATGTACAACTATGGTTTATTTTAACTTTTTGAATTTTCATTATGTTTTGACTATATTTTATATTTGATAAATATATTGACTCGACATAATATAATATTATAAAAATTAATATCTAATATATAACAACAATAAATCTAATATAAATTAAATAATAATTATTCATAAATATTTATATATAAAAAATAACATTATAAAAATTAAATTAATTCAATTATTAAAAATAAAAACATTGAGACAATATTACTAATAAAAAATCATAAGTATAAAATACATTAATATATTTATATATTTTAATCAAGGTATAACTTAATTTTTAACATAATTTTTTAGAACTTTTTAGAACATTACATGTAGTAATTTATTTATCATATTTTCTTTATTTATAAGTTTATCATATTTTGTTTATTTATAATATTTGTATTAATAGATATGGATCCAATATAACATATTATACAAAATTTAATATAGTAACAATTCATAATTTTTTATTAAAAAAAATATTATAAAAATCAAATTAAACTAAATATTATAAAACAAAAATACGAGCGGATTGTTAGGATTTGGAGCAACTGCAAGATAGGGTTTGGTAGTCCCGGCCACAACAGAGGATAGCATGAGTACCAAAGGGGTGGTAATGGAACTCCATCCTACAAGCAAGTAGTGGTGGACAGGGGGAAAGGCCCAAGAGGCGTAGGTTTCAAGGCACCAATGACAAGCACCTCAGGATTGCAACCGGAAAAGAGTTAGGAAAGGAACCAAGGAAAAAGCGAGTGCATGGGGGAAGAAGCTAGAGAAACTCAGAATGTTGCGCAAGAAACAACGGGCCCCAATGGGGCAAAAGGGTGCAACTCATGTAAACCTAAAACAACAATTATACCTAAGGTGTTCCTGAAGGATCTGCAAACACAAGTCTACAGGGACCAGATGAAGACAGATGTGCTAATCTGCAATTTTATGGGTTTGTGGCCCACAGAAAGAACGTTGTGCAACTGAACTAAATATCAATGGAAGCCAAGCAGAGAAGTGGAACTCCACCTGGGCTCGAAAGGCTTCTTCACGACAGTATTCATGAACCTGGAAGATAGGGATAAGGTTTTTGAGGGGGTAGCATACTTCCATGCCTCAACAAGAGTGTATATGCGGCCATAGAAGGAAAATTTCTCCCCAGAAAAAGAAACGTTAAAAAATGTACATGTCTGGCTAAGTCTTTACTCGTTCCATTTAGATGTTTTGCCACATCTAAATGGAACTTTAGCATCATAGCAAATCATTTAGGAAAGTATGGAACTCAAACCTCGTTGATGCAACTTTATTAAAAACTATTAGTTATGTACATTTTCTTAACTGGAATTTTCTTAAGTTAGATTTTATTAAGTTTCACCACATCTAAATGGAACTTTAGCATCATAGCAAATCGTTTAGGAAAGTATGGAACTCAAACCTTGTTGATGCAACTTTATTAAAAACTGTTAGTTATGAAGAGCTGGGATATTTCACGACTGTGTAACATCTGAGTGTCGTTTTAATCGGTAATCCAGTAAAGGATACATCCTTGCGTTATTTAATATTCTAGATTCTTAGATCTGTGACATGTAGTCATTTGAAGCTTATGATTGAGTGTATAGACTCTTTTTCTAGATATAATTTTCACTATAAATGTCTTGCATGATAAGTCGACTCTTAAGACCATCCGAGGGTTGGACTACCTCGAATTTTATCTAAACCTTAAACATTTTTCGATTTTTTGAAATCTCTAGTAACAACTGGTGTACGGGAAAAACCCTTCATGCATAGTGCAATTACTTTTGGTCTGTTACTAGCTGGAATTGTGGAGTGGAATATTTTTTGTTGCAATGTGTTTTATATGCGAGATAGAAATGGGGGATGATTATTGTTTTGTTTTTTATAGAGGAAATTTAAGCAGGTCAGGGGTTCTTACATAAAGTGTGTACACTAGAAACAATGGAAGGTTAATAGGAAAAAAAAACATTCAGACAGATGAAGGATTGCGAGTTACAAGAGTTTGGGTGTCGGGATTCTGCAAATCTATATTAGAGGGTAAGAAATTATGTGCATTGCATTCTATATGTCAAGGAAGATTAGAAATTGATTCTTACTTTGCATCCGCAGATATGGATATTCACTTATGTTTCTTGGATAAATGTAATTAGCTTGTGTGTTTGTTGTCTAAAAGTATGTGTTTCATGCATAGTACAAGTGTTGTGTTTTATTGGAGTTTGCTCTGGTGTTTTATTTAACCCTTTTTGCATTCATCATATGCAAAAATGTTGTGTTGATAGTTCTCTTTGAGTTTCATTTACATTTGACGATGCAGATAGCTACATTTTTCAAAGGATATTGTGATGTGCAATGCGTTGTTTCTTTTGTGTGGAGATGTTTGTTTTGATGATTTTTTTACATCCCACATAGTTGTATCTTTTGTGCTTTGTACATGTTTTTTCCCAGTGCAACAAACATTTGGTCTATTTTCAATTCATCTGTGGATAATTGATACCAATTCTCTGACATCCCTGCATTGTGGTGCTTTCGCACGTTGGAGCTTGGAATTTTTTTGGACAATGGATTTTTCCCATGTTGTCCAGAGGATTTTTCCATGAACATATGCAGACACTTAATGAAGTTATGTCTTCTACATTTTCATTTACATTTGAATATGAAAATAGCTGCATTTTGAAAAAGATATGTCTTAATGTTTGGAATCTAATGCAAATGTTGCAAGAAATAGGGTCCTAGTTCATATCGATATCCTTGCAATGCGCATATATCTTTGTTGTTGAGAAAAGACAAGAAATAATGTAATATTCCATATATAAAAAATATGCAGAACAAAAATAAAATGTTAGAAATGGCAGATGGACAACAATATAACCATAAAAACTCTACAATAATACCAAAATGATACTATAATAACACCAGAAAGAGCACTTTGATTATTGAGAGCAATGTTCACTTGCCTCTTCGAGGGGGAAACCTACAGCAGAGCAGAGCTCTATTACAATAATATCCAAGACAACAGTTCTCATACCCTCGACTCCTATTTATACTAAATATGTCTATCAAAAGAACCATCTAGAGGAAGATCCTTCTAGAAGCGAAAGCTTCTATTAGGTATTCTTACATTCGACTTATTCTTCCTTATTGCTAGGCCTTATTAATATTGACTTTATTACATCAGAATATATTATTCTACCTACATGAGGGGTTAGGTCCCTAACATGTCCTCCCCCTTAAAAAGAGCCTTGTCCTCAAGGCTTGAGATGTGGAAATTGTTGCAGAATGGTAGTTGGTTCCCAAGTGGCATCTACTAGGGATGTATATTTCCACTGAACTAACACTTCTTTGATGGTTCACTGACACAGGCGATGCTCACACTGGTCCAAATCTACTTCTGGTTATATCCAAATGGAGCCTTCTTCGTCCAACTCGGGAAGGTTGGTTTGAGTTTGGAACTTAGTTCCAATCACCTTCTTTAAGAAGGAAACATGAAAAACAGGATGTATCTTAGAATGACTGGGCAAAGCTAATTGATAGGCCACCTGTCCAACATGCTTGAGAATGGTATAAGGACCATAAAATTTGGGCACCAGTTTCTGACAATGGTCATCCTTGAGGGAATTTTGCTTGTATGGTTGCAGTCGAAGAAACACCCGATCCCCTTCTGCAAATTGATGTTCAGAGCGACCTTGATCTGCTTTTTTCTTCATGCGATTCTGGGCCATGACCAAATTCTCTTTGAGGGTACGGAGAATAACCTCTCAAACTGTAAGTGTTTGGTCAACCGCCTGGACCTTCGAGACACCTGGTAAATATGAGAGAACTGAAGGTGGGTTTTGTCCATATACTGCTTCAAAAGGAGTCATGTGGGTAGTTGTATGGTATGAAGTGTTGTACCACCATTCAACTAGTGGTAACCATTGAGCCCACTAATTTTTCTTTTCCGATGAAAAACACCTCAAATATGTTTCCAAACACATGTTGACAAATTCAGTTTGATCATTAGTATGGGGATGATAAGTTGTTATAAGATGCAATTGGGTGCCCTGTATCTTGAATAGTTCTTACCAAAAATTGCTGGTGAAATTTGGGTCGTGATCAGAAACAATAGAATGTGGCATGCCATGAAGCTTTAAGACCTGATCCATGAAATGTTGAGCCATAGTGGATGTTGTAAATGGGTGTTGAAGAGAACAAAAATGAGCATACTTGGAAAGGTGATCAACAACCACCATGATGACTGATTTATTGCCCGATTTAGGTAAGCCTACAATGAAATCCATAGAGATATCTCACCAAATAGCAAGTGGAATTGGAAGCGATTTTAGTGTACCAGAAGATTTGACTATTTCTCCCTTGTTACATTGACACACAACACATTCAAACGGAAAATTACAAATGTCTTGTTTCATACCATCTTAGAAAAAAGAACGTTTGACCCTATCATAGGTTTTGGTAAACCCTGACTGCCCAGGTGTGGGTGTAGCATGAAGCTCAGAAAGTACCGTGGATTTAAGTTTTGACTGTTTACTTAAATAAAAATGACCTTTGTATCGAATCGCATCATGGAGGCAAGAGTACCCCGGGGAAACTGGAGAATTGGACTACAATTTTTGTATCAAATGTGAACTTTTGGGATCATGTAGCCATTCCCGACGAACGTCTTAGAGCTAATCTGGCACAATGACGGAGAGAGAAAAAAGGGACCCTTCATCTTCATATCTTCGGGAAAGTGCATCCGCAACCACATTGTCTTTGCATTTCTTGTAAATGATCTCATAATCATATCCAAAGAGCTTAGTCACCGATTTTTGTTTCTCTAGGGAGGAAATGTGTTGTTCCATAAAATACTTGAGGCTTTGATGACCTGTCTTAATTTGGAAGCATTGTCCCAATAGATAAGGGTGCCAAAGATCAACGACATGCAGAATAGCCAACATTTCCTTTTCATAGATTGATTTTCCCAAATTTCATTCATACAATTGTTTGTTGTTAAACACCAAAGGTCAACCCTCTTGCATAAGGACAACGCCAATTCCTTTCCCTAAAGAATCAAATTCCAGGACAAAGGTATTTGTGAAATCAGGAAGTGCCAGGACTAGAGTGGTGCACATGGCCATATTCAAGGTTTGAAAATCCTGAGCAACTGTTTGAGTCTAGGTGAAAGAATTATGTTTAAGGAATGCAGTGCGAGGAGCCGAAATCTTTCCATAATTCTTTAAAAACTTGTGATAATAACATGTTAAGCCTAGAAATCCACGCAAGATTTTAAGAGTCTTTGGGTGAGCCCAGTATTTCATAGCTTCAATATTTTTAGGATCCACCCTAACGTTGTGCTTGCCAACAAGATGAACCAAGTACTCAAGTTTTGAGGCGCCAAAAGCACATTTAGATTTTTTCAGGAAAAGTTGGAGCTGAGAGAGTAGATGGAGAACTCGATCCACATGAGAAAGATGGTCTGTCTAGGTTTTCTAAAGATGAGGATATCATCAAAGAAAACTAAGACAAAATGATAGAGAAAAGGATGGAAGACATGATTCATGAGGCTTTGGAAAGTGGAGGGAGCATTACACAGACCAAGAGTGATCCGGATTATTTTCGGCACGAAATGAGAGCGGAGATATAATAAAGAAATGCACAGAGATATTGCAGATATTCAATAATATAAAAGAAATGTATCAGAGATGCAACCATAAACACATATAAATAGTAATACACAATTATATTAATCATAGAAATGTACAGAGACTGTAAAAATACAGAGTGAAAGACTCGCTAGAATGGTGGCAGCTTATCTCTGAGAAGAGATGTGACGGCTACTCGCATTCGCAAGAAGATGATTACAATGAGGCTCTAGAGGCCTTTTTACAATAAACGGGAAT
>ML781122.1:919673-1046822 GCA_009831015.1 Picea engelmannii | reverse complement strand
CAAGGAATTTCAAACGGCCAACTGGGCGTTGATCAGAGATCTCTGCGAGGCCTCGAAGACTGCCAGGAGGGCAGTGAAAGCATTGAGGACTGCCAGGAGGGCAGGGAAGAAATTCCAATTTTCCATGAGGGCAATGAGTTGAGGTCAGTTGAGGATCTTACAGACTGTCATGGGGACAGCCAGGGAATTTCTACTTGCCAGTTGGGCAAGGAAACAGAAATGAGATCGGCTGAAGATCTCATGGATTGTCAGGAGGACAATGAGGAGACTTTGCATTGCCAGTTGGGCGATGAAAGGAGATCAGGAGAAGATCTTGAAGACTGCCAAGAGGGCAGCGGAAGCATACTAAGCTTCCTGGAGGGCAGAGATGAAAAACTGAGACTGTCTGAGAGTCTCTTGGACTCAAGGGAGATTTCAATTCAGCAAAGGTTGCTGATGAAGATGAGATCGATGGATCTCAAAATCTGCCAGGAAGGCAGCGGGAGCATTCTGCATTGCGGGAATGAGCAAGTGAGCTCAGGATTTGGTGGGGATCAGCAGGTATAGCTGACCACAGGAGATTTGGAGGGCCAAATAATGATTGGGGGAGTTTCAATATTCCTACCATCTGCCCAGGAGGAGGCAACAAATTCTGTTGTAAATTTAGCAACAGCAGAGCAGTCACAGTTGGAGATGACTGTCGAAGAAGAAAAGTTGGAGCAGGCATCTGGGACTGCCCAAGCATATGAAGAGGAGAATGAGTGTTCTGAGGAACAACTCAAAAATTTCAGCCAGCAAGCTGAAGAAGCTGTAGCACTGAGGCTAGCAGCAAAGGGTGCCGAGGAGCAGGTAGGAACCTTTATTACTCCATGGGAGACGGAGTTGAAGATGCTGGAGGATTGGTTGAACAATCCAGAGCCAGCAAGAGAGCTGACAGAATTTGAGCTGTCAGAAGAGAGGATGACTGAACGACAGGACAGTCGAGAAGAAACTGCAGAGCTGGAGACTGCAGTAAGGTGGAAATTGAGGGCCACAGGTGAAGAAGAAGAAGGTAGTATGGGAGATCATGATGATCTGCCAAATGGCCAAAATCTTTTGCAGCTGGGGATACTGCAAAACCTGAACCAGCCACAGGAGCATCTGGACCGAGAGATAGAGTACATCAGAAGGCTGATGTTGAGGTCAGCACAAACTACCAGTGAGGAGAAGCTGGGTAGAGGAAAGACAGCAGCAACAGCGCAGCAGAAGCAGCAGCAGCAGAATGAAGCAGAGGAAAAGCTCCAAAGACTTGTTTGGGACCCAGGAGGATTCCGACAAGCTACAGGGGAAGCTCATGAGCAGGAGCTCATGATTTTTTGCAGCTGTGGAGTATGATGCAGGAGCATCTCTCCATGCAGCCAGCCAGCCACGTCAGCGCGCACTCATGCACGGCTGAGTGGGAGGCACAGCCTCATTTTGAATTTGAATTAAATGTAAATTAATGCCTTAGGCTGGTGAGCCATGAATGCCATGCCTTTGCGCAGGCTGTAGATAAGATAGGAATTTATTGTAGATCTGGCTGAGATCTAGTTATGGATAGAAGACTAGACAGCCATTGATTGTAATTAATTAGAGTAGGTAAATTCCTGGAGGGAAGCGCTCGATTGAGCTGCCTCAGGTAAAAGAGATAGAGAGATCTCATTTTGAAAGAGAGAGAGATACATGTAGATAGAAGGCATGTGGAGCTGAGGAGAGCTCGGAAACACCTTGTAAAAATACAGGTATTTGCCAATTGTTAATATATGAACAGAGAGCAGTTTTTCCTGCATGATATTCTGTTTATGTGTGTGTCTGTGAGTGTTTCCTTTATGCTGTAATTGTATGTTGTTATCATGCATTTGCAGGGAGTTGGTTTGATTTCAGGTTGAGGGTCTTTGAGGCTTCATACCAGGAAGGTGTGACAGAACGATGAGGTTCTGATAGCCGTGCATAGAGGATGCACTTCTGAACTCGTGAGGAGTCAGACAGAGACGTGCTGAGGCACAGACTGAAGTCAACAACTCAGGAAGAAGACCTTTGAGGTTGCTGAACACCTCAAGAGGCAAGGTTGTGTAGCTGAGACACAGTGTTAACGGAATCACTGAGGATTTTGTGAGAGGCTCTGCCAAGAGGGCATTGAGCGCGTATACAGTGGTGTACGGAGAGAAAGAACTCTGCTGTGAGTTCTTAAGCGAATACCAGAATCACTGAGGATTCTGAGAGGCTCTGCCAGGAGGGCATTGAGCAGATGGGATGGGTGCATAGGAACCCAGAACTACTGAATGTTCTGTGGGAGAAGAGACTCCGCCAGGAGGGCGTTGAGTAAGTGTGCAGATGGAACAGGAGGAAGGAACTCCATGAGTTCTATTATCTGAAGGAAGCATCCACTGAGGGAGATTTCATTGGGTTACTGGATACCCAGAAGACTCAGCGAGAAGGTCACTTGAGCAGAAGGATAGCAAGAGGCATCCATATTCTCCATCGGAGGGAGAAGAAAGACAAAATCCCCCCAAGGGGGCTGAGTATTCGCTGAAGCTCAGGAGAGACAACACCGTGTGTGTGTGGAGACTCTGCAGGAGCGCAAGAGTCAAGGAATCCATTGAGGATCCAAGGACAGAAGCTCAGGAAGGGCAACGCTTTTACATGCACCAGCGAGACTCAAGTTGAAGGATCGCAAGAAGAGAAAAAAAACGCAAAGGTCCAATCCTTTGGGAGCGAAGAAGAAACCAGGAGGAGCTCAGGAGGAGCGTACAGGAGGAAGGACCCGACAGTCGTCGGATCTCCAGAAGAAATCCCGTCATCCGTTGGATCGGAAGAAGTAGCGCACGGTTTAACCTCAAGAGGAGGAGCGCGCGGGAGAAAGGATCTGAGCCATCAGATCTCAGACTAGATCGCCGACAGTCGTCAGATCGGCAGATGTTGCACAGGGTTTAAGTAGTCGGGATATCGGCCTTCGGGAATTCAGGATTCTCGAGGTCACAAGAATCCAGACAGCGCAAGTCACGAAATCCCGACGGGTCTGGACCGTATGTTGGAAGAAGGACACATGGCGGGGATCCAGCGCCCTCGGCGTTTGGCGCATAGAGACATCGGCATTCCCGTGGATATGAGATCGGGGAAATCCCAGATGAAAACCCCGATATAATCAGAGCCATCCATTCAGGAGGGACAGGTGGCCAAAGATCAGGTGCCGTCGGCATTTTGTCTATCGGGATATCGGGATCCTGGTGACAAGTGATTTATGCATTGAGGAATCGCGATCCGCGATTTCCCGATTTGATCAGGGCCATTGATCTGAAGGAGACGTGGAGAGAGGTCCTGACGAGTCGGCGTTCGGGGCATCGGGGTTTCTAGTGTCGTGGAACTTGAGCACAAAGAAATCGCGATCCGCGATTTCCCGAGTTGATCAGAGCCGTTGAATTGAAGGGCACGTGTTGGAGGACAGGTGTCGGAGGATTGAGCCTTGTCTTGAGGAGAGGACAGGTGGCATCGGGCATCAGGGATCGGAGACTCCAGGAGTACGAGCTCTTGGCATTCAAACCTCGCGAACTCCGAAATCCCGATAAGTGGGGAAGGACACGGTCCCGGGGACCAGTAGATCACATGCGAAAGAGTTAGCCTGGGGGATAAAGGGTACAGAAGGTGCCAACGGAGTTCGAGAACCGGGGATGCGAGAGGTAAGTAACTTACGACATCGTAAGTTCCGATTTCCCGATAAGGAATCTCCCGATAAGAGATCCCGATAGAAGGAAGGGGGACCGTAAGGAAAATATTCTGTGGGTGCAGAAAGGTCCGATAAGGGATTTGAAGAACCTTTGTTGTTCTTCGGGCCTAAGGGAGAGAAGGTCCTGGTGAGAGCAGGGTGGAACCGTGAGGGTTGCCTTTCCTTGCGTCACAAAGACTATGCAAGAGTATATTAAAAAAATTGTCCAATCTAAAAAGATGATTCCTCTGTATGAAATGGTCAATATTGTGATGTACATTGTGTTGTTTCTTATGTGTGGAGACTTTTGTTTTAACGATTTCTCTGCATCTCGCATAGGTCTATCTTCCATGCTTTGCATAGATTGTTCTCCTAACACAACGAACATTTGGTTTGTTTCGAATTGTTTTGCATAGAATCCAACATCCTTGCATTGTGGTGCTTTCGCAAGTTGGCACTTCCAATAGTTTTAAACCATGTATTTTTTCGATGTTGGGAGGATTTTTCTATGGACATATGCGGGCACTTGGTGTAGTTATATATTTCGAGCGTTGTTCTACGCCAAGGTATATTGACAATGAAACCATGAGCTTTGATCCATTCTGCAATTCAATGGAAGAGGAATGAAAAATGTAAGGGAGAGGTGGAATGCATCAAACAAAGAGTGTGGAAGAGAATATGAAAAAATTCATCCAATCTAAAAGGGTGGTTTCTCTATAGTAGATGGTCAATGTTGTGTTGTGCAATGTGTTGTTTCTTATGTGCAAAGGATTTTTCTTTGACGATTTTTGCGCACTACACAGTTGTATCTTCTGTGCTTTGTTCAGGTTTTTGCCTGACACAATGAACAATTGTTCTATTTTCAATTCTTGTGCAGAAAAATGATACAGATTGTTGGGGATCCATGCATTGTGGGGCTTTCACATGTTGGCACCTGCAATAGTTCTGTTGTATGGATTGTGTCAAGGCATGTGGTTTCTTCAGTGCTTGGGTGATCCGAAATTTGTTATAACCCTACATTTCTCTACATATGCATACCTGACATTTGGCCCTCTTACTTGCATTTTTTTCCAAGACATCACTGGGTGTATCTTCTAAAAAAACCATTTTTTGAAGATGTACGCGTTGTGCACCACTACTGCCCGTATACATACACTTTTTGCACCACTACAACCTGCGTACGTATGCATGATGCACCACTACATCCCATGTATAGTTGTAAAAGTTGAAAAAAATAAAAATTTGCAAAGAATTCGTTGAGATTACGGGCTATTGGGTAGTTTCCCAACTAATCCACTGCCTATAGCCCGTCACCCAACTGAATAACCATCCTTTTGTCATATAAACAGAGGTGTTGGGGTCTCATTCCACATCTAGACATAAGAATAGTGAAAATCTTCCCGTTTCACATCCCCTCCTTGCCCCAAGTAATTGCAACCCTTTTGTGAGAATTGTCTCAGAATTCCCCAATTTGCCTTCCTTCCTCCATTAGAAACCCATTATACTTACCAAGAAGAAGGTTGAGAGGAGAATCCATATGGAGGTGCACTTGGATTTTGGTGAAGAGTAGCCTAGACCAGGTTCGTGGAGCAGTAGACAGCTTTGGTTGTAAGTGATCATTGTATTATCGATAAAAAAAAGTACTTTTCCTTTCCCAAATTATGGTGTATCGAATGTTTCCATTTGATTTATGTTTTTATTCTAACATCTAACCCTAATTTATAGATGAACCAAATGCTTGTAGCTTTCTGTTTGTCTGTCTTTGAATGCAAGCCAGCCTTGGGAGGAAGTGTGAAGTCAATGAAGCTTTCAAGCATGAGAGGATCATCACAGGACACAGAGTACAAGTACAGTTACTCAATCATTCTCACTTTTATTTTCTTTTATGGGTCTGGGGTATGCTTGGGGTAGTTAGAGAAGTGGGAGTCTTTTAAACGGTTATTGATCTGCCTACATTGTAAACCCTGGTGTAGCCATAGGGGGGTTTTACCCGCTAGCAGAACTGGTGACCATACTGGGGAAGCCTTTAGGGTTTTAAGGGACTTTTTTGGTGTTTGATTGGTTTTATACATTTTGAGTTTCTGTTGAGTCTGTTGAGTCTTTTAAGGGATTTTGGTCACCTGTTGGTGCCATACCAATTATCCCTGCCATGTTAGTCTGTCTGTTCTATTTCTTTTTCGAGGAATTACAGAGGTGTACGTGCCCTACAGTGGGTCAGCCTTCGTACATATGATCCTTGTCTAGTAAACAACCCACGTACATATGCAGGCTACTGAAAAAATAGTAGCATACCTAGTTCAAGAAACTATTTTTGAAAAAAGAGGCAGCCAACCTCTTTCCTGATTGAGGTTTTGCTTCTCAAGGTTTCTCGACTGAGTTCAGTGTCTCTGTTTTTATATTCATAGCTTGGGTTAGATGTCAGTTTGCTTGTTTTTTAAAGATTTCCTCTGTTTACTTCTAAAAGGGTTTTAGGCGAGTCTTTGAGTTCGTTGATCAACCTGTTTGGTGTCTTTAGTGACTCCCTGCGACCTGCAGTGGGCTAGAGGTTAGTTTCAATAGTGTCTTGTATTTCTTTTCCCCCTTTCATTTTCTTTAAATAAAAGAGAATTTTTTTTATTTTAAGTTTTTCCTGTTTAAAGCATTTCCAAAACAAAAAGTTTATTTTTTTCATTTCTTAGTTTGGTAAAGTAGTTAGGGTTAGTTATTTTACTTGAAAAGAAAAAGAGTTCATATTTTAAATTCTTTACTAATGTCTTAGAACATAAGTAGCTCCTAGTCGAGAGAAATTTTAGTTTAGGTCTTCTTTTTAAAGATCTTGAAAAGAGTTAGTTATGAAAAGTTGGTTACAAAGAGCTAGTTGAAAATCTTTATTTTTCTACAAGTAATTTTTCTTTCAGAGTTTCATTTATTTCTCCTCTTTTCATCTCTCAAAAAAAAACATCACTAGTTTCACTGCCATATCCTTTAATATAAAACAAGCCATTTAAATGAATGCTAAAATTAAAATTAACTAAACTTTTATGTTTGTAGGGTCAATCAACTAGTTTAGGGTTAAAGCCTTGAATTAGGTTGGAGAGGAAACTCTTCAAGGCTTTTAAACAAACATTGGAGTCAGAGCTAGGGAGTGTAAAATTCTAGTGATGTGAAAGTTATCCAAGACACCCCTCTAACACAGGGGCTAAACATGAGGTCGTGTGAGGAAAGAAAACGGAGATAACCCCTCCAAAGTCTGATTAAAAGTAGTGGTAAACGCATATTGAGGATTTTTCGTGGGATACTATCGCTTTCATTTTCATATGGAGCTTCGTGGACCTTGAATCCATTCGAGATACTCATTTGTCTTCCGGGCCACTTTCTTTTGATACCCTTGGTAGGTTTTGGACTTGTTATCCTGCTCGTTGCGGTCCACCCGACTATCGACTGTACGCGCCTGGTGACTGTTCACGAGATGGCAACTTAGTTTCCTTTATTCTAGGGACTTACACATGTGACTTCGGGGGTATACCGTGGTACCTAGGAAATATGTTGGGTCACACTTTGCAAAGTATACCTTGAGGGTGCTTCCTTGTTAGAGTTGCACTTACATTGGTAAGTTTCTCTAGTGTTGGTTGGAGTAACGGTTCTTCCAACTAGATATAGGTTTTCTTGGTTTATCTTGTAGTATATTTTCTAGTGTGTGCTTGGTTTTAAACGTTATTTAAATCCTTCTATACTCGGTCACGAAGAACCTTGCACAATGACACACTAAAGAGGAACTACTCCAAGGAACTAGATAGTGATTTGCTTGGTTTATCTTGTAGGAAATTTTCTAGTGTGTTCTTGGTTTTAAACATTAGTTAAATCCTTACTATGTCATTGATATTTTGACAAAGTGGAATATCAAGAGCTTTGTCTGTCGTGAAGGATTCAAGGCCTATCATCGGTTACATTGCAGCCAGCACCGCCACCGTTATAGCAAAGACTTGACCAACAAAGGTCATTTGAAGCGCCTGGGCCATAAGAGACTATGCCCGAGCCAACTCCGAGAGGAGATTACTCGAATCCGAAGGAACTCATTGTTTCTGACCTTGGAGCGGAACCTCTTAGCTCGACTAACCCTCCGATCACTAAACTATCGGCGCCAATCTTCGTACAAGTTTTCCCTTATAGGGTAACACCTTACGAGCGTCATATATTATTACAAGAAGCTATGGAAGAAAATACTTGTACCTTGTTTGAGATTCCTCATACTCCCTTAATGACTGCCACAACAGGGGGTATTCCACCTCCTAACCCACCTTTGTTGGTCTGGACCACAGTGGTGTCGACCCCCTCTACTTTGAGCAGTGGTCTAATTCTGTCATCGGCGGTGATCACTGCTCTGTTCACACAGAGTGCGACGGGCCCTCCATTTTCATATGGGATGCTCGGCTTTGATACGCACTCCGTCCTTACCCACTCCACCCTAAAGACCTTGGTTTTGGGGGCAGGGAAATAAAATGCTCCCTTGCAAGGGTCCATTGGGGGCACCTCAGCCTCCTTTAATGTTATGCCTTACGGTGGGGGTCATATACCTCTTGCGTCACCCTCGCTCGGTGGTGCTTTCCAACCACCCGTCGGGTTGACCACGAACTAAAACTTGTTTGGAGAAGGTATTCTATGACCTTGTTCTTACACAACACTGGTGGGATCCATGTCATTCTCTTTGTTCAGCGCATTTGGTAATAACTCTTTTTCGTCAGCTGCTATCTTGGTGAGGGGAAACCCTGGTTTTGGACAACATAATCCTATGCAGGGTACTATTCCTACATAGGGGGAAAACACAAGAGTTTTCTCCTCACAAGAACTTTGGAATCATTGGCAGGAATCAATTCCATCCTAGGGGATGTCGACTGGGGGAAAACCCTTCCATGGTCAATGGAACCCCAGGCAAGGCTCAGTAACTATGCCCATCAGATCGGCAGGGGTCAACCCTTTCCAGAATATTTGGAACACAACGCAGGGAGCAATCCCCACCCAACCCTTGTTGTCCAATTATGGGAATCATGTGATGATATCCCAACAAACACAGTTTCCTTACCCTGGTCATGGCCATGGTGTCTACCAAAACCCTGGCCAGCAAACCAACTTTTCCTTACAACCTAGTGTCAGTCAAACTGCAAGCTCCCTTTTTCCTATACATAGTACTCAACCCAAACTACTGTTTATGGCAATGTTACATCTACCATACTTGTCGAAGTTGTTTAACTACTCAGTTTGTCATGGTCTACATTGCCCCCCCATGCCGACTAAGTTTCCCTCGGATATTCTGAAATTCGAAGGCAAGCCCAACGAAGACCTGGGTGATCACGTGACAACTTTCCATCTATGGTGCTCATTAAAATCACTACAAGATGAATCTGTATAGTTCTACCTGTTTCAATGCACTCTTATCAAGGGTGACGTGAAATGGTACATCACGCTCGACCACTCAAGATATTCTTACTTCAGTGATTTGGCGATGGTTTTCATAAACCATTTCCAACTACCCATGAGATACGATGATGACACTGATTTCTTGGAAAACTTTGAGTAGAATAAGGCCAATCATATCTCAAATCACATACGAGAGTGGCAGCGTCAAAAGAGTTTGATTAAGGTATAGGTCCCACTGACTTTCCTGCTGGAGTGGTTTCTGAAGTCTTTGGTACCTCAGTTATCCAAGGACGTTTCAACTTCATTAGTGTTTTCAGAGGAGGATTCGATAATGAGAGTGAAATAGCTCGAACTGATATACTCTCAGTCTGGCTTACTCTATGAGATTTTTCCAGATGTGGCATGGTCCATCCTTGACAAGGCTAGACAAATGTCTGGACTATATGTCGATGGTATAGTTGGTTCATCACAAGGAAATTCCACTATTGAATTGTCAAATCAATTGCAACAATTGTCGATACAACAAACAATGTCCAGACAGACCTCCGGTTTGTCTATTCCCCCTACCCAAATGTCGGACGTACACATTGTGCAGTCGACGAACCCGAAGGCCAACCAGCAGCCTGAAGGGAAGAAAAAACAATGAAACAAGAAGGGTAAGGGGGATAAGAAACCCAACAACAATGTTGGCAAGGGAAACAAAGAGAAGGGAAATTTGAAGCATCGGTGTAACCTTTGCTCGAAGGACCACCCGACTCACCTATGCCCTCGAGTTTCTAAGGCCCAGAAGTTATTGGCGCAGCAACAACATGATGTGTTAACGAACCCATTTCCACCTGGGAAAAATATGACTCAAGCCTCTTTGAGCACAGATGGGGGAAATCAGGGACCCCCCATGTCTTCTAGTAATTCTTTGGGCGTGAACGTTTACATGATGAAAGGTGACGTTTATATAGCGACTAGGGCACATGATTATGGAATGTCAGAATCTGTCGAAAAGGGTAAAGAAGCCACAAACCCACCTGTTCCTCTCCAGATTAAGAGGAAAATGAGAGAAACAATGACATGCATCCTGAAAGGGGCGTTCAAGAAATCTTCTCATAATCCGAACGTGAGGGCCACCCAGAACTACTCTATGGTGGAGGATTTGTCACAAAACCCTTGTGAGATGTCTGCTTTAGAGGTCCTCCAGAGCTTCCCTTCACAGAGAAAGGTTATGTTATCCACTTTGGGATCTGCAGAGACTTGTAATCTGGGAATGATCATTCTCGATGCAACCAACTTGAAGCCTCGTCTCCCTTACCACATTGTGTTTCAGATAGTAGTGGCCTACACCACGAAAATTTTTACTTGGAATATTTTTTGTACGGTCGTTGATGAGGGTGTCTCGCCTTGCGTGATGTCGTTGGCATTTTGGAAGGTCATTGGCCAACCCATTTTGTCTCTGTCGCCTACTCTGCTTACTGCTTTTGACAGTCTTTCATTCAGACCACATGGAATCATCCCTTCTTTCCCTGTGCAGTTAGGAGGGAAGACCTTGTGCGTCAAAGTTGAAGTGTTCGATGCGCCTCTCGACTACAACCTTCTGTTAGGAAAGAGTTTGACTTATGCTATGCATGCAGTGGTTGCCACAGTTTTTCGGGTCTTTTTGTTTCCACGCGAGGTTCGAATTGTAACCATTGACCAGTTGTCCTTCTCCCAGCCTAACCCTTCATCGGGGGCATCCACGGTCTCGATTATTGATAACCCTCAACCCGACATCATTAACATGGGGGTTGATTTGTGCCCATCTTTGATGGGTACTTTCGATTACCCACCTCCTTCCGATGATGTCAATTTTTATATCAGTTGCCCCAGACCAACCTAGGGATGATATTTTTCAAGTGTTGTCATTCCAAATGACTTACTTTCACAATCCGTGGACTCTTCCTTCCCCATTGGTATCAATGGAGGGGACATGGCATCTTGTTATGACTATTCCCTTGTTCGTGACAGAAGTTGCGTATAACAATGTCCAACAAGCTTCGTTCGACCTCAATCCGACTCCCACACAAGAGTTAGATCCAGTTCTCGAGCCTATTTGGGCTCAAGGTTCCTTTGTCAATACTGATTCTTTAGACTTTGTCTTGCCCTCAGATGAGGTGATTCTTGAGGCATTGACTGGTCCGGACAGAGCCTGGGATGTGTTAAAATATAGAAGATTGTGTTCTCGTTTTACCATTGACGATACCCTCGTCACCCAACCATAGGCCGAAACCACCCTTTGAGCACCTTGACCTTGACTAAGAATTACTCTGGAAGCAAACCCTAGGCTAGATAGACAAATAAGGTGTAGCGGATCGTCCTCCAAGGATTGCGCACTAATAATAGCTGATCAGATAGTCCAAACCCTAGCCAAGAGATAGTCTAAGGAAATACTGAAAACTAGTTGCTTCTGCAGCTGCACCTGCAACCCTCCTCCACATGTGTGCACCAAACTGAGAACTGCAGTCCACACTAGCTTCTCTCTACAATTCTGAGATGTGTCAAATGAGAACTGGTGCCATGTATTTATACTGGTTCTACCAGATTTGTTGGGATCGACTTCTCCTTATGGATATGTGTATGTTCAGTATATTATTATTATTTATGGCCGACTTCTTCTCTTGGAGGCTAATAACCTAATATAAAATATCTTCTTGAGCCAACAATACTTCTAGGGTTATTATCCAACTCATTAGGGTTTTATCTTTCTTTTCGGAGTCTTCTATTCTCATCAGGTTCACAAGTGGAGGTAAATACCTCCCGCATCCTTTCATAATATTAGCACTCCCTCCTATCTATGGAGGTATTATAGGTAATGTTCTTGAGCACAAAAACATACCGTTTACTCGGTAGCATCAACATAGTCGTCTAGACTATCTCATGACTAGATCATGAGCATCACCATCACCATTGGTTGCATCATCTCTCAAAACCATACTTCATCTGAGTAATTATACATGATGTTGGATAAGTCACTCATGCCATAGAGTGATACAAGAGCCATTATTATAATCTAGAAGAGTAAATGCTTTGTACTATTTTCCATCTGGAAAAATCTATGTTCATCATCTTCTAGATGATGATGATCTCTAATAAACTGTTAATAGTCTTCAAGGAAATTAGAATGAAGATAGAACACAACTGTGTATATCCATAGTAGTACATAACTACAATCTAGTGGTACACTATCACACCAAGTAACACACAAGTACTTGATCAACAATGTGTAGTTGCGAACAGTGGAACATATCCACCACAACAGTCTTCATCTACTGTCATACAGTCTTCATAACAAATATCTAATAGAAACCTGCATAAAAAAAATGTTATGATATAAACTGAATCATCTGGGCCAATCTTTCACTCACATATGTGAGCTCTGAAAGAATATCTGTGTCATGAACACTGCAACATATCCACCACAATAGTCTTCATCTACTGTCATACGGTCTTCATAACAAACATCTGATAGAAACCTGCACAGAAACAATGTTATGATATAAATTGAATTATCTAGGCCAATCTTTCACTCACATCTATGAGATCTGAAAGAATATCTACCTCAGAGTAGAATAATGAGATATCTAGACTATTCTTCTCAATAAAGGAAGAATAACTATCCTGTCTTCTGAACCTGGACCGCTCCCCACCCTGGGCCATTCTTCCTACACTAATCAAAGTGCACCCTTGATAGAATGTATAACCCTAAGGAATGTTGATTTTGGACCATTCCCCACCCTGGGCCATTCCTCCTACACTAATCAAAGTGCACCCTAGAGAGAATGTATAAACCCTAAGGAATGTTTGTCCCTGATTGCTGAGCCTGAACCATTCCCCACCCCGAGACATTCCTCCTACACTAATCAAGGTGCACCCTGGAGAGAATGTATAAACCCTAAGGAATGGTTGTCTAGACCATTTCCTCTATTAACCACAAGAGGAAAAGACTGTCATGCATCAACCTCCAAAACAGACCATTCCTCATGTTAATCATAATGAGAAATTGTTGTCCAACGAGGCAGGCCAGTCTTCTTGAGTAACCCTCAAGAATAGAGACTGCCATAGACCACTACCCATGTTAACCACAATGGGAAGTCATTGTCTATGATACATCATCAATCAGACTAATTCCCATGTTAACCACAATGGAAAGTGACTGTCCATCAAAAGTCTCAATCCACTTTCCGAACAGGAAAGCATTTGTCCAAAATGGACTATTTTTCAAATTTAAAGATGAATGTATTCAATAATGTTTTCAATGCTCCCTCCTAACTTGGAGAGTCATTTATTCCTTTTTCAATAAGAAGGAAGTTGTTTCCACGAGCTTTAGCTTGAGTACGCAAACTCTTTCATATTGGATAGAGGCTTTACCAAAAATGTCTACTTATATGCTCATCTATGGAGATATGTATTGGAGAATCATTTTCTCCTTTCTGGACTTCATCATGGATAATGTAATGCTTGATTTCAAATGTACTTTAGTCTGGAACACTGTGAAGGCTTCATGTAGATCTGAACAATAGAGTATATCATAGTTGGAAAACTGGAACATATATGTGTGGCACTTCTTCTGTCATCATGAGATCTGATCTACTGAGTAGTCATCTTGATGTTATAGGAAATCTTCACCATGCTTCTACTGTGCACTAGAGGTTCTTCACCAAGTTATCTTCTTCTTATCTTCATACAAGAGTCTCTTTCTAGTATGCCTCAAAGTCTTGAGATTTCTCTTCATATGCTCTTTATTCAATTTCTCTGGAGAACATTCTTTGCATTCATTTGATGTAGGATTCTGACTCATGGATGTTGCGGATGATATAATGACTTATGTAGAGATAAGTTTGGTGTATTGGAACAAGTAATCATCATAATCTTCTCCCTCCATCTAGGAGAACCTCTAGTTCTAGGTCTCGCAATGCTTTAGTTCATAAGTCTTCCATACACTCGTTCTTTATCACGACTTTCAGCTCTTCTGCTTAATTGCTTTTAGTGAGTTTATATCAAGCTGTTAATCTTGTGATTCTTGATACAATGACTGGTTGTTCTGGTTTCTCTTTCTTTCTTGGAATCCTTGTGTTTTTTTTCATGTTTTCTTTAGCTCCTAGGTCCATAGAGTTTCTTATAGATTCCATGCCCTAGAGTTTCCACTTCTTCCTTTCATCATAGGATCACGGATTCGGATGGACAACCAGGAATACTTTAAGGCTTCTCTTCGAGGAAGTCTTCTTCCGTGGTTGAACTGAACACATACTGTCTTTTATGGCTGCTACCATGGATACATACTTCATCATCTTCAATGGGTCATAGGATTAGCTCCCTCCTAATCCTTGCTTCATGTAAGAGTGCATATAATCGGCTCCCTTCGTCTAACGGAGTCCACGCTTCCATCTGCATCCTTATTGTCTTCTACAATATATAATTGGCTCTCTTGTCTAACAGAGTCCACGCTTCCATCTGTATCCTTATTGTATTCTACAATGTATAATTGGCTCTCTTGCTTCTATCTTGTTGTCTTCTACAAAGCGTCATAAGTCCTTTTCCAATTTCCTCTTGATTGCTTGCTTCTTCTAAGTCTCTTCATGATTGATTTGGCTTAATAGCTTCCACATGATTTGTATTTCATCCTTTCATGTGTATTATCTAATGATATCCATTTTCATCTTGTTTTTTCTTCCATAGGTACAGTTCTTCTTGGAACACATTATAGATATAGAAGATATGTACAAAGATGATGCAAACAAGATATGTACAAGAAATAAGAAGAGTGTTGTTACCTTTTAGAAGAAGAACTCTCTTACATCTTGCTTAGCCTTCTTTGTAGGTTCCTTTTCTTCAGAAATTGATGCTTCGTGTTTCTCCTTCCTTCTCTTAAGCTCGGGACAATGATTTTTATAGTGACCATACTTTTGACAGTTGAAGCATTGTACTTCTGAAATGTCTTTCTCTTGATTTGGCTTCCTCCTTGAGCCAAACTTACTTTTGTTCTTGAAGTTCTTGAATCTTGAATTGAAGGCTTGATCATCGTACTTCCTCTGGGGTTTCTCTTTTACATTGATCCTTGATTCTTCTTGAGCGCAACAAGTCCAAAGTTCTTCAAATGTCAGGTACTCCTTCCTTGTGTTCATGCTTGTGGCAAATGCATCCCATGTCTTGGGAAGATCATTGAGTGATATGTTCACCAATTCCTTCTCTGAAGTGATCTATTCAATAGCTTGTAGTTGATCTCTTAAATGGGATATCCTTACAATGTATGATGTTATGTTGTCGTCATCATTCATATTCATGTCACGAAGCTCATTCTTTAGACTCATAACTTGTCCAATGTTTCTGACTGAGAAGAGATTTGTTAGGTCATCGTACATCTTCTTCGATGAGTCAAGATGGGAGATGTAGGGTATCAAGTGGTATTTTATGGAATCCACTAGGATACTCATGGCATTGATGTCAACATCTTTGAACTTCTCCATAGCTGCAACATTCTACGGTTCCTTCTTTTCTCCTTCTTCTAACTATGGCTTCATGATATTTCCTTTCACGATATCCAACACTTTATTTTTGGCAAGGATGAGGTCAATCCTTGTCTTCCATGATCTGAAGTTAGAGGCTCCATCTACCTTGTTCTTAGACTTCATAGAGTTAGTCATGGCTGCTTGACTTGGTCAAACCCTAGATTTGACCAGAAATTCAAACTTCATGTCTTGGCTTACTGAGAGTATCAGGAGATGTGCTAGGCTAGGGCACATTGATCTTTCTAGAGATTAGGTCAATCTCTTCACTTAAGGTGTTTCAACAAGAGGTTTATGGTTTTTGCAACTGCTCCTGCTAGTAACCCTAGCGACAGTGTCTTGGGAGTTGCTTCTGCTATTAATCCTAGCGAAAGTTCCTCAATGAGCTCAATATCCTAGTGGTTATGTTTCCTTCCAGTGTTTAGACTGAATGAAGGAGGTGTGGTCCCATAACCTATTAGAATATAGAAGATTGTGTGCTCGTTTTACGATTGATGATACCCTCGTCACCCAACCATAGGCCGAAGCCACCCTTCGAGCACCTTGAACTTTACTGAGAATTACACCAGAAGCAAAACCTAGGCTAGATAGCCAAACAAGATGTAGCACATCTTCCTCCAAGGATAGTGCACCAACAACAGTTGATCAGATAGTCCAAACCCTAGCCAAGAGATAGACCAAGCCAATATTGAATACTAGTTGCTACTGCAGCTGCACCTACAACCCTCCTCCACATGTGCCCACCAAACTGGGAACTACAGTGCACACCAGCTGCTCTTTGCAATTCTGAGATGTATCAAATGAGAACTGCCCCCCTATATTTATACTAGTTCTGCCAGATTTGTTGGGGCTGACCTCTCCTTCTAGATATGTGTTTGTTCAGTATATTATTATTATTTCTGGCTGACTTCTCTTGGAGGCTAATAACCTAATATAAATTATCTTCTTGAGCCGACAAGACTTCTAGGGTTATTAGCCAACTCATTAGGGTTTTCTCTTTCTTTTCGGAGTCTTCTATTCTCATCAGGTTCACACGTGGAGGTAAATGACTCCTGCAGCTACCATAATATTAACAAGATGATCTCCATCACAGATCTTATTTCCTCCCGGAGTTAAGAAGAATAGAAGTAGGTGAATTTGTGTTGGCTATGATTGGAGATAGGTCATGTACTGTTAATCCTCTGGCTACGCACGCAGTTTATGTCGAGGAAAATATGGAAATGTTGAAACGATACCTATAGATATCTCCAGAACCCCTGACGTCATGGAGAATGTTTTTCATCAGAGAGGACTACTCGCCCAAGGAGATTCGAATCTATACAAACTTATTTAAGGAATTCCACGATGTTTTTTCCTAGTCTTTTGAGGAAATTCCAGGCATTAATCCAACAATCGTCAAACATGAGATAATGACTTATCCTGACACCAAGCCTGTCTGAAAAAATCTTTGTCTCTTGAATCCTCGGAAAACATAATCCATTAAGGTTGAAGTAGAGAAACTTCATAAAGATGGTTTCATCTACCCTGTACAGTTGATGCAATGGGTGTCAAATCCCATTATGGTTAACAAAAAATAGGGTGCGATTCGCGTATGCATGGACTTCCGTGACTTGAACAAGGCTTATCCAAAGGATAATTTCTCGACCCCATTCATTGATTAGATTGTTGATGAATGCATGGGCTATGAGGTATTTTCATTCATGGATGATTTTTCGGGATATAACCAGATTCAGATCAAACCCAAAGACCAACATAAAACAACTTTTATCTATCTGTGGGGCACATTTGCTTATTGTAAGATGCCTTTTGGCCTAAATAATGTTGGAGCCACTTTTCAGCACGCCATGTATTTTTCCTTCCACGAACTTATACATATTTTCGAGGCTTATCTCGATGATCTAGCATCACGATCTCACAAGAGAGATGATCATCCCACACACCTTCGACAAATCTCTGAACGATGACCCTACTATCAGATTCGCTTGAATCCTAACAAGTGAAATTTTTGTGTGACGTCGGGTCGTCTCTTAGGTTTCATAGTTTCAACAACAGGGATCATGTTCAATCCTCTAAAGGTTGAGGCAATAGTTCAGTTTCTTCACCCATGCAGAGTCCCCCAGCTTCAGAGCTTACAGGGGAAAGCAAACTTTTTTCGGCATTTTATCACAAAGTATGTTGAGATCACTAAAGGATTCATGTGTTTATTGAAAAAGGGAGTCCCTTTCTGTTGGGAAGAAGCCGCTCAACGCTCTTTTGAACTGTTGAAATGTGCCCTTACGTCTGCCCCTCTCCTTTGGCCTCCTAATTATAATAAATATTTCTGATTATACTTGGTCGTCGAATAGTCGACCATTGACATGGTCTTGGTTTAGGAGGACGATTTTCTCGAGGAGCATGTAATGTATTACCTCATCCAAGGCTTGGTTGGGTCGAAACTCAACTATTCCAATGTTGAGAAGCATGTGTTTGGCAGCAGTGTATGTTGTCCAACGGTTCTGTCATTATATTTTGCTTCGCAAGACCATCGTCATTGTCGTTGTGAATCTATTTGAATATGTGTTGACACGAATTGTCATTGGCGTAAATATCAGTAGATGGATTGTAATCCTCCAGGAATTTGACTTGGATTTTGTTTCCGCAAAATCCAAAAAGTCACTGGTCTTTGCAAAACTTATTTCAAAACTTCCAGTTGAATCTGGTGATGATACCCCCGAATAATCGCCTATTAAAGGAGATATTTTCCTGATCACATGTTTTGACCCCTGGTATGGAGATATAATAGTCCATCTCCATACTTTGAAGTTCCCTTTTTCTACTTCTCATGACAAGCGTCGATGAATTCTTCATTAGCCACGAAACTATCTCATACTCGACGACACTTTGTATCGTCGAGGTGTATATTGTATTCTTTCTCGGTGCCTTATGCACGAAGAAGCAGAACTCGTTCTTAACGATTGCCACACTGGAGCATGTGGTGGTCATTTCTCTGGGTTGGCAAGAACCCAAAACACTCTACGAGTCAGTTACTTTTTTCCTATCTTAATCAAGGATTGCGTCGAGTTGGTCAAGAAGTGCCACCTATGTCAGATCTTTTCTCAGAAGATGAGGGCACATCCTTCTCCCATATTTCCTGTCATTGTTGTTGGTCCCTTCACCAAGTGGGGGATTGATTTTACTACATGCCTACCGGATTCATCCGAGGGGAATCGTTATATCATCGTAGTGGTAGACTACTTCACAAAGTGGGTCGAGGCTATGCCACCATTTAACAATTATGGAAAAACAACAACTCTCTTCATTTTTAACCAGATAGTAGCAAGGTTCGACATCTCAAAGGAGATTGTCACTGACCATGGAAACAACTTGCAGAACAAAATGATGTTTGATTTAACATCAAAGCTTGGGTTGAGGAAAGAGCATTCATCACCCTACTACCCACAAGTGAATGGTTAGGTGGAAGCTGTGAATAAGTCCCTCAAGACTATTATGCAACGAACGATCAATTCTTCCAAGTCAAATTGGAATTTGATGTTGTACTCGACGTTATGGGCCGAACGAATGTCTATAAAGACTGCCACTAATTTCTCACCTTTTCAACTCGTTTACGGGCTGGAAGCAGTTTTTCCTATAGAGTGCCAGATCATGTCTTTAAAGTTGGCAGTAGAGTTATTGCTAGACACTTCACCACTTCAGGAACGCCTATTATATCTCGAGCAGCTCGATGAGAAACATCGTGATGCAGCCTTGAAAAACGAGGCTCACAAGAAATGAGTCAAGTGTCAATATGATCAGTTCGTTCGTCCTTGTATTTTATCTGAATGAGACCTTGTCCTAGTCTACGAACAAGATAAGGATCCTCTGGGGGCAGGCAAGTTCAAACTCATGTCGTTCAGACCTTTCATTCTGAAAGAGGTCTTAAATAAGGGTACTTATCACCTAGTTGACTTTGAGGGAATTTTTTTGGCAAAGCCTAGAAATGGGCTCTACCTCAAGAAGTATTACTCGTAGGTTGGTCTCCTGGGTGACTTCTTGTACATATGTATAGTTCTTATACAGTTAGTTTTTTGTCTTTTTGTTTTATGGACGTGTGATTATTTATGTCATATTTTTTTGTGTGGTAGATGTTAAGTGAATCAGAGGTGTTCTTTGGGTTCGTGGATAGCGCTAGACAACACACTCGGAGGCTTGCTTCCACAACTTGGTTGATTTTCACACCTCAAGGCCAATTTCTATCCTCCGGAGGTACCTATCTAGGTGATCCTTCAAAAAATGTCGTCGAGTACAATGCAGTGATAGAGTTTATTCGTGATGCTTTGTCACATGTCATTTCTCACCTCCAGGTCTACTTAGATGCTCAGCTAGTTGTGTCCTAGTTAAATTGATTTTACCGCGTTTATGATTCTACTTTACACCGACATTTCCTTAGGGTACGTCTCTTAGAACATTGCTTTGATTGCATTACATATATCTATGTTCCTAGGAGATTAAATCAAATAACAGTTACTCTAGCTAATCACATATTAGATTGGCATGTTGCACACACATAAAAAGAAGCACACACATACACATGTACATACATTTGTAAATAAATGTGATCCATAAGACATAAAATATATATATATATATATATATCAAAAAATCTTAGAGTACATAGGTGGGCGCAAACGCCTAAAAAACAATCATCGGGTACACATTACGGGGATTATGCCCTTAAAAATATACAAATATTCCCTCGGCACATAATGAGTCCATCCTATCTAAGCTTAGGGCCTATTGGCTCTGCTGCAGTGAACGACATTATTTTCCAAACGTCAAAAAAGTTGGACCCAAGTCCGTGGCACCCCAACAACATGAGGTTATGTAGATGGTGGGAGATCCTCGATCTTGACCATGGGAACTGCATGAGTGAGCGCAGTGAGGCTCCGCTCCACCCATATCAAAACTGTCTCAGCCTCTCCGGATGGAGGTCCCCCTGTGAGTGTTGGTCCACCGACTGCTGCTGGTACTGCCTCTGTTGAGGACGTCGCCTAGTCCTCGAGAAGTCTGTCGGGCGCACCAATCCCACATCTGTACATAACATATACATACTTTTCAATACTATGATACATATAAACATGATATATAAAATAAACTAAAAATCAATTAACTTAAAACGATGTTGTATACTATTTTTTCTTTTGGAAATTGAAATGGCATCTGGTCATTGTAAATCTTATGCTTATTTCCTAAATTTTGAAATTGTATGGTGTTCTTGTAAGTGAAGTTCATGAGACTGCCACATATTTAGAACACATATTGGAAACAATAAAGGGATATCTGTCAAGATTATTTCAACTCAAAATTAATTTTCTATTCGGTATTTTTAAAAGAGTTTATATGCAACCCCAAATTAAACTTCGTAGGGTCACTGTGTATTTGTAAAATTTCATGAGTAAGATGATTTATTTCATGAGTAAAATGATTCCAATTATTGATTATGTATTGGCTTGGAATAATTATGAATTAATGGTAATCGAACTACTTAGTGAGAAATCATTTAATGGTTACAATGAGACTTGTTATATTAGGTGTTTTGGTTGATGACCTCTTGATAATAAAATTTTAATAACTTATAAATGATAGGGGTGATACTCTTTAGGGAGTATATTCAAGGAAGTACAAATAATAGTTGTGGATTAATCATGTCAGTAATTGTATTAGGACCAAATCCCCTTTTGTGGATTGGTCAACAGACAATTATAATAGGAAGAATAAGAAGTCGGCCCCAATAGTTAATAAGAAGACCCAGAAATATAATAAAGGTGGGTTTACCCACCCAGATTAAGAAGTCAACACTGTCAGTGAAGAGACACTTCACAAATGCCAGAACTTGTGTAAATAAAGGAGGCTAGTGCCTCATTTGAACACAACTCACTTGCTCATTCTCTTATGAGGCAAGCTGCAATTACCAGTTAGAGAGAGGGAGAAGAGTGGTGCATCTTTTGGAGAGGACTATCTGTATTGGTTTGAGTTATCTCTTGAACATTGTATTGGCAATTTATGATAAGGAAGTTTTTGCTGGGTTTTCTTCCCCTAGAGGGTTTCCCAGGATAAATGTTGTGTCTCTTGTGAATGTGTATTTCTCATTGATCTTGTTCTTATGATGCTCTTGTCTATTGAAATGAAAAGAACTATAATAATGGCATAAACATTAACATGGTATTAGATCCAACCTTAAGGAAGCATATTTCGCAAGAGAAAAACATCATTGTTGCAGTGCCTACAAATTATGGTTTTTCAAAAGTGAATCTTTTCATCTCCAAAACCACCTAGAAAGTTGTGTCGTCCCCAAAGGATCATTTTGGCACTTAGAGCACACCTTTTTAGTGGCTAGATCTCCCGGAAAGTGAAACCCTAATTTCACAAAAGTACCAAAAGTACCAGAAGTACTAGAAGCACCAGTCCAGAAATCCACAGATCAAGTTTGAGGGGTACCTAATCCGCAGATCGATTATTTGAGATAGCAATCGTCGTAAAGTATTATACTTGATAGCATGTGAGAATATAGAGGTAAATACTTTGCCTGATATGAATAAAACCTCCTCTAGGAGAAACCTCATGTGTTAGTTCCATATTTCCATGGAAGAATGCTTGGTCACAACACTATGAGAGTGTTGACCTCATTTCATATTGTATTCCTTACCTTTAATCTTTGCTTCAAATAAATTATAAGTGATAGCTCTAAATGAGCTACTGTGATGATTGTTCGTGCTATGGATTTATAATATCATAAGGATATTATTCCTGCTTGTTGTTTTGTTGACCTTGCTCCAGGTCACATGAGGAAGCTATAGCGAAGGTTGAAGAAGGAAACATGCTAAAGGAGAGATCATAAATGAAGAAATCAACAGTGGAAAAGAAGAAGGTGGGTCACTTAGAAGCTTCCATGACCCACACTATTGAAGAATCCATGTGAACTCTAGAAGATTAGCTCACATCAACTACAAGGTGCTACCATACATATACAAAGCTGTCACAATTTTACCAGAACTCAAGGTTGATCAAGAAGGCATATGCAATGGATGTGCGCAAGGGAAGAATATCAAGAACCCTTTTCCAAAGAGGGGCAACAAAGTAGAAGGAATAATGGAACTCATTCATTCAGACATGTGTGGCCTAATGTCATCATCCTCCATTAATGGGTATGTATACTATGTATCATTCATTAATGATTATTCTCGTAAAAGACCTGGATATATTTTAAGTGTTCAGGAAGATCAAGGAATTCAAAGCCTTGATAGAAAACCTTTCTGTAAGGAAGATTAAGATACTCGGGTCAGATAATAGAGGAGAATATACCTCAAAAGAGTTCGTGAATATCTGCAAAGATGTTGGGATCAAGATCCCCAACAAAATGGTGTATCTGAACGGAAGAACAAAACCATGCTGGAAGCTGTGAAGATCGAGATCTTCCTACGTTCTTATGGGAAGAAGCAGCAATGACAGTTGTTTATGTGCAGAACCGATTATCCCATATTGCACTTGGGCTCAAGACACCGGAAAGAAACCAGAGGTAAGCCATCTCAAAATATTTGGTTGTCCAGTGTTTATTCATATACCGAAAGAGAAAAGAAACAAGTTGGAACCCTCTGGAAAGAAGGGAATATTTGTGGGAAACTGTGAGGTCTCCAAGGCCTTCCGAATCTACATACCTGGTCACTGCCACATTGAGATCGGCAGGGACGTGACCTTTGATGAAGAAGAAACACTTAAGAAATCAAGAATATTCCAGCTTGAATAAGTATATGAAGAGGAACTTGTAAATCCTGGGACTATAGAATCCATGAGGGAAGTTCCCAAAGCTGCAGAAACTATAAGGGAAGTCATAACTTCCCCTGATGAGGAGACTCCTGAAGACCATGGCATAACAGAAGTTCAAGAACCTCCTCAAATGACCTTCTCCCATAAAAGAAAGTCTTCTTGGGAAAGAGAGATTATTCAATATGGAGAGAAGTATGGTGTTCCAAAAGGAACCACAAGACAGGTGAAAAGACCAAAGCCATTCTCCAGTTACACGACTTTGATATGAAATCTACTTGATGAAGAACCTACATGCTTTGAAGAGGCCATTCACAAGAAGGAATGGGCAGATGCCATGATAGAGGAATACCAATCCATAATAAAGAATGATGTATGGGAAATAGTTCCCAGACCAAAAAGTAAGGATGTGGTATCATCAAAATGGCTCTTCAAAATAAAACGTCCTCCTGATGGAAGTATTGAGAAATATAAAGAAAGATTTTTCGCTCGTGGMTTTTCCCAGAAGGAAGGCATTGAATATGAAGAGACATTCTCTTTTGTGGCYAGATACACTTCGATCAGAACCATTATAGCTCTTGCAGCCAAGATGAAATGGAAGCTGCACCAGATGGATGTGAAGACAGCTTTCCTGAATGGTGTTATCGAAGAGGAAGTGTATATAGAGCAACCCCAAGGATTTGAGGTTGAAGACAGGAAGTCTCATGTCTGTCGATTAAAGAAATCCTTATACGGATTGAAGCAAGTTTCCAGAGCTTAGTATGCCCGTATAGACAGTTTCTTAACGAGCTTAGGCTTTACCAAGAGTAAAGTAGACTCAAATCTCTACTTCAAAATGATGGATAATGAACCAATAATATTACTACTATATGTGGATGACTTATTCTTAACTGGAGAAGAAAAGCTCATCATTGAATGTAAATAGAGACTTGCTGTAGAATTTGAAATAAAAGACCTTGGCCTAATGCATTACTTCTCAGGTCTTGAGTTATGGCAGAGTCCAGAAAGGATATTCCTTAATCAAGGGAAGTAAACAATTGAAATCTTAAAGAGATTCGACATGCTAGAATGCAAGTCCATGAATACCCCCATGGATGTGAAGTTGAAGCTGTTGGTCGATACTTCATCAAACTTGATAGATACTACACTGTATAGACAGATTATTGGATCACTGATGTACCTGATGAATACCAGACCAAACATTTGTTTTGCAGTGAACACCTTGAGTCAGTTTCTGGTAAAGCCCAAACGTGTTCACCTAGTGGCTGCAAAACATGTGATGAGGTACCTTAAAGGTATAATGGATTATGGTCTCAACTATGATGGAGATCATAAATTTACATTGAGTGGATATACTGATGCAGATTGGGCAGTAAGCATTGCTGACAGAGAAAGCACTTCTGGATGTTGTTTCAGTTTGGGATCAGCCATGATCTCATGGCAGAGTAGGAAGCAATCCAGTATTGATCTGAGCAAAGTAGAAGCAGAGTACATTGTCGCATGTTCTGCTAGCTGCGAAGATATATGGCTTTGAAAGTTGTTGACTGGCCTATTTGACTTGGAGATGAGAGAAACCGTGATTCTATGTGGCAACCAGAGCTGCATAAAGATGACAGAGAATCCTGTATTCCATGACAGGTCGAAGCACATAGAGATCTGCTATCATTTCATCCGTGACATGGTACAGAGAGGAGCCTTGAAGCTCCAATACATTAGCACGGATGAATAGGTTGCTGATGTGTTGACCAAACCTCTATCTCGTGTAAAGTTTGAACACTTTCGAGATAATCTTGGTATAGTCTAAAAGGACCCTCCCTGAAAGGGGGATTATATATGTTCCTTGCTTCTGACCTCGCTGTTAGACATAAAGCAAGATGAGTCATTGCTTCTGACCTCGTTGTTAGACGTAAAGCATGACGATGTGTGTTCCTTGCTTCTGACCTCGTTGTTAGACGTAAAGCAAGATGAGGCATTTCTTCTAACCTCGTTGTTAGACGTAAAGCATGACGTTGTGTGTTCCTTTCTTCTGACCTCGTTGTTAGACGTAAAGAAAGATGATTCATTGCTTCTGACCTCGCTGTTAGATGTAAAGCATGACATTGTGTGTTCCTTGCTTTTGAACTCACTGTTAGACGTAAAGCAAGATGATTCATTGCTTCTGACCTCGTTGTTAGACGTAAAGAAAGATGATTCATTGCTTCTGACCTCGATGTTAGATGTAAAGCATCACATTGTGTGTTCCTTGCTTCTGACCTTGCTATTATACGTAAAGAAAGATGAGTCATTGCTTCTGACCTTGCTGTTAGATGTAAATCATGACGTTGTGTGTTCCTTTCTTCTGACCTCGTTGTTAGACGTAAAGCAAGATGATTCCTTGCTTTTGACCTAGTTGTTAGACGTAAAGCAAGATGATTCCTTGCTTCTGACCTAGTTGTTAGACGTAAAGCGAGATGTTGATGTGTTCCTTGCTTCTCACCCAGTTGTTAGATGTAAATCAAGATGATTCCTCTCTTCTGACCTCGTTGTTATATGTAAAGTGAGATGTTGATGTGTTCCTTGCTTCTAAACTAGTTGTTAGACGTAAAGCAAGATTACTCCTCACTTCCGACCTAGTTGTTAGACATAAAGCGAGATGTTGATATATACCTTGCTTCTGACCCAATTGTTAGACGTAAAGGAAGATGTGACTGACACTGAGCTACTAGCTTATCAACTGTGACATTGAGCCAGTGTAGTACTATGATGTGCCAGCCTAGTGTTGTGATGAGGTATCATTTTTATTGATACATATTGATGCAGATGATGATGGCATTCTTTTGAGAATGATGATGTTGCCGATGAAGAAAAATTCCGATAACTCATAAATATGCCAATCAATGTTCCAAGATGATAGTGATGATACTGTCCTCCTGATTCCACTGATGATGCAGACCTCTCTCACTTGATGTTGTTGAAGAATACCCTTCTTGTTAAGGGGGAGTGTTGAAATAATCTAACTGCAAAGAGTATTCTTATTATTATTGTTATTTTATTCATAGGATTAATCCCCATTATGGATTAATCATGTCGGTAATTGTATTAGGACTAAATCCCCTTTTGTGGATTGGTCAACAGACAATTATAATAGGCAAAATAAGAAGTTGGCCCCAGCAGTTAATAAGAAGACCCAGAAATATAATAAAGGTGGGTTTACCCACCCAGATTAAGAAGTCGGCCCTGCCAGTGAAGAGACACTTCACAAATGCCAGAACTTGTATAAATAAAGGAGGCTAGCACCTCATTTGAACACAACTCACTTGCTCATTCTCTTAAGAGGCAAGATGCAATTACCAGTTGGAGAGAGGGAGAAGAGTGGCACATATTTTGGAGAGGACTATCTATATTGGTTTGAGTTATCTCTTGAACATTGTATTGGCAATTTATGATAAGGAAGTTTTTGCTGGGTTTTCTTCCCCTAGAGGGTTTCCCGGGATAAATGTTGTGTCTCTTGTGAATGTGTATTTCTCAGTGATCTTGTTCTTATGATGCTCTTGTCTATTGAAATGCAAAGAACTATAATAATGGCATAAACATTAATAGGGTAGATGTCTAGGTTATCTTATGTGATATAGTTGATCTATTAGTAACAATGATGTGTAATTGATTCTTGTTGTACAATGATGTAGATGAGAATAGAATGTGTAATATTGATGTATGTTATTGTCTCTTAACTCTTGTTCTTTTTTAAGTTTCAAAAAACAAAAAATTACGAGTACTGTACTCACTTATTTTGATGTCGTAACTAAGGAGACATTACATAGAGAAAGATTCCTTGATATTCTGAAGAACTTTCTTTCTCCAAAAAAAGTACGAGGAATGCAACAATATCAACAAAAATTACTCTGCACACAACGACTCAACAATAGCAACGATTGGCTCTTTCCTCAGCGCATAGGTGTGGTATTTTTGTCTCACATGTAGCACAAACAATTGGCTTCCCTTCTCCTATTGGCTAGCAGTCAACATCTTCATGCCTCTCACCAAATCTCTATCACAGAACAAATAATCTCCTTAGCTCTAATACTAAATTAATAAAATAAGAAAGACATTGATTCAAATAGAAATGTGAGACCAAATTGTCTCACACACTATGAATTCATCAAATGAGACATTACTTGTATAGTTTAAGAGACCATTTAACTAACTCTTAAAATTGTGGATCTAAAACCACATAGGATCTAAAGAGATAAAAAATCCCAACAATAATCTACAACCATAATCTATATTAGAGAACTAATTTCTACATTATTCTCTAACAAAAATAACCAAAATGAAATATAAATATTGATATTTACACTAACAAAAAGATGAATTTTATTTAGAGTTAAAACTTTTCATATACAATACAAATATAAATTTTATACTGTACTTTATTTAAAATAATATTGATATATATTTTTAAATGGGTGAATAAAAATGTTAAGAATTATTAAAATGTTTTAATTAGAACTATTTTATCTGAGAATGGGTGATAAACTCTTACCAAAACTTTAGAAATGATGATAAGTATGTACATTTTAAAAATAGAGAGTTAAAACTTTTCATATACAATACAAATATAAATTTTATAGTGTACTTTATTTAAAATAATATTGATATATATTTTTAAATTGGTGAATAAAAATGTTAAGAATTATTAAAATGTTTTAATTAGAACTATTTTATCTCTTACCAAAACTTTAGAAATGATGATAAGTATGTACATTTTAAAAATAGAGAGAATAAATTCTAATAAATAAAGATTTAAACATTTTAAAAACAAAATTATGTATATTATGTATAACACTATTATATATATTGGTAAATAATTTTTTAGAAATTACAATTTGTTATAAATATTTTAAAGAAAAAATCCTAAAAAATAAATATTTATAATAAAAAATAAAAATATGAGATATATATTTTCAAATAAGTTTTTTTAAGACTTTGGATGGGGTGATAACTAGCTTCCATGTCATGTGATATTTACACCAAATAATTATTCTTTGCTCGCCTCGTTTGGTGTTCCGACGACGTTTATTTATTCTCGAATTTTCATCTCCAACAAACATCTCAGCAACTGGCCTCCACCATGATTTTCACTCATGTGAAGTTGATGGATCTCCAGATCCTTACATGCCTTAAGGTTGACGTCTTCACTAGGAAGCCACCAAATCTTGTCATTCATTATGCTATGCATGCTCTCTGATTTTCCAACCTCTGCTTGTCTCTCTTACCTCGCTACAAGACTTTCTTCATGGATGCATGGGTCATATTCTCCTTCGTCTTCCTTAGTCTTCACCTCCATTGGTTCTTAATCATGCCCAAAGAGGGCGCTAGATCGATTCAAGTTGGATATCGGTCTAGCCTTACCGATCGAACCCCCTACACACATTGCCCACCTAAATCGTGTTGTTCTTGTCCTTGCCACTCCCAAATGGACAATCGCTTCTCCTCTCCTCCAACCGAGGTTGAATATTTCAAGCTTGCCACTGCTCCTATGACCACTTTCGACACCACCACCCATTTCCCCAACTCAGAAGCTTCCTGCAACTCTCTTCCTTCTCCCCCTCCCCACCCAGTTTTAACTCATGCTCAGAGATAAATCATCATGGAACTTCACCGAGATAATGATTAGCAAAAATTTCGCCAAGAGATGATGGAGAAATGCCTAGAATGGCTTCTAGACTTGATGGTGAAGAGCCTTGCACAACAACACACCGAAGAGTAATTGGTCCAAGTAATAATGGCCCCCAAGTGGCCAAAATCGTCAAGGCATTCCTTCCCCTAAACATTCTACGTTTTGGCTATTTTCTAGGGATATTTGCCCAAAATCAGATTCCAAGGAAAAGATAAAAACATATATATTTATGTTGCTTAATTCGAACCAAAAAAAAGAAAAAACATAAAATAGTTAAATGTCTTTTTATAATAATTACGTAATTTAAATATATATAAAATGTATGGTAAAAAAAATATTCAAAAACATTTTTAAAAATAAACATAGTGTTAGGATATATCATTCAACTATGAACCATCTTGTTACATTTAGGAGTATTGCAGAGGAGTTCCGTAATACTAAAACCAATCTTTTATGTTGTTTTGTTGACTTTAGAAAAACTTTTGACATGGTTCCTAGGAAAAACCTTTGGAATAGGTTGGAAGAGATAAAATTTCCTCTCGAGTTGAGGGTTGTTGCAATAAGGATGTATGAGAACGTTATTGATAATTTTAAAAACACTGAGGGATAGTCAAAAGAAATTAATTGCAATATCAGAGTCAAACAAGGTTGTCCCTTGTCCCCTACCCTTTTTGGCATATACATTGACAAGTTAGAAGATTTCTTGGAAAAAGAAGGTTGTGTCGGCCCTAATCTCACTAGTATAGTCAACAATATTCTTCTTTATGCTAATGATATCGTTCTTATGGAAAGGAGTCCCCATGATCTTGAAAACCAACTAAGAATCCTCAAGTATTTTTTCTCGAATATGGGTATGAATGTTAATACTGATAAGACTAAGGTCATGATTATTAAATCCAATAAGAACCCTTATGATACCTTCGTATATGACAACAACAACTTGGAGGAAGTGACTTCATACAAATATCTTGGAATTTATATTCACCACAAGCTCAATTGGAATTATAGCATTGAGAAAAGGATTATTGGGGGATGGAAAGCTTAATATGGGCTTGAAAACAATTGTAAATCATTCGATCTTTGGAATTGGGATAAGAAGAAACTCCTCTTTGAGACTCTTTTTACACCGTTTATTCTTTATGGATGTGAAGTATGTGGTTGTAGTATCTCTTGTGAATCCTGGAGAAAGATAGAGCAAATATAAAATAATTTATAACCTATAATATCAAAATTAAAGGAAATGTGTCCTATCCTATCCGATGCTCCTCTTAGAAACAAGCCTCTCCCCCATTGAGAACATGGCTATGACTAGATACCTAATGTATAAGAACAAGTTAAACAACATGGAAGACAAGAGACTTCCTAAAATTGCTTCAAAATCGAGTCATAACCACCATCGACTCAAGCGAGGATGGCATAGATATACTCGATCTTGGCTAAACTATTGGGGAATCACGGAAGACACCATTTTGCATAATAAAATTACTATTAAAAAAAACGTCAAATCAAAATTTTAGGAGAAAATGTGGTGTGATAAAAAGTTAGAGGAAAAAATAAAATTAAGGTATTATAAGGATGTAATCAACCCTAATCTGGAAGATCAAAATTATCTATCTATTTTTCCAAGTGTAAAGAAAAAAATAAGCATTTCTAAGATGAGAACAAAGTCTCACAAGCTCCATACGCCAATTCCTAAAATGACATGGGATGAAAGAGTGTGTCACCTTTGTGACACTAAGAAGGTTGAAGATGAAAAGCACTTTCTCTAAGATTGTATAGCCTATACACATATTAGATCTCATTTTCAAAATATTTGTCAAACTACCAACCTTCCTAACCTCTTAACTCAACAAAAATATGGTGATCTTGGAAAGCTTTTGTTAATGCTTTTCAAGCACATAAACAAAATTCTAAAAAATCACAAGTAATCACTTACCGTCTTAAGGTTTGCTAGACCAATTTGTGTTAGTGGATGTTAATCATCAATATCATCATATGGAAAGTTACTAGCAAAAACATCTAAATATATCACAAAAGTATAATGTTTTATACTAATTAAATAATTTAAATATATTATAAAATAAATTATAAACAACAATATTCAAAGACATTTTAAAAAATAAACATAATTTTACACATATATGAAAAGTTACTAACAAAGCATCGAAAGATATCAAAAACTTGTTCTAAGGAGGTTGCAAAATATCTATAGAAATCACTGGAATCAAAACGAAATGACCACCCCCTATTGCAACGACTACAATATTGAGATTACTAATTTAATTTGTTCTAATAATTATATGAATATATTTAACACCACATGAAACTTTAATATCCATAAATATTCCATTAGAAAATGAGAAACAAAAGTGAAAATACATATATACAATTTAACATCTTTTTAAAATTAAACTTTACATATATAAACTTCAAACATCTTTGTAAATTTGAGGTATTATTATTTTTTTTATTGGAAAAAGAAAAACAGTACTACTCTTCTAATATGAAAATACAATAAAAGTGAATGATATGGTTGGTTGATATCAACTACAAAGTGAAGCAAATGCTTGTCATGGATAAGGTATTGATTTATTAGACTTTCATGTTAAGTTTGGGCTTGAAGAAAAACATACATGCATTCAAATTTTTTTATATCCACAACTATAAAGTGAGTATTATTAAGTTTTTTTACTTAACTAATTTTTGAAATAATATTTACTTGTAGTTTAGTCTTAGTTTTATATTGATATTTTGAATAAATACAATGAAAATATTTGTAATAAATTATGTATTTCTAAAATGAAATAAAAATAGTTACATTTTAATTTAATTTAAATCTAATTTAAAGCTCTTCTTTTAAGAAACTGGTTCCCAAGCTCTCATTTCATTGATGTTGAATCTCCCATGTTCTCAAAAGAGTTCCCAACCAATTGGGGACATTCCCAACTAGTTCCCAAGCTCCTGAAACTTGGGGAACTAGTTTTAGAGATATACAACTATGGTTTATTTTAACTTTTTGAATTTTCATTATGTTATGTTTTGACTATATTTTATATTTTATAAATATATTGATTCGATATAATATAATATTATAAAAATTGATATCTAATATATAACAACAATAAATTTAATATAAATTAAATAATAATTATTCATAAATATTTATATATAAAAAATAACATTATAAAACTTAAATTAATTCAATTATTAAAAATAAACACATTGAGACAATATTACTAATAAACATTAATATATTTATATATTTTAATCAAAGTATAACATAATTTTTTAGAACATTACATGTAGTAATTTATTGATCATATTTTCTTTATTTATAAGTTTATCATATTTTGTTTATTTATAACTTTTGTATTAATAGATATGGATCCAATATAATATATTATACAAAATTTAATATAGTAATAATTCATAATTTTTTATTAAAAAAAAATATTATAAAATTCAAATTAAATTAAATATTATAAAACAAAAATAAGAGCAGATTGTTAGGATTTGGAGCAACTGCAATCTAGGGTTTGGTAGTCTTGGCCACAACAAAAGACAGCATGAGTGGAACTCCCTTCTATAAGCAGGGAGTGTTGGACAAGGAGAAAGGCCCAAAAGACGTAGGTTTCAAGAAACCTCAGGATTAAAACCGGAAAAGAATTAAAAAAAGAACCAATGAAAAAGCGATTGCATGAGAAAGAAGCTAGAAAAACTCAAAATGTTACACAAGAAACTTTAGCATCATAGCAAATCGTTTAGGAAAGTATGGAACTCAAACCTCGTTGATGCAACTTTATTAAAATCTGTTAGTTATGTAGAGCCAGGATATTTCACGACAGTGTAACATCTGAGTGTCGTTTTAATCGGTAATTCAGTAAAGGATCTATCCTTGCGTTATTTAATATTCTAGATTCTTAGATCTGTGACACGTAGTCATTTGGAGCTAATGTGTATAGACTCTTTTTTCAAGATATAATTTTCACTATAAATGTCATGCATGATAAGTCGACTCTTAAGACCATCCGAGGGTTTGTAAAATTTGGAAACGATAACCTGAACTATCGCTTAAAAACGACTGCCTCGAATTTTATGAACCTTAACGTTTTTGCAATTTTTTGAAATCTTGTTGATGTTTTCTATTAATAAGTCATAATTCCACTTTCTAGGAAAATAAACATTAAATACTTTTCATAATCACAAGGTTTTTACGAAAAAGTTAATTTAACCGACTCACCCGTTGGTGTCGTCGAGTGACCATATAGTAAAGAAAAAATAAAGTTTCTGAAAACTAATCATAACATACAATGCATAAAACAATCTGTTAGCAAACAAATTTTCCAACTCAGTTAAAACAATTAATGTTAATTAATTTAAATTAAAGTACAATGGAAAATATAATCCTGTAGGCTAATGAGAGAAAGCTTACTGTCATTACACTTGGTATCTTATTTCCATCCCCTCTCCTTTAATGCGGCAGGTCACTCCTTGGTTGCTCATATGTCATTGTCATTACATGTTATGACAATTTGACGCAAGTGAGATTGTCTTCATCCAGAGATGAAGGAGATCGTGATGAGTAGCAACTACAACGATTTCGTTCAAGTCATGCAAGCAGGGTAGAAGACTTAAAAGAATAAACATTGACTTTCATCCTTGCTCATAGACGTTGTAGCCTTTATTGTAGACTACAAACAAAGAGGAAGGAACAAAAACCTTCAATGCACAAAATGTGGGATTCATCAAATTCATGTTTAATAAATGTCATTCTCTAGTGTGCTAAGAGCATGGAGGATTGATCTTGTTGACTAATATCTTATCATGCTTATTCATAAAGGGGGTTTTTAAATTGTGAAAAACAAGGTCAATATATTGTAGGTATTGGGGGGATGTGGGGTATGGGGAAAATTTATAAGTATTAAGGGGTATAAAAAGTAGCATCTAGTAAAAAATAGGGGATATCTAGTTTAAAAGGGGGATCTTTTATTGGAAAGATGTATTGGGAGGGGGCTTTAACAAAAGGATTTTTGGGGATGTTTTTCAATATCTAGTGAAATTCAGGGTATTCTTTAATATCCCACGAAAACACATGCTATACCATAAGTTCAATAACTGGAGACCCTGTGGCGACTTGCAAGACATGAATTTGGACTTCTACAAATCTATGCCAAAGAGTAAGAAATTATGTGCATCTACTCTCTTGCTTTGAACCAGTTTGGTTGCTTATCAATTTATGTATTTTCATACAAGTACAAGTAGTTTCTCTCATGCATAGTGTAGTTTCATGTGTTATGTTGTTGGTTGGAATTGTGGGCTGTAATTTTTTTGGGATGTGTTGTATATGGGAAACAAAATTGGGAGATGTTCGTTATTTTGTTTTTTTAGAAGCAAGGTAAGACGATGAGGAGCTGTTGCAGAAACTATGTAGGCCAAAAATAGTCAAAGGTGTATGGGAAAAACCCCTCATGCATAGTGCAATTACTTCTAGTCTGTTACTAGCTGGAATTGTGGAGTGGAATATTTTTTGTTGCAGTGTGTTTTATATGCGAGATAGAAATGGGGGATGATTGTTGTTGTTTTTTTGTAGAGGAAATTTAAACAGGTCAAGGGTTCTTGTATAAAGTATGTACGCTGAAAACAATTGATGGTTAATATGAAAAAAAGGCATTCAGACAGATGAAGTTATTTTCAATTTTCAAGTGTTGTGGATTGCGAGTTACAAGAGTTTGGGTGTCAGGATTGAGCAAATCTATATTAGAGGGTAAGAAATTATGTACATTGCGTGTTATATGCCAAGGAAGATTAGAAATTGATTCTTACTTTGCATCCACAAATATGGATATTCAATTATTTTTCTTCGACAAATGAAATTAGTTTGTGTGTTTGTTGTCTAATAGTATGAGCTTCATGCATAGTACAAGTGTTGTGTTTTATTGGAGTTTTCCCTGGTGTTTTATTTAACCATTTTTTCGTTCATCATATGCAAGAATGTTGTGTTGATAGTTCTCTTTGAGTTTCATTTACATTTGATGATGTAGATAGCTTCATTTTTCAAAGGATATTGTGATGTGCAATGTGTTGTTGCTTATGTGCAGGGATGTTTGTTTTGCCGATTTTTTTACATCCCGCATAGATGTATATTTTGTGCTTTGTACGGGTTTTTTCCTAGTACAGCGAACATTTTGTCTATTTTCAATCATGTGTGGATAATTGTTACCGATTCTCTGGCATCCTTGCATTGTGGTGCTTTCGCATGTTGGAGCTTGGAATTTTTCTAGACAATGGATTTTCCCATGTTGTCTGGAGGATTTTTCCATGAACATATGCGGACACTTAGTGCAGTTATGTTTTCTACATTTTCATTTACATTTGAAGATACAAATAGCTGCATTTTGCAAAAAAATATGTCTTAATGTTAGGAATCTAATGCAATTGTTGCTAGAAATAGGTTCTGAGTTCATATAGATATCCTTGCAATGCATATATATCTTTGTTGTTGAGAAAAAGTAAGAAATAATGTGTTGATCCATTCCGTAATTCAATGGAAGGTGACAAAAATGCAAGGCTTTAAGGTTGAATGCATCAAACAAAGATTGTGCAAGAGTATATTAAAAAAATTGTCGAATGTAAAAAGATGATTCCTCTATAGTAAATGGTCAATATTGTGATGTGCATTGCCTTATTGCTTATGTGTGGAGACTTTTGTTTTAACGATTTGTTTGCATCTCGCAAAGGTCTATCTTTCGTGATTTGCACAGATTGTTCTCCTAACACAATGAACATTTGGTTTGTTTCGAATTCTTGTGCATAGAATCCAACATCCTTGCATTGTGGTGCTTTCGCAAGTTGGCACTTGCAATAGTTCTAAACCATGTATTTTTTCGATCTTGTTGGGAGGCTTTTTCTATGGACCTATGCGAGCACTTGGTGTAGTTATGTCTTTCGAACATTGTTCTACACCAAGGTACATTGCCAATGCATCCACGAGCTTTGATCCATTCTTCAATTCCATGGAAGAGGAACGAAAATGTAAGGGAGAGGTGGAATGCAACAAACAAAGAGTGTGGAAGAGAATATGAAAAAAATCATCCAATCTAAAAGGGTCGTTTCTCTATAGTAGATGGTCAATGTTGTGTTGTGCAATGCATTGTTTCTTATGCGCAGAGGATTTTTCTTTGACAATTTTTGCGCACTACACATCTGTATCTTTCGTTCTTTGCGCAAGTTTTTTCCTGACACAATCAACAATTGTTCTATTTTAAATTCCTGTGCAGAAAAATGATACAGATTGTTGGGGATCCATGCATTGTGGTGCTTTCACATGTTGGAAAATACAATAATTCCATTGTCTGGATTGTGGCAACGCATGTGGTTTCTGCAGTTCTTGGGTGATCCAAAATTTGTTATAACCCTAAATTTCTCTACATATGCATACCTGACATTTGGCCCTCTTACTTTCATTTTTTACCAAGCCATCACTAAGTTTCTCTTCTAAAAAAAACATTTTTTGAAGATGTACGTGCCCTGTACCACTATTGCCCGTGTACATATGCTTGTTGCACCACTACAACCCATGTACGTATGCATGTTGCACCTTTACAACCCACGTATAGTTGCAAAAGTTGAAAAAAATAAAAAGTTGCAAAGAATTCGTTGAGATTACGGGCTATTGGGTAGTTTCCCAACTAATCCACCGCCTATAGCCCATCACCCAACTGAATAACCATCCTTTTGTCATATAAAAGGAGGTGTTGGGGTCTCATTCCACATCTAGACATAAGAATAGTGAAACTCTTTCTGTTTCACATCCCCTTCTTGCCCCAAATAATTGCAACCCTTTTGTGAGAATTGTCTTAGAATTCCCCAATTTGCCATCCTTCCTCCATCAGAAACCCATTATACTTACCAAGAAGAAGGTTGAGAGGAGAATCCATACGGAGGTGCAGTTGGATTTTGGTGAAGAGTAGCCCAGACCAGGTTCATGGAGAAGTAGACATCTTTGGTTGTAAGTGATCATTGTATTATCAATAAAAGAAGTACTTTCCCTGTCCCAAATTATGGTGTATCGAATGTTTCCATTTGATTTATGTTTTTATTCTAACATCTAACCCTAATTTATAGATGAAATGCATGATTTTATCTTTCTGTTTGTCTTTCTTTGAATGCAAGCCAGCCTTGGGAGGATGTGTGAAGTCAGTGAAGCTTTCAAGCATAAGAGGATTATCACAGGACGTGGAGTAGAGGTACAGTTACTCGATCCTTCTCACTTTTATTTTCTTGTATGAGTCTCGGGTATGCTTGGAGTAGTTAGAGAAGTATGAGTCTTTTAAACGGTTATTGATCTGCCTACATTGTAAACCCTGGTGTTGCCATAGGGGGGTTTTACCCGCTAGCATAACTGGCAAACATACTAAGGAAGCCTTTAGGGTTTTAAGGGACTTTTTTGGTGTTGGATTGGTTTTATACCTTTTGAGTTTCTATTGAGTCTGTTGATTCTTTTAAGGGATTTTGGTCACCTATTGGTGCCATACCAGTTCTCCCTACCCTGTTAGTTTGTCTGTTCTATTTATTTTTTGAGGAATTACAGAGGTGTACGTGCCCTACAGTGCATCAGCCTGCGTACATATGCTCCTTGTCTAGTAAAAAACCCGCGTACATATGCAGGTTGTTGAAACAACAGTAGTGTACCTGGTTCAAGAAACTATTTATGAAAAAAGAGACAGCCAACCTCTTTCATGATTGAGATTTTACTTTTTAGGGTTTCTCGAATGAGTTCAGTGTCTTTGTTTTTATATTCATAGCTTGGGTTAGATGTCAGTTTGCTTGTTTTTTAAAGATTTCCTCTGTTTACTTCTGAAAGGGCTTTAGGCAAGTCTTTGAGTTTGTTGATCAACCTGTTTGGTGTCTTTAGTGACTCCCTGTGACCCATAGTGGGCCAGAGGTCAGTTTCAGTCTTATCTTGTATTTATTTTCCCCCTTCCATTTGCTTTAAATAAAAGAGAAAAAGTTTTATTTTAAGTTTTTCTTGTTTAAAGCATTTCCAAAAAAAAAAAAAAAAAACATTTCTTAGTTTGGTAAAGTAGTTAGGGTTAGTTATTTTACTTGAAAGGAAAAAGAGTTCATTTTTTAAATTCTTTACTAATGTCTTAGAACTTAAGTAGCTTGTAGTCGAGCGAAATTTGATTTTAGGTCTTCTTTTTAAAGATATTGAAAATAGTTAGTTATGAAAAGTTGGTTACAAAGAGCTAGTTGAAAATCTTTATTTTTCTAGAAGTAATTTTTCTTTCAGAGTTTCGTTTATTTCTCCTCCTTTCATCTCTCAAAAAAAAAATCACTAGTTTCACTCCCATATCCTTTGAGATAAAACAAGCCATTTAAAATGAACGCTAAAATTAAAATTAACTAAACTTTTATGTTTGTAGGGTCAATCAACTAGTTTAGGGTTAAAGCCTTGAATTAGGTTGGAGAGGAAACTCTTCAAGGATTTTAAACAAACATTGGATTCAGAGCTAGGGAGTGTAAAATTCCAGTGATGTGAAAGTTATCCGAGACCCCCCTCTAACACAAGGGCTAAACACAAGGTCGTGTGAGGAAAGGAAACGGAGATAACCCCTGCAAAGTCAGAGTAAACATAGTGGTAAACGCATATTGAGGATTTGTCGTGTGATAATATCTCTTACATTTTCATATGGAGCTTCGTGGACTTTGAATCCATTCGAGATCCTCATTTGTCTTTCGGGCCACCTGCTTTCGATACCCTTGGTAGGTTTCAGACTTGTTATCCTGCTCATTGCGGTCCACTCGACTATCGACTATACGTGCCTGGTGACTGTTCGCGAGATGGCAACTTAGTTTCCTTTATTCTAGGGACTTAGGTTTCAAGGCACCAATGACATGCTGCACACACATAAAAAGAAGCACACACATACACATGTACATACATTTGTAAAGAAATGTGATCCATAAGACATAATATATATATATATATATATATATATATATATATATATATATATATATATATATATATATCAAAAAGTCTCAGAGTAGATAGGTGGGTGCAAACGCCTAAAAAAAAATCATCGAGTATACATTACGGGGATTATGCCCTAAAAAATATGCAAAAGTTCCCTCGGCACATAATGAGTCCATCCTATCTAAGATCGGGGCCTATTGGCAATGTTGTAGTGAACGAAATTATTTTCCAAACATCGAAAAAGTTGGACCCAAGTTCCTAGCACCCCAAGAACATGAGGTTACATAGGTGGCGAGAGATCCCCGATCTCGACGATGGGAACTGCACGAGTGAGTGCAATGAGGTTATGCTCCACCCATCTCAAAAATCTCTCAGCCTCTCTAGATGGATGTCCCCCTGCGATTGTTGGTCTGTCGACTGCTACTGGTACTGCCTCTGGTTGAGGACATCTTCTAGTCCTCGAGAAGTCTGTCGGGCACACTGATCCCACATCTGTACATAATAGATACATACTTGTCAATACTATGATACATATAAACATGGTATATAAAATAAACTAAAAATTCAATAACTTAAAAAACACATACCTATCTCTCCTCACTCCTCTCCAAGAGGTACGAGCATGTCTGGATCTCTAGAAAAGTTGATTCCAGTGTAGGGGTAGTCCTCTATCATTGGAATCTGTCGTGCCCAGTAGTTGAAAAAATTGTCATCGAAGGCCTCTATGGTCCTTCCTCCCCCCTGTCATGGAAACAATGTTGCCCATCTACACACCGCTGGGAAGGAGGCCACATGCCCCCATACTGTCTCTCTCCAACTCAGACTGCATACCCTCTCAAAGAAGAATAAGCACAAAACAATATCGAACCCAACGTTCTTGTTGCTACGCTCATGACAATCTGTAATCTTCCTCTTGATGCAAGTGATCATGGTCATACTCCAGTCGAAAATTCGTGAATCTAGCCACTGCATTGCACAATACAAGTGCACTCGGGAAGCCTGGTGGACAGTCATGTATCCATTGATCCACCCAATGAGAAGTAGGATCACCTTCAGTGACAAGTTGGTGATCTTACTGATGGGCACTTGAGAACCTACTTTCTCAGTTCTAGCCTTGCAGTGCATCTCGATGTAGTCAGCGATGTTGATGGGCCCAAAAGGAAATGTGCACAACTTGACTAGTTCCCCTCTTCTCGAGAGGCCAGTCAAGAAATATACATCCTCAGAAGTTGGAGTCAACAACTTCTCATCAATCATGAATGCCTCTGCGTCTTGGTGCCATTAATCCACCAAGGCATTCAGTAGCCTGGGTTGTGCCCTCATAAGCGGACACTAGTAGAACTTGCATAGCCCACAATGTTTCAATGCGGAAATGGTAGTAGGCTCCTCATTGACCAAGATATCAATCTCATCTTGTTCCCTCTCCCTCTAGTGGACATACATCATGTTCCATGACAGTTCAGAGGGGAGTTAGCTCTTGCATTTTTTTATTTTCCCCATACTTTTGAGGGTGTACGTGGGTTGTTTTGGACACAATCATGTATGTACATGGGAGAACTCTTTTCTACCCATGGACATATGCCGATTTTCCTTGGAAAGCTTTCATACATGTAGGGCCTCCCTTTTTTAAGAGGGCATGCCCTCCAAAAAACTAAAAACAATGCATGAAATAAGAATTGGAATGCAAGAGGGATGAGTTTATACTTACTTGGTCTGAGTGGATGTTCATTTCATCCTTGAAGCTCCCGAAATCAACTCTTTTAGAAAAGGGGTGTTTTTTTACCTTTTGGTTAATTTTCAAATTGCAATGGTGAAAATGAGTTGTCAGCTTCTATTTATAGACTTATTTGGCCTTTTTTGCCACTTTTTTGAACCCTTTTGTCGTTTTTTCTGGCTTAAAAATCATTTAATTCGGTTCTTGAGTTTCTTATTGGATGTTATGATGCACTTTTCCTTTTGGTTTGGTAACTTTTTTGGGAGATGGGTCACTTCTAAAGGTCCCTTGGAAAAAGTCATTTTTCCAACTTTTTGTATATAAGTTAGGATTCCACCTCCACTTTTTGCATCTCGTTGTCTTTTCCTCTTTGCCATAGGATCGATCCCACTGAATTGCGACATGAAACCATATTTGTTGATTTATAAGTGTCATGATTAAGTGGTAAATCCTACCTTTACATGGATTCCTTAGATAGATCCTTGTTGCATTTTGGCATCCATGCTGTCTCTAATGACTTTAGGCTCGGAATTTCTTGTTAGTCCTGTCATGATTAATAGATTGAGCCTCATTCGTATAATGCATCATCACTCTTGGCCTCACCCTCAGGAATCCCAAAAATGAGCATGCTTTGTTGTCTTTCAAGCTCGCTTTGAAATCCGAAAGCAACATCCGATGAGACTACATTTATGATTTTCAATATTGTCTGGATTTACTGAGAAAAGTAACTTCTTGGAGTCTTCTTTAAGCCCTTTTCAGACTCTCTAAACATGAGAAGATTGTTGAGCGATCTTGTTGTCCTTCACGCTTGCCAAACTCAAACTTGAAGGCACGTCTGTCTGATGGTAGTTTACCCCTTTCTCAGTCCGGATGGTCAATTTTATGAATAAAGATATACTATAGGAGCTTTGGTTCGCTAGAAGAGTATTCTTAGGTGTAATTTTAACCCTTTTTTAGGCCCGAGGGACTAAATTTATGAAAAAAGAACCCCCACAGAGTCCATAGTTAAGGCCTTTTCAGACTCCCTAAAATTGAAAAGATCATCGAGTGACCCTATTTTTTCACACTCGTTAAATTGGTCCAAAAGAACATCTATTGGGATGAGTTTACCCCTTTTCTGGCCTATCGATTATGGAGGAAAAAAGGTACACCTTGGGAGATTCATCTAGCCAAGAGATTTATCCTCAGTAAATTTTATACTTTTTCGGGCTAAGGAGACTAAATCTAGAAAAAAGTAGTGAGTCCATAGTTAAGCTCTTTTCAAACTCCTTAAAATTGAAAATATTGTCGAGTGATATTGTCTTTGTCACACTCATTAAAATGGTTTTGAATAGACATATTTTCAGTGCTAGTTTACTCATTTTTCTAACTGACTAGACTATTTCTGAAAAGGGTACCCCAGTGGAGTCTTCTTTTACGTTTTTTCAGACTCTCTAAATGTGAAAAACCACCGATCTTACCTTCTTTGGGCTCGTTAAAATTACATTGAAGGGGGTTTCATCATTTTTTACTAATCGCATTTGCATCTCTACGTCTTTGGCCTAATTTTGGCTTCATGTTGCTCTCAAATGAACCTTTGAAGAATGCCTTATACGCAAGCCTTGTAGCACTTTTCCTCTACGACTTGACACCCTGACCCAAGGAGGAATTTTCCCCGAGTGTCCTTTTCCTGCACATGTCTCCTTGATCTGATCATTAGTGTGTTCCTTGCGCTTGGAACTAGTATGCTTGCGACACTCGTTCCTCCTTTGTAACATAGCATTCTTTTGTTATTTTTCAAGTTCTTTAAAAAATTGAAAAAGACAAAAAAAATAAAAAAAACCCAAAAAGAGGGGACGGGAAATATATATTCCTTTTGGCAGCACAATGAGTCTCCCTTGAGAGTTAATGTGTTCTAGTTATGTGTTTGGTCCCTTTGCTTCTCAGGGGGATAAGGTGGAAGAAGAGTACCAGTGTTGGCTATGAAGTAATTTTTTAATTTTAGAATATTTTATGGTGACTATGAAGTAATTTTTAAAAATGATCGAAAGGTCGGGAATTGCAGTAAATTGTAGCAGAAAAGAGACAAAGAAACTATAATTATAAAAGTCACTATAAAGTTAATGCCATGATAGACGGTCTGTTTCAACTTTCAAAGTATAGCCGACTAGCTTGTCTCTCTCAAAAATATACCTATACCTTTGACAAACAGATACACATTTTCATATTCCAAGCTTATGTGTTACAATTTTTTAACCATTTTACAGAAGAAAGAAAATTCCAAATATTAATAATATAAAATTAAAAATACTTGTAAATATAATTTGTTTTAAAATAATAAAAATTATAATAAGGAAAATGTATTAAAATTAAATAATAAAATCCATTAATATATTTATATATTTTAATCAAGGTATAACATAATTTTTTAAAACAATACATGTAGTAATTTATTTATCATATTTTCTTTATTTATAAGTTTATCATATTTTGTTTATTTATAACTTTTGCATTAATAGATATGAATCCAATATAATATATTATACAAAATTTAATATAGTAATAATTCATAATTTTTTATTAAAAAAAAATATTATAAAAATCAAATAAAACTAAATATTATAAAACAAAAATATGAGTGGATTGTTAGGATTTGTAGCAACTATAAGCTAGGGTTTGGCTATTGCGGCCACAGTAGAGGACAAAATGAGTACCAAAGGGGTGGTAATGGAACTCCCTCCTACAAGCAGGTAGTGGTGGACAGGGGGAAAGGCCAAGAGGCATAGGTTTCAAGGCACCAATGATAAGCACCTCAGGATTAGAACTGGAAAAGAGTCAGGAAAGGAACCAAGAAAAAAGTGAGTCCATGGAAAAGAAGCCATAGAAACTCAAAATGTTCTGCAACAAACAGAGGGCCCCAATGGGGCAGAAGGGCTCAACTCGTGTAAACCTAAAACAACAATGATACCCAAGGTCATCCTGAAGGATCTGTAAACACAAGTCTACAGGGACCAGATGAAGACAGATGCACTAATATACAAGTTTATGGGTTTGTGGCCCATAGAAAGAACATTGTGCAATTGGATTAAATATCAATGGAAGCCAAGCAGAGAAGTGGAACTCCAACTGGGCTAGAAAGGCTTCTTCACGGCAGTATTCATGAACCTAAAAGACAGGGATAAGGTTTTTGAGGGGGGGGCATACTTCCACGTCTTAGTAGGACTATATATGCATCCATGGAAGGAAATTTCTCCCTAATAAAAGAAACTTTAAAAAATGTACTTGTCTAGCTGAGAGTTTACTCCTTGCCATTAGATTACTGGCTATCTTCCACCTTCGAAGAAATAGGGAAGAAACTGGGAAAATATGTGAAGACTTCAGAAACCACCCTAAAAGGGAGATATACATCCTATGCAAGAATCTTCATAGAGATGGATGTGTCGGGAGAAATCCCAGAAGCCATAAGTCTGGAATTCATGGATGAGGAATGGATACAAAACACTGACTACGAGCAAATCCCTTTCAGATGCAGAAGATGTCACGAACATGGACACCTAATAAGAGAATGTCCTCTCAATAAAAAAAATAAGTAGAAACCACCAAACCACAACAGGATGAGGACGGATTTATAAAGCCGAACCACATAAACAGAGCTAACAAGAAACAAAGAAAAACCCCAACAGGGAGAAATCTGAAGTCTAGGAATAGAACAAAAGAACAGGACAATACCAACAAAGGGGCAGAAGGAGGACAGGAATTGGAAAAAGCTAAAGAAGCCAAGGAACAAGCAACAAATGAGTCCATAGATAGCCCAAGTAATAAGAAGGAACAAGAGTGTAGTGCAACTCCTATGGAAGGAGAAACCAGAGATGGAAACACCCCCATGTAGGAACATATGAAGAAATGGAAATGACTCCAAGCAAGGTAGGTACAGAAGATCCTGATCTCAGAGACCTTGTGGAAAGGGAGGAATAGATCTCCCAAACATATTGGAGCAATGGAAAAGGTAGGGCATAGACAATGTACCAGCAGAGCAACCAGATTGCATCCAATACATGTTCCTCCTAAGAGAGGAAGCCAAATCCGTAGGGCTCAAGCACACACACGGGGAGATAGGACACCTAGGAATCAAAGCAGGCGAGGGATAACCACAACTCTCACCCAAGCAGACAAGAATCACAAAAGGAAGGAAATCAAACAGTTTAGCCCTACAAGAACTCGAAGCTCTACTGATAAACTCAGGTAAGATCAAGAAGCTCTTTTCCAACTCCCCCTCACATGTTTAAATTGATATTATAACATGGAATATAAGAGGCCTAAACAATCCACGAAAGCAGAGAATCCTTAAAAGTAGACTTAGGAAGGAACAAATGGGCCTCTATTTCATCCAAGAGACAAAATGCACTACAGACAGAATGGAAACAATCAGCAAAAAACAATGGAGCAAGTACAAGATGATGGTTTTCGAAGGACAACATATGGCAGGAAATATTCTCACTTTGTGGAACCCATAAGTGATGAGCCTAATAGCAGTTGAATCCATCAAGCACAGACTTTCGGTTATCATGCAAATCATTGGAAATATGGAGGTGATTCTATGAACCAATGTGTATGTACCCCAAAGGTTAGAGGAAAAGAGGAAAATGCTTCTAGACCTAAAAGACCTAAAAACCCAATCCAACAACCTCCACTAGATCCTGGCAGGGGACTTCAACATCATCATGTCACTTGCGGAGAAAAAATAAGGTACTAGGATATTGGATAGAGATATGCAAGAATTATTAATGTTCATAGACACAACATATATGGTGGACATCAAAACCAATAATGGACAGTTCACCTAGAACAATAAACTGATGAATTAACATCGGGTAGCACCAAGACTAGACATATTCTTGGTGTCAGAGTCTATCATTCTACAAGGGTTAACCTTAGACTATAGAATCCTTCCCTAGGGAGGGTCTGATCACTGGCCATTCCAACTAGAAGAACACTTCCAAACCACGTCGAAGAATAGACCCTTTAGATTTGAGAAATTTTGAATCGAACACCCCACTTTCAAGGAGAACATCAAACAGTGGTGGAGGGAGGAACAACTAGAGAAAGGGACAATGATGTTCAAACTCTATAAGAAACTAAAGTACATCATATATAATCTCAAGGAGTGGAACAAGGAAATCTTTGGAAATATAAACCGAGAAAAAAAAAATATTGAAGACAAAATGAGAAAAATCCAGGAAATATGCTTAGCCGAGGATCTATACAGAGGATCAAAAAAAGGAAGAGATCTAGATGACCTAGGAATGGGGAGACAGATGTCAACATGAAGAAACTCTATGGTGAAAAAAGTCCTGAATCAGATGATTGTTTTTTCATAGAACAACCATTGCCAGAATAGCCCACAACAAAATCCTGAGAATTAAGGATCAGGATGGGATCGAGAGAGAATCCCACAAGGATATTGAAAATACTCTAGTAAATCACTTCCATGGGATAGCCCAGGAACCCAACAAAGACCGAACGAAGGCCATCCAAAGGGTAACTCATCACATCTCCCATCTAGTAACCGAGGAACAAAATAACATCCTAAATAAACCCTTCGCTAAGGAGGAAATTGATCAAGTGATCCAGGAGATGCCCAATGGGAAAGCCCCGGGTCCAGATGGTTTCACAATGGAATTTCTGAAAGCCTGTTGGGAAGTGTTCAAACATGATTTTTGTAGGGTAGTGGAGAGCTCCAGATGGTCAACCTCCATTATAAAAGTGCTAAATGCCACAATGATTACTCTAATACCCAAAGAAAATGAAGCCAGGACCCTTGACCGATACAGAACCATAGCTCTATGAAATGTGGTCTACAAGATAATCTCCAAAGGCCTAGCCAATAGATTGAAACCCCTCCTACCCACACTAATTTCACAAGAACAGGTGGGTTTCATGGAAGAAAGACAAATCATGGACAACATCATCCATGCCCATGAGCTAATTCGCACCTTGAAAATCCAGAGGAGAGGGGGGATGATCATACAACTTGACCTAGCAAAAGCCTATGAAAAAATTAGTTGGCACTACATGGTCAAGACTCTGTAAGCCTTTGGTTTCACCCAACACTGGATCAGTTGGACTGACAGCCTAGTCTCAACGACAAGTTACTCTCTCCTAATAAATGGAGCCCTAGCCAAACCTTTCTAACCTACGAGAGGCATTAGACAAGGAGACCTGCTTTCCCCCTTCCTGTTCATTATGATGATGGAAGGTCTCAGTTGAAGCATAAAATGCACAACAACAGCGGGAGAAATAATAGGTATCAAACCTTTCGAAAACTTTCCTACTTCCACACATCAACAATTCATGGATGACACCTTACTCCATGGAACAACCACGGTCAAGGAAGAAAAATCCTATAAAAGAATCTTAGAAGAGTTTGGGGAAGCCTCAGGTGCTGAGATCAATCACTCCAAATCTATGATTTATTTCTTCAACACCAACCCTGCAATCCAAAGAAACCTGAAAAATATTTTGGGATTTGAATGCAAAACACTCCCAAAAAACTACTTGGGCATTGCCCTAACAGACAGAGCATAAAAAATGGCAAGATGGGAAGGAGTGATCAACAAGTTATAGGAGAGGGTGAAAAACTGGACATACAAATCCCTCAACATAGCAGGGAGACTCATATTGACCAAGACGATTATGTAAGCAATGCCAACGTATATGATGTCCGTATTTTCTGCCCCCAAAGGGATACTACAAAAAATAAGAACCATCCAAAGGGACTTCCTATGGAGAGGAGCGGAAACAAATAAAAAATGGGCCCTGGTGGCCTGGGATAGGGTCTGTAAACCAAAAATCAAAGGAGGTCTGGAGCTATAAGACCCACAACTAACCAATGAAGCCTACATGGAAACTTCTACACCATGGGTAAACCTCTGGAAGGCCAAGTATTCCCTAGACATAAATGACCAGGACTGAATCTATTTTAGATGCACCGGGGAGGGATCAACCATCTGAAATCTAGCTTGGTGAAACAAAACCTGGATCCAGACATAGAGATTTTAGGAAGTGAGGAATGGTAAAACATCCATATTTTCAGAATATGCATGGCAACAAGAACGCAGAATGGAAAATCCGGATAGGGAGGAACTCGAACAAGACATGATTGTGCAAGGAAAAACCAAATTATACCACTATTGGAAACAAGAAACAGATCGCAATAGATGGAGAATCTGGGACAATCTTAGTTTGAAAAATAGAGATCGGACTGCAACAATCATGAAAGAGGTCGAGGAGGAACTGAGGAAAAGGAAACTTGCAGTCTCGGAAGAAGAGGACCAACTAAGATGGGGCCAAAAAAATGGTGGGGAATTTAACTTGAAAGAAGCTCGACATTACATCGCAGACTAGGACCAAGAATATCCAACACAACAATGGGATAAGCTTTGGAACAAACCCCCAATGGCCAAAAATAAAAAATTTCAAATGGTTAGTACTTCACAACCGAATTCTAACTTGGGAACACCTAAGGAAAAGGGGGTTCATTGGCCCATCACGATGCCACCTCTATCAAGCTAAGGAAGAAACAACAAATCATCTCCTCGATGAATGTAACTACACAACAGAGATCTGGGACTGGGCAACAGGTATCTTTTGACAGTCTAATAGGATCCGAGGTAACATCTGCGCAGCCATCAATACCTGGACTGAGAATTTCAGCGAAAATGAAGAGGTCAACCTCTATTGGACTCTCATTCCGAGGATGATCATATGGCAAATATGGAAAGAGGAACTGACACATCTTTAGGAATGAAATCCGACTGAAAGGGAAACTCAAGGAAACAATAATCTCTCTGATAAGAGAAACGATGCAGAGCCGCAACTACCAGATGGGAAGAGTGAAAATCCTAGGCGAGGACGCCCAAGTCCTAGAATATTTTCACCTAAAAGATGGGCACAACTGCACTCAAGTAAGGTGGCTACGGCAACTCCAAATAGGTGAGCGCAATTGGAATCCCCCTCCAGTAGGGTTCCTCAAGTTGAATTTCGACAGGGTGGCAGAAGGAAACCCAGGTATGATAGGAATGGGACAGGTAATCAGGGATAGTGATGATAACATAATCTAGTTGTACACTAGGAGTATGGGAAATTCAACCAACAACGCAGCAGAATTCAGAGCCCTAGAGATCGGCCTCAAGATTCTAATTCGTGAAAGGATGACAAATACCATCGTGGAAGGTGACTCCACACTAGTTATCAACACAGTGAAGAGACTCCAAAATGGCACCAGATTGGGAAAAATTCAGAGGCACTGGTGCTTGGCACACACCCTTCAAAAAATCCAGGAGCATCTGCAAACGATGAACACAGTAGAGTTGCACTAGGTACACAAGTCATCGAATGGACTAGCGGATAGAATCGCTAATGAGGGGGTTACCAAGGAAGGACTAGATCTAGAGACTACCTGGAGTAACATCCTGAATGGTCAGTTCATAAAAGACTACATCCAACTAGTGACAAAGGACCGTTACAACAACCAAAGTACATAAGGTCACATCGAGGAGGGAGGTGCAAGGCCAACTGGCGGGCACCAAGGATCCAGGTAGAGTTTGACTACCCAACACTTGACCACAAGTTACAATGCAAACTTAGACCACATAGCAGATGGGGGTATGGCACCAAGGTCTTGTCAATAGAAATAAGTACAGGGGTAGTTTGTATGAAAGTATAGACAACAATTAGCAGGTCGCAAATGATGAAGGGAAAAAGGTGGTACCATGGACCAGTAAGGAAACACCTTACCCAAGCACAAGTACAGGGAGTGTCACAGTTAGTTGTACAATGAGGAGGGGCAAGGGCCGGTGCAGGGTTTACGGCTGGGTCATCATGATCACACATACCGAGACAGGGAAAAAGGATGGGAAGATTCACCTCTATGGGAAAACCATGATTTCTAGGACGAGCCCGCAACTAGGGAAATCCCATAAATGAAGAAGAACTAGGAATAGATACAGAAAGGAAAAGCACAACTGTAGGAGCTACCACAAAAACAAGGGCTGTGTAGATAGGAACAGGAGGAGAGACCAAGGAAAAAACTACCACAAACCAGTCGAGATGGTACATATGAAGAGAACGCACAATAAGAGAATCCCCCAAGGGAAAGAACCTCTGACAAGCCCTTGAAGGATTACAAGGATGGAGTAAGCATCCAGAGACACCAAGGGAACCTTTCATATGTTGTTCGAACCAAAGGGAAAAGTGACCATCACCAGATGGGAGAAAGAAATCAATGTTAAACGCAAGGGTAAAGCTTGGGAGGAACTGATTTAGGAAGCATACAAGATAATGGACCCAGGGGTCACGCAGCCCAGAGAAACCCTCTACCACAAAATGATGGAGATGGCATGGTGAAAAAAGATGTTAATATGCAAGGTGAGATATGAAAGGAAAGATGCCATCCGGAAAGATAACAGGGACCAAAAAAAATAGCTAAAAGGGATCCTAAGTCACCTCAACAACCTGGAATCCAGTACAGAATGGCTAGTTCAGGACCAGAGGGATCAGAAGGAGAAGATGGAGCGAGTGGAAACCTAATTCCACATATACTTGTGTTATTTCCATCACGTTAGTGGACGGGAATGGAGCACTAGCCCATACTAGAAAGACTCGTATGGTGGTCCAGAAAGAAGAGAACAAGGACAAGGAGGATGAAGGAAAGAAACATATCATCATCCTGGACTAGCGCCTGTTTTAGCCAATGGTCAAGTCATGTTGCTCAGCAAAGGGTCAGCCTCAATTTATGTTTTGTGTCTTTTTATATATATGATTTTGTTTATCTTTTCAAAACTGGATATGGTAGAACTAGGTCGGTTTCCCAAGGTGGTGGTCCAACCATACCCCTCTGCTATCCCAGAAAATGCAACTCCAAAACCCCTGGTCTGGTTTTCTTGTGGGTGAAACCACACAAGAGTTATGAATTTGGCGACAGAGTTTTCTTGTGGGTGAAACCACGCAAGAGTTCGATAAAGTTTGAAAGGGGTGCTAAACTCTCTCCTAGGTTTGTGGGACCTTTCGTGGTTGTGGAAAACAAAGGACACATGGCTTATCGACTAGCCTTTCCTAATTCTTTGAGACGTATGCATGTTGTATTTTATGTATTTGTTTTGCGACACTATATTAGTGATCTGTCACATGGTATTGACGTGAGTTCTTTGCAAGTGTCAGACAAGGGTTCTCTCATGGTGGAGCCAATCCGCATTCTATACCATCACATTTGAAAACTAAGGCATTGAATAGTCAATGAGGTCAAGGTCCGGTGGGACAAGTATAGTTCACACTCGGCTACCTGGGAGGACGCATACGAGATGTGTCAACAGTTTCCTTACTTGTTTGATAAATTAGACATGTAGATCTATGTCTGATACATTTATTTACTTGCATTTATATAATGTACAAAATTCAAGACAAAGTTTAAAACAAGAGGGGGTGTATGTAACATGCCGCTCTACTGAGCACACTTTTATTGACATATTCTTTGAGGACACTTGCATGGAAGTGATCTGGTTATGGTATATTATGATTTCGTTTCGATTATGGGTTATATATGATGATGATGATGTATTGTGACTTATAACTATTTTGATGTATATGTAGTGGCAGATTGTATTGATGATTTTTCATGAATGTGTAGAACACATGATAGGTTATGGATGTTGATGGCATCAATGGACTTCCTCGGACTCCGGATTGAGTCAGAGAGTGGATTGTATTTTGATAGAGTATTTCATTTTACGCTCATGTGACATATTATTGATTACAATATGATTTATGTATATGGATTATTGACAACATTTTTTTCAATGGATGTAGGCTTGACAATTCTTGCTAATCTGAATCACATAAGGAGTAGAGGGGCCATGCATGGAAACTAGACATTGAGGGAGAGGTGTGGCAGTGTCTCTGTCATAGCCTACTAGCACTCCTGTCGTGGTTGAATGGTAGGTTAATTATTACCTAGTTTGATAAGTCCACGATGTTGTGAGTGCAGACTGAGACAGTCGCTCACAAAGATTCTAATGGGCGTGTGGTGCAGACCCCCTTAAAAATATTAAATAAATTAAAAGGAATTGAGATAAATCAAATTCTAGGAAAAATTGAGTAAAATCTAAAATTTGGATAAAATGCACATGTGTGCATGAAATTAATAAATTGGATTTTTAAAATAGAAGAAATAATAATATGAGAGAATAGGTGTACACATAGAATGGTATCTAGAGTCAAGCTACCACTAGTCTAATTATAAAAATACTCTTAATCCAACTCTAACTAAGATCTAGTTAAGATACACTCATTAAATGAGAATTTGGGGAAGAAAAGGACAACTAAGAGTGAAAATAGGAACACATTGGGGACTCTGAAGGAAATTGGCATTTTCAACAAATTAAGAAACACAAATTTCAACAAAAATTATAATTTTTTAACACACCAAAAACTCCACAACATTTAGATTATACAATCTTAGTCACTCAAAATAATGAAACTTTAAACGTCAACGCTTCGTTGCTTAAGGCTCTCCTTCTTCACATTGTTGACACATACACTGAGCCACATGTGAAGGGTCTTAATGCTTGCCTTCTTTACATTGTTGACATGCACACTGAACCACAAGCTTCACCAGCGCTACTTTGTAGCTCTGTCACTACAATGACTTGTTGCTTAAGGCTCACCTTCTTCACATTGTTGACACGTACACTGAGCTAGACGCGAAGGGTTCTTAAGGCTCACCTTCTTTACATTGTTGATAGACACACTAGACCACGAGATTCACCAGTGCTACTTTGTAGCTGCACATTAGAGTTCGAATACGTCAACCAAAAAAAAAGAAATGTTCAAAGGAAACGTACCCAAGTGAGAGATCTCCACACACACACACACACACACACACACACATATATATATTAAATAATAAATGTAAAAGAATATGTAAAAAATTTGAATTTTTATGTTGTTTATGGTTTATATGGATTAATGTAACCGACCCACCCGTTGGTGTCATCAAGTGACCAGCTAGAGAGATTAGAAACGGTGAAGAGAGCAGCCTTCCACTCACTAATTTCTTGTTCACTGTGTCTTCCACTAGTCTGATGGTGTTGGAATGCCTGGGAAAATGGGTTGTCAAATCAGTCTGGGTGACGAACATGCGAAGGAGACATTTTGTAAGACAGGGGAATGGTCCTACCCTGCTCCTACTATGCAATGAGTGAGACTTCCTTGAGGAACCAAAGAGAGGTTTCTTAGTCTACAAGAATGTTCCTGTCTTAGTTCCACATGGAAAAGGTACATGGCGGGTTAATCGATATTAAGAAATCAGAAAGGGCATGGTAGGATGGTTTTAGTGCAAACATCTTTAGAAGATTCGTTCTTGACCAGAGAAGGCACCTAAGATGAAAGTATAGCAAGCGAATAATACAAAAAGAAATCACCAAAAGCCACTTTAGTGAAATTGAAAAGTAAGAAAAGCTTATTTCTTGTTTTTTTAAATGATTTATGTTAAATAGGGCGATATAAATTTGTTTTTTAAATTGTATTTTTGAATGTTAAAATGGATTCAATTTGCTGAAAACCTCTAGAATACTCAGATTATACATAATTAATCATTCAAATTTGCAGAGCCAATAATTTCTCGTAACAAAATTAAATAAAACAATTTCTTTAGAAAAAAGCCAAAACATAGAACATTTAAACTATCACCAAAATCATTTCTTCATCCATTATCACACACAACCCATTATCACACATAATTTTTTAAAGAGGAATAAAAAACAATAACAAAACAAATTTAGAATAACTATAACAAAGTTTAGAAAAAAACTACATCAAATGAGCTAAAGTATAGAGTCAAGAAAGGGTATATGAATAATAAATATTGAAAACAAATTTGGGAAGAAAAATTAATCCCTCAAAACGCAGATTATACAGAATTAACAATTCAAATTTGCAGATCCAATAATTTGTGGCAACAAAATTAAACAAAAAATATCCTTGGAAATGAGCCAAAACATAGAACATTTAAACTATAGCCAAAATCATTTTTTCATCCATTATCATACATAAGAAGAATGCAAAACAATAACAAAATAAATTTAGAATAATTATAACAAAGTTTGGAATAAGACTCTAACAAAACGAGTTTAGAATAAAACTACATCAAATGAGCTAAAGTATAGAGTCAAGAAAGGGTATATAAATAGTAAAGATTGGAGACAATTTTGGGAAGCAAAACTATAGCATATGGCTTAGAGTACAGAAAGTCAAGGAAGCGTCTCATAGATATTCGAGGGATATCAATGACGCGGAGAGGGAAAACTGATATCGAGCGATATCGTTGAAACAAATAAAGAACAATGATGATGAACTGATTGAATGGAAAAAGCAAGGTGGAATTGACGAGCTTTGAGAGAAAACATTAATGGTGAATTGATTTAATGGAAAAAGAAAGAGGGAATTGATGAGGTTTACAAAAAACATTTTAAAGGGGAATTAAAGTATCAAAGAAAAATTTAAGGTAAGTAAAAAACAAAGTTTGTGAAAACTAATCATAACATAACATGCATAAAACAAATAGTTAGCAAACAAATTTTCCAACTCAGTTAAAACAATTAATGTTAATTAATTTAAATTAAAGTACAATGGAAAATATAATCTTGTAGGCTAATGAGAGTGTTGAAAAGATTATTGTCATTACACTTGGTATCTTATTTCCATCCCCTCTCCTTTAATGCGGCAGGCCACTCCTTGGTTTCTCATATGTCATTGTCATTACATGTTATGACAATTTGACGCAAGTGAGATTGTCATCATCTAGAGATGAAGGAGCCCATGACGAGTAGCAACTACAACGATTTCATTCAAGTCATGCAAGTAGGGTAGAAGACTCAGAAGGATAAACAGAGACTTTCATCCTTTCTCATAGACGTTGTAGCCTTTATTGCAAATTGCAAACAAAGAGGAAGGAACAAAGACCTTCAATGCACAAAATGTGGGATTCATCAAATTCATGTTTAATAAATGTCATTCTCTAGTGTGCTAGGAGCATGGAGGATTGATCTTGTTGACCAATATTTTATCATGTTCATTCATAAAGGGGGTTTTTAAATTGTGAAAAACAAGGTCAATATATTGTATGTATTGGGGGGATGTGGGGTATGCGAAAAATTTATAAGTATTGGGGTGTATAAAAAGTAGCATCTAGTAAAAAATAGGGGATATCTAATTAAAAAGGGGGTTCTTTTATTGGAAAGATGTATTGGGAGGGGGGTTTAACAAAACGATTTTGGTGAATGTTTTCCAATATCTAGTCAAATTCGGGGTATTCTTTAATATCCCACGAAAACACATGCTATATCATAAGTTCAATAAGTGGAGACCCCATGGCGACTTGCAAGACATGAATTTGGACTTCTACAAATCTATGCCAAAGAGTAAGAAATCATGTGCATCTACTCTCTTGCTTTGAACCGGTTTGGTTGCTTATCAATTTATGTATTTTCATACAAGTACAAGTAGTTTTTCTCATGCATAGTGCAATTTCGTGTGTTATGTTGTTTTTTGGAATGGTGGTTTGTAATTTTTTTGGGATGTGTTGTATATGTGAAACAAAATTGAGGATGTTCGTTATTTTGTTTTTTTAGAAGCAAGGTAAGACGATGAGGAGTTGTTGTAGAAAATGTGTAGGCCAAAAATAGTCAAAGGTGTATGGGAAAAACCCCTCATGCATAGTGCAATTACTTCTAGTCTGTTACTAGCTGGAATTGTGGAGTGGAATATTTTTTGTTGCAGTGTGCTTTAGATGCGACATAGAAATGGGGGATGTTTGATGTTTTTTTTTTGTAGAGGAAATTTAAAAAGGTCAAGGGTTCTTGTATAAAGTATGTACGTTGAAAACAATTGAAGGTTAATAAGAAAAAAAGGCGTTCAGACAAATGAAGTTGTTTTCAATTTTCAAGTGTTGTGGATTGCGAGTTATAAGAGTTTGGGTGTCGGGATTCAACAAATCTATATTAGAGGGTAAGAAATTATGTTCATTGCATGCTATATGCCAAGGAATATTAGAAACTGATTCTTACTTTGCATCCAAAAATATGGATATTCAATTATTTTTCTTCGACAAATGAAATTAGTTTTTGTGTTTGTTGTCTAATAGTATGTGCTTCATGCATAGTACAAGTGTTGTGTTTTATTGGAGTTTGCCCTGGTGTTTTATTTAACCATTTTTTCATTCATGATATGCAAAAATGTTGTGTTGATAGTTCTCTTTGAGTTTCATTTACATTTGATGATGTAGATAGCTGTATTTTTCAAAGGATATTGTGATGTGCAATGCATTGTTGCTTTTGTGCGGGGATGTTTGTTTTGACGATTTTTTTACATCCCGCATAGTTGTATCTTTTGTACTTTGTATAGGTTTTTTCCTAGTACAGTGAACATTTTGTCTGTTTTCAATTCATGTGTGGATAATTGATACCAATTCTCTAGAATCCTTGCATTGCGGTGCTTTCGCACGTTGGAGCTTGAAATTTTTCTAGACAATGGATTTTTCCCATGTTGTCCGGAGGATTTTTCCATGAACATATGCAGACACTTAGTGCAGTTATGTTTTCTGCATTTTCATTTACATTTGAAGATACAAATAGCTGCATTTTGCGAAAAATGTGTCTTAATGTTAGGAATCTAATGCAATTGTTGCTAGAAATAGGTTTTGAATTCATATAGATATCCTTGCAATGCATATATATCTTTGTTGTTGAGAAAAAGAAAGAAATAATGTGTTGATCCATTCTGTAATTCAATGGAAGGTGACAAAAATACAAGGCTTTAAGGTGGAATGCATCAAACAAAGACTATGCAAGAGTATATTAAAAAAATAGTCCAATGTAAAAAGATGATTCCTTTGTATTAAATGGTCAATATTGTGATGTGCATTGTGTTGTTGCTTATGTGTGGATACTTTTGTTTTAATGACTTGTCTGCATCTTGCATAGGTCTATCTTTTGTGCTTTGCATAGATTGTTCTCCTGACACAATGAACATTTGGTTTGTTTCGAATTCTTGTGCATAGAATCCAACATCCTTGCATTGTGGTTCTTTCGCAAGTTAGCACTTGCAATAGTTCTAAACCATGTATTTTTCCAATGTTGTTGGGTGGATTTTTATGTGGACATATGTGGGCACTTAGTGTAGTTATGTCTTTCGAACGTTGTTCTACACCAAGGTATATTGCCAATGCAACCATGAGATTTGATCCATTCTACAATTCAATGGAAGAGGAACGAAAATGTAAGGGAGAGGTGGAATGCATCAAACAGAGAGTGTGGAAGAGAATATGAAAAAATTCATCCAATCTAAAAGGGTGGTTTCTCTATAGTAGATGGTCAATGTTGTGTTGTGCAATGTGTTGTTGCTTATGTGCAGAGGTTTTTTCTTTGATGATTTTTGTGCACTACACGGCTGTATCTTACATTCTTTGTGTAGGTTTTTGCCTGACACAGTCAACAATTGTTCTATTTTCAATTCTTGTGCAGAAAAATGATACAGATTGTTGGGGATCCATGCATTGTGGTGCTTTCACGTTTTGGCAGATGCAATAGTTTCATTGTCTGGATTCTGGCAAGGCATGTGGTTTCTGCAGTGCTTGGGTGATTCAAAATTTGTTATAAACCTAAATTTCTCTACATATGCATACCTGACGTTTGGCCCTCTTACTTGCATTTTTTGCCAAGCCATCATTGGGTTTCTCTTCTTAAAAAGCCATTTTTTGAAGATGTACGTGCCTTGCACCACTACTGCCCATGTAGATACGCTTGTTGCACCACTACAACCCGCGTACGTATGCATGATGCACCACTAAAACCCATATATAGTTGCAAATTTTGAAAAAAATAAAAAGTTGCAAAGAATTCATTGAGATTATGGGCTATTGGGTAGTTTCCCAACTAATCCACCGCCTATAGCCCGTCACCCAACTGAATAACCATCCTTTTGTCATATAAAAGGAGGTGTTGTGGTCAAATTCCACATCTAGACATAAGAACAGTGAAACTCTTCCCGTTTCACATCCCCTCCTTGCCCCAAGTAATTGCAACCCTTTTGTGAGAATTGTCTCAGAATTCCCCAATTTGCCTTACTTCCTCCATCAGAAATCCATTATACTTACCAAGAATAAGTTTGAGAGGAGAATCCATACGAAGGTGCACTTGGATTTTGGTGAAGAGTAGCCCAAACCAGGTTCTTGGAGTAGTAGATAGCTTTGGTTGTAAGTGATCATTGTATTATCAATAAAAGAAGTACTTATCCTGTCCCAAATTATGGTGTATCAAATGTTTCCATTTGATTTATGTTTTTATTCTAACATCTAACCCTAATTTATAGATGAAGTGCATACTTGTAGCTTTCTGTTTGTCTGTCTTTGAATGCAAGCCAACCTTGGGAGGAAGCGTGAAGTCAATGAAGCTTTCAAGCACGAGAGGATCATCACAGGATGTGGAGTAGAGGTACAGTTACTCGATCCTTCTCACTTTTATTTTCTTGTATGAGTCTGGGGTATGCTTGGGGTAGTTAGAGAAGTAGGAGTCTTTTAAATGGTTATTGATCTGCCTACATTGTAAACCCTGGTGTAGCCATAGGGGGGTTTTACCCGCTAGCAGAACTGGCGACCATATTGGGGAAGCCTTTAGGGTTTTAAGGGATTTTTTGGTGTTTGATTGGTTTTATACCTTTTGAGTTTTTGTTGAGTCTTTTAAGGGATTTTGGTCACCTGTTGGTGCCATACCAGTTCTCCTTGCCCTGTTAGTTTGTCTGTTCTATTTCTTTTTTGAGGAATTACAGAGGTGTATGCGCCCTATAGTCAGTCAACCTGCGTACATATGCTCCCTATCTAGTAAACAACCCCTGTACATATGCAGGCTGCTGAAATAACAGTAGTGTACCTCGTTCAAGAAACTATTTTTGAAAAAAGAGGTAGCCAACCTCTTTCATGATTGAGGTTTTACTTCTCAGGGTTTCTCGACTGAGTTTAGTGTCTCTATTTTTATATTCATAGCTTGGGTTAGATGTCAGTTTTGTTTTTTTTAAAGATTTCCTCTATTTACTTCTGAAAGGGTTTTAGGCAAGTCTTTGAGTTTGTTGATCAACCTGTTTGGTGTTTTTAGTAACTCCCTGCGACCCGCAGTGGGCCAAAGGTCAGTTTCAGTCTTGTCTTGTATTTGTTTTCCCCCTTTCATTTGCTTTAAATAAAAGAGAAAAAAATGTATTTTAAGTTTTTCCTGATTAAAGCATTTCCACAAAAAAAAAAAAAAATCATTTCTTAATTTGGTAAAGTAGTTAGGGTTAGTTATTTTACATGAAAGGAAAAAGTGTTCATTTTTTAAATTCTTTACTAATGTCTTAGAACTTAAGTAGCTCGTAGTCGAGCGAAATTTGATTTTAGGTCTTCTTTTTAAAGATCTTGAAAGTAGTTAGTTATGAAAAGTTGGTTACAAAGAGCTAGTTGAAAATATTTATTTTTCTAGAAGTAATTTTTCTTTCAGAGTTTTGTTTATTTATCCTCTTTTCATCTCTCAAAAAAAAAATCACTAGTTTCACTGCCATATCCTTTGAGATAAAACAAGCCATTTAAAACGAATGCTAAAATTAAAATTAACTAAACTTTTATGTTTGTAGGGTCAATCAACTAGTTTAGGGTTAAAGCCTTGAATTAGGTTGGAGAGGAAACTCTTCAAGGATTTTAAACAAAGATTGGAGTCAGAGATAGGAAGTGTAAAAGTCCAGTGAGGTGAAAGTTATCCGAGGCCCACCTCTAACACAAGGGCTAAACATGAGGTCATGTGAGGAAAGGAAATGGAGATAACCCCTCCAAAGTCAGACTAAACATAGTGGTAAACACATATTGAGGATTTGTCATGGGATAATATCGCTTGCATTTCAATATGGAGCTTTGTGGATCTTGAATCCATTCGAGATCCTCATTTGTCTTCCGGGCCACTTGATTTTGATACACTTGGTAGGTTTTGGACTTATTATCCTGCTCATTGTGGTCCACTCAACTATCGACTGTATGCGCCTGGTGACTGTTTGCGAGCTGACAACTTAGTTTCCTTTATTATAGGGACTTACACATGTGACTTCGGGGGCATACAACGGTACCTAGGGATAACATCAAGTCACACTTTGCAAAGTATACTTGGAGGGTGATTTCATGTTCAAGTTGCACTTACACTGGTAAGATGCTCTAGTGTTGGCTGGCGTAACTGTTCTTCCAACTAGATAGTGGTTTGCTTGGTTTATCTTGTAGGATATTTTATAGTGTGTGCTTTGTTTTAAACATTAGTTAAATCCTTACTGTGTCGTTGATCTTTTCACAAAGTGGAAGATCAAGAGCTCAGTCTATCGCGAAGGCTTCATGGCTTGTCGTCGGTTACATTGCATCCACCACCGCCACCGTTATAGCAAAGACTTGACCAACAAAGGTCATTTGAAGCGATCAGGATATAGGAGACTATGCCTGAGCCAAGTCCGAGAAGAGATTACTCGAATCCAAAGGAACTCATTGTTTCTGACCTTGGAGCGGAAGCTCTCAACTCGACTAACCCTCCGATCACTGAATTGTTAGCGCCAATCTTTGTACAAGTTGTCTCTCTGAGGGTAACACCTTATGAGAGTCATATATTATTACAAGCAACTATGGAAGAAAATGCTTCTACTTCATCCGAGATTCCTCATACTCCCTTAACGACTGCCACCACATGGGGTATTCTGCCTCTTAAACCACCTTCGTCGGTCTGGACCACAGTGGTCTCGACCCCCTCTACTTTGAGCAGTGGTTTGATTCCATCATCGATGGTGACCACTGCTCCGTTCACACAGAGTGCGATGGGCCCTCCATCTTCATATGGGATGCTCGTCTTTGATACACACTTTGTCCTTACCTACTCCACCCTACAAACCTTGGTTCTGGGGGCAGGGAGATAAAGCGCTCCCTTGCAAGGGTCCATTGGGGGCACCTCAACCTCCTATAATGTTATCCCTTATGGTGGGGGTCATATACCTCCTCCGTCACCCTCGCTCGATGGTGCTTTCCAACCACCCGTCGGACTGAACAAGAACTACAACTTGTTTGGAGTAGGTAGTCTAGGACCTTGTTCTTACACCACACTAGTGGGATCCATGTTGTTTTGTTTTTTCAGTGTGTTTGGTAATAACTCTTTTTCGTCAGCTTCTATCTTCGTTAGGGGAAACACTAGTTTTGGACAACAGAATCCTATGTAGGGTACTATTCCTACATAGGGGGAAAGTACAAGAGTTTTATCCTCGCAAGGACTTTGGAATCCTTGGCAGGGATCAATTCCCTCGTAGAGGATTCTGACTGGGGGGAAACCCTTCCATGGTCAATGGAACCCCAGGCAAGCCTCAGTAACTATGCCCGTCGGATTAGCAGGGGGAAACCCTTTCCAGAATATTTGGAACACATAGCAGGGAGCGATCCCCACCCAACCCTCGTTGTCCAATTATGGTAATCATGCAATGATATCCCAGCAAACACAAATTCCTTATGCTGGTCATGGCCATGGTGTCTACTAGAACCCTGGCCAACAACCCAACTTTTCCTTGCAACCTAGTGCCAGTCAAACTCGAAGCTCCATTTTTCCCATACATAGTACTCAATCCAAACTACTGCTTCTGGAAATGTTACATCTGCCAGACTTGTCGGGGTTGTTTAATGACCCGATTTGTCATGGTCGGCGTTGGACCCCCATGCTAACTAATTTTCCCCTGGATATTCCAAAATTTGAAGGCAAGCCCGACGAAGACTTGGGTGATCATGTGACAACTTTCCATCTATGGGGCTCGTTAAAATCGCTGTGACATGACTCTGTATATTTCTTCCTGTTTCAATGCACTCTTATCAAGGGTTTCATGAAATGGTACATCACGCTCGACCGCTCAAGATATTCTTACTTTAGGGATTTGGCGATGGTTTTCATAAACCATTTCCAACTACCCATGAGATACAATGAGGACACCGATTTGTTGGCCAACTTTGAGCAGACTAAGGCCGATCATATCTCAGATCACATCTGAGAATGGAAGCATCAAAATAGTTTTATTAAGGTACAGGTCCCACTGACTTTCCTACTGGAGTGGTTCCTGAAGTCTTTGGTACCTCAGTTATCCAAGGACGTTGCGACTTCGTTAGTGTTTTCAGAGGAGGATTCCATAATGAGAGCGCAACAGCTCGAACTGATATACTCTCAGTCTGGCTTACTCTATGAGATTTTTCCAGATGATCCATGGTCCATCCTTGACAAGGCTAGACAAAAATCTGGACCACATGCCTATGGTATAGTTGGTTCAGCACAAGGAAATTCCACTAATCAACTATCAAATCAATTGCAACAATTGTCGATACAGCAGACAACTTCTAGACAGACCTCCGGTTTGTTTGTTCCCCCTACCCAAATGTCGAACGTACACATTGTGTATTCGAAGAACCCGAAGGCCAACCAACAGCCTGAAGGGAATAAAAAACAATGAAACAAGAAGGGTAAGGGGGATAAGAAACCCAACAACAATGTTGGCGAGGGAAACATAGAGAAGAGAAAGTCGAAGTATCGGTGTAACCTTTTCACGAAGGACCACCCGACTCACCTATGCCCTCGACTTGCGAAGGCCCAAAAGTTATTGGTGCAACAATAGCTTGATGTGTTAACAAAACCATTTCCACATGGGAAAAATATGACTCAAGCCTCTTTGAGCAGGGATGGGGGCAATCAGGGACCCCCCACATCTTCTAGTAATTCTTTGGTCATGAACATTTACATGATGAAAGGTGACACTTATATAGAGACCAAGGCACATGATTACAGAATGTCAGAATCTGCCGAAAAGGGTAAAGAAGCCACAAACCCACCCGTTCCTCTCCAGATTGAGAGGACAATGAGAGAAACAATGACACGCATCCTGAAAGGGGCATTCAAGAAAGATTCTCATAATCCGAACATGAGGGCCACCCAGAACTACTTTATGGTGGAGGATTTGTCACAAAACCCTTATGCGATGTCTTCTTTGGAGGTCCTCCAGAGCTTCACTTCACAGAGAAAGGATCTGTTATCTGCTTTGGGATTTGCAGATACTTGTAATCCAGGAATGATCATTCTTGATGCGACCGAATTGAAACCTCGTCTCCCTTACCACGTTGTGTTTCAGATAGTAGTGGCCTACACCACGAAAACTTTTACTTGGAATATTTTTTGCACTGTGATTGATGAGGGTGCCTCGCCTTGCGTGATGTCGTTGGTGTTTTGGAAGGCCATTGACCAACCTGTTTTGTCTCTGTCGCCTACTCTTCTTACTTCTTTCGACAGTCGTTCATTCAGACCACATGAAATCATCCCTTCTTTCCCCATGCAGTTAGGAGGGAAGACCTTTTGCGTCGAAGTTGAAGTGGTCGATGCACCTCTCGACTACAACCTTCTGTTAAGAAAGAGTTGGACTTATGCAATGCATGTAGTTGTTGCCATAGTTTTTCAGGTCTTGTTGTTTCCACACGAGGTTTGAATCGTAACCATTGGCCGGTTGTCCTTGTCACGGCCTAACCCTTCATCGGGGGTGTCAATGGTCTCGATTATTGATAAACCTCATCTCGATGTCGTCAACATGGGGGTTGGTTTGTGCCCAGCTTTGATGGGTACTTTCGATTACCCGCCTCCTTCCAACGATGTCAATTTTATATCGGTTTCCCCAGACCAACCTAGGGATGATATTTTTCAAGTGTTGTTGTTCCAAATGACTTACTTTCACAATCTGTGGACTCTTCCTTCCCCATCAGCATTGATGGAAGGGACATGGCATCCCGGCATGGTTATTCCCTTGTCCGCGATAGAAGTTGTGTACAATAATGTCCAGTAAGCTTTGGCCGACCCCGATCTGACTCCCACACAAGAGTTAGATCCATTTCTTGAGCCTAATTGGGCTCAAATTTCCCTTGCGAATACTAATTCTTTAGACTTGGTCTTTCCCTCAGATGAGGCGATTCTTGAGGCATTGACTAGTCCGGATAGACCCTGGGATGATCTCCATCAGAGATCTTATTTCCTCCTGGAGTTAGGAAGAATAGAAGTAGGTGAATTCGTGTTGACTATGACTGGAGACAGGTCTTGTACTATTAATCCTCTAGCTATGCATGTAGTTTATGTCGAGGGAAATATGGAAACGTTGAAACGATACCTATAGATATCTCCAAAACCCCTGGCATCATGGAGAATGTTTTTCATCAGAGCAAACTACTCCCCCGAGGAGATTCGAATCTATACAGACTTATTTAAGAAATTACATGACATTTTTTCCTGGTCTTATGAGGAAATTCTAGGCATTGATCCAACAATCGTTGAACATGAGATAATGACTTATCCTAGCACCAAGCCTGTTCGAAAAAATCTTTGTCTAGTGAATCCTCGGAAAGCATAATCCAGTAAGGCTAAAGTAGAGAAACTGCATAAAGATGGTTTCATCTACCCTGTACTGTTGACGCAATGGGTGTCAAATCCCATTCTGCTTAACAAAAAATAGGGTATGATTCATGTATGCATGGACTTCCATGACTTGAACAACGCCTGCCCAAAGGATAATTTCTCGACCCCATTCATTGATCAGATTGTCGATGAATGCACAGGCTGTGAGGTATTTTCATTCATGGATGGTTTTTCAGGATATAACCAGATTCAGATCAAACCCGAAGACCAACATAAAACAAATTTTATCTATCCATGGGGCACATTTCCTTATCGTAAGATGCCTTTTGGCCTAAATAATGTTGGAGAGACTTTTCAGCTGGCCATGTATTTTTCATTCCACGACCTTATACATATAGTCGAGGCTTATCTTGATGATATAGCATCACGATCTCGCAAGAGAGATGATCATCTTGCACACCTTCGACTAATCTTCAAATGATGTCGCTACTATCGGATTTGCTTGAATCCTAACAAGTGCATTTTTTGTGTGACCTCAAGTCGATCCTCTGAAGGTTGAGGCAATAGTTCAGTTGCCTCGCCCGTGCATAGTCCCCCAGCTTCAGATCTTACAGGGGAAAGCAAACGTTTTTGGCATTTTATCACAAAGTATGTTGAGATCACTAAAGGGTTCATGCATTTATTGAAAAAGGGAGTCCCTTTATGTTGGGATGAAGCCACTCAATTCTCTTTCGAAGTGTTGAATTGCGGCCTTACGTTTGCCCCTCTCCTTTGGCCTCCCAATTATAATAAATATTTCTTATTATACTTGGTCCTCGCAGAGTCTACCATCAGCATGGTCTTGGTTTAGGAGAATTATTTGCTCGAGGATCATGTGATTTATTACCTCATCCAAGGCCTGGTTGGGTCGAAAATCAACTATTCCCATGTTGAGAAGCTTGTGTTGGCAGCAGGGCATGTTGTCTAGCAGTTCTGTCATTATATTCTGCTTTGCAAGACCATCATCATTGTTGTTTTGAATCCATTTGAATATGTGTTGACACGATGCGTCATTGGCATAAAGATCAGTAGATGGATTGTAATCCTCCAGGAATTTGACTTGGATTTTCTTTCTGCAAAATCCAAAAAGTCATTGGTCTTTGCGAAACTTATTTCAGAACTTCCGGTTGAATCTAGTGATGATACCCACGAATAATCGCCTATTAAAGGAGATCTTTTTCTGATCGCATCTTTGGACCCCTGGTATGGAGATATACTAGTCTATCTCCATACTTTGAATTTCTTTGCTTCTGCTTCTCACGACGAGCGTCGATGAATTCTCCATCAGACACGAAACTATCTCATACTCGATGACACTTTGTATCGTCGAGGTGTATATTGTATTCTTTCCCGGTGCCTTATGCACGAAGAAGCAGAAATCGTTCTTAACGACTGCCACACTGGAGTATGTGGTGTTCATTTGTCTGGGTTGGCAACAACCCAATCTGTTCTATGAGTCGGTTACTTTTTTCCTACATTAATCAAGGATTGCGTCGAGTCAGTCAAGAAGTGCCACCCGTGTCAGATCTTTTCTCGGAAGATGAGGGCACATCCTGCTCCCATATTTCTCGTCATTGTTGTTGGTCTCTTCACCAACTGGGGGATTGATTTTACTACATGCCTATCGGCTTCAGCCAGGGGGAATCGTTATATCATTGTAGCGGTAGACTACTTCACAAAGTGGGTCGAGGCTATGCCAACGTTTAACAATAATGGAGAAACAACAACTCTCTTCATTTTTAACCAGATATTAGCAAGGTTCAACATATCAAAGGAGATTGTCACTGACCATGGCAGTCACTTCCAGAACAAAATGATGTTCGAGTTAACATCAAAGCTTGGGTTGAGGAAAGAGCATTTGTCACCCTACTACCCACAAGTGAATGGTTAGGTGGAAGTTCTGAATAAGTCCCTCAAGACTATTCTACAATGAACGATCTATTCTGCCAAGTCAAATTGGAATTTGATGTTGTACTTGGCGTTATGGGCCTACCAAACGTCTATAAAGACTGCCACCAATTTCTCACCTTTTCAACTTGTTTACGAGCTGGAAGCAGTCTTTCCTATAGAGTTCCAGATCCTATCTTTAAAGTTGGTAGTAGAGTTATTTCCAGACACTTCACCGCTTGAGGAATGCCTATTATATCTCGAGCAGCTCGATGAGAAACTTCATGATGCAACCTTGAAAAATGAGGCTCACAAGAAATGAGTCAAGTGTCAATATGATCAGTTCGTTCATCCTTTTATTTTCTCTGAAGGAGACCTTGTCCTGGTCTACAACCAAGAAAATGATCCTCTGGGGGCAGGCAAGTTCAAACTCATGTGGTTCAGACCTTTCATTGTGAAAGAGGTCTTAAATAAGGGCACTTATTGCCTGGATGACTTTGAGGTAAATTCTTTGGCAGAGCCTAGAAATGGGCTCTACCTCAAGAAGCATTACTCATAGGTAGGTCTCCTGGGTGACTTCTTGTACATATATATAGTTCTTATACAGTTAGTTTTTTGTCTTTTTGTTTTATGCAAGTGTCATTATTTATGTCATATTTTTCACTGTGGCAGATGTCAAGTGAATCAGAGGTGTTTTTTGGATTCGCAGACAGCGCTAGCCAACACACTCGGAGGCTTTCTTCCATAGCTTGGGTGATTTTCACACCTCAATGCCAGTTTCTATCCTTTGGAGGTATCTGTCTAGGTGACGCTTCAAAAAATTTCATCCAGTACAATGCAGTGATAGAGTTTCTTCGTGACGCTTTGTCGCATGTCATTTCTCACCTCTGAGTCTACTTAGATGCTCAGTTGGTTGTGTCCCAATTAAATGGAGTTTACCACATTTATGATCCTACTTTACACTGAAATTTCCTTAGGGTACGTCTCTTAGAACGTTGCTTTGATTACATTACGTATATCCATATTCCTAGGAGATTAAATCAAATAACAGATACTCTAGCTAATCACGTATTAGATTGGCATGTTGCACACACATAAAAAGAAGCACACAGATACACATGTACATACATTTGTAAAGAAATGTGATCCATAAGACATAAAATATATAAATATATATATATATATATATATATATATATATATATATATATATATATATATTTCAAAAAGTCTCAGAGTACATAGGTGGGCGCAAACGCCTAAAAAAAATCATCGGGTATACATTACGGGGACTATGCCCTCAAAAATATACAAAAGTTCCCTCGGCACATAATGAGTCCATCCTATCTAAGCTTGGGGCCTATTGTCCCTGCTGTAGTGAACGACATTATTTTCCAAACGTCGAAAAAATTGGACCCAAGTCCATGGCACCCCAACAACATGAGGTTACATAGATGGCGGGAGATCCTCGATCTCAACCATGGGAACCTCACGAGTGAGTGCAGTGAGGTTCTGCTCCACCCATCTCAAAAATCTCTCAGCCTCTCTGAATGGAGGTCCCCCTGTGACTGTTGGTCTGACAGTTGTTGTTGGTACTGCCTCTAGTTGAGGACGTCGCCTATTCCTCGAGAAGTCTGTTGGGCACACTGATCCCACATCTGTACATAACAGATACATACTTATCAATAATATGATACATATAAACATGATATATAAAATAAACTAAAAATTAAATAACTTAAAACACACGTACMTATTTCTCCTCGCTACTCTCCAAGAGGTACGGGCATGTCTRGTTCTCTGGAAAAGTTGATTCTAGCATTCGGGTAGTCTTCTATCACTAGAATCTGTCATGCCCACTAGTCAAAAAAATTGTCATCGGAGGCCTCTATGGTCCTTCCTCCCCCCTATCATGGAAAAAATGTTTCCCATMTACACACCACTAGGAAGGAGGCCACATGCCCCCATACTATCTCTCTCGGACTCAGACTGGGTACCCTCTCAAATAAGAACAAGCACAAAATAATATTGAACTCGAAGTTCTTGTTTCTATGCTCACGACAATCTGTAATCTTCCTCTTCATGCAAGTGATCATGGTCATACTCCAGTCGAAAATTCGTGAATCTAGGCACTGCATTGCACAATACAAGTGAAACCGGGAAGCCTAGTGGACAACTGTGTATTCAACGATCCACCCAATGAGAGGTAGGATCACCTTCAGTGACAAGTTGGTGATCTTACTGATGGGCACTTGAGAACCTACTTTCTTAGTTCTAGCCTCACAGTGCATCCCGATGTAGTCAGCGATGTTGATGGGCCCAAGAGGAAATGTGCACAAGTTGACTAGTTCCCCTCTCCTCAAGAGGCCAGTCAATAAATATATATCCTCAGACGTTGGATTCAACAAATTCTCTTTAATCTTGAACACCTCTGCGTCTGGGTGCCATTAATCCACCAGGGCATTCACTTGCCTGGGTTGTGCCCTCATAAGAAGACACTGGTAGAACTTGCATAGCCCACAATGTTTCAATGTGGTAATGGAAGAAGGGTCCTCATCGACCAAGATATCAATCTCCTCTGGTTCCCTCTTCCTCTAGTGGACATACATCATGTTCCATAACAGTTCAAAGGGGAGTTAGCTCTTGCATTTTTTGTTTTTCCCATACTTCTGACGGTGTACACGGGTTGTTTTGGACATGGTCATGTATGTACACAGGAAAACTCTTTTCTGCCCATGGACATACACGGTTTGTCCTTAGATAGATCGCATACATGTAGGGCCTCCCTTTTTTAAGAGGGTGCACCTCCCAAAAAACTAAAAACAATGCATGAAAGATGAATTGGAATGCAAGAGGGATGAGTTTATACTTACTTGGTCCGAGCAAAAGTTCATTTCTTCCTCTGAAGCTCTCGGAATCAACTCTTTTAGCAAAGGGGTGTTTTTTTACCTTTTGGTTAATTTTCAAATTGCAATGGTGAAAATGAGTTGTCAGCTTCTATTTATAGACTTTTTTGGCCCTTTTTGCCACTTTTTTTAACCCTTTTGTTATTTTTTCTGGCTTAAAAATCATTTAATTCGGTTCTTGAGTTTCTTATTGGATGTTACGATGCACTTTTCCTTTTGGTTTGGTAACTTTTTTGGGAGATGGGTCACTTTTGAAGGTCCCTTGGAAAAAGTCATTTTTCCAACTTTTTGTATATAAGTTAGGATTCCACCTCCACTTTTTTCATCTTGTTGTCTTTCCCTCTTTTCCATAGGATCAATCCCATTTAATTGCAACACAAAACCATCTTTGTTGATTTAGAAGTGTCGTTATTAGGTGGTAAAGCCTACCTTTACATGGATTCCTTAGATAGATCCTTGTTGCATTTTGGTATCCATGCTGTCTCTAATGACTTTGGGCTCGAGATTCCTTGTGAGTCCTATCATGATTAGGATATTGAGCCTCATTCGTCTGATGCATCATCACTCTTGGCCTCACCATCGGGACTCCCAAAAATGATCATGCTTTGTTGTCTTTCAAGATCGCTCTGAAATCTAAAAGCAACATTCAATGAGACTACATTTATGCTTTTCAATCTTGTTTGGATCAACTGAGAAAAGTAACTTCTTGGAGTCTTCTTTAATCCCTTTTCAGACTCTCTAAACATGGGAATATTGTCGAGTGATCTTGTTGTCCTTCACGCTCGCTAAACTCAAACTTGAAGGCACATTCGTCCGGCGGTAGTTTACCCCTTTTTCAGTCCGGATGGTTAATTTTACAAACAAAGATATACTATATGAGCTTTGGTTCGCTAGAAGAGTATTCTTAGGTATAATTTTAACCCTTTTTCGGGCCGAAGGGACTAAATTTACGAAGAAAGAACCCCCACGGAGTCCATAGTTAAGCTCTTTTCAGACTCCCTAAAATTGAAAAGATCGTCGAGTGACCTGATTCTTTCACACTCGATAAATTGGTCCAAAAGAACATCTATTGGGATGAGTTTACCTCTTTTTGCGGCCTATAGATTATGGAGGAAAAAAGGTACACCTCGGGAGATTTGTCTCGCCGGGAGATTTCTCTTCAGTAAATTTTATACTTTTTCGGGCTAAGGAGACTAAATCTAGTAAAAAGCAGTGAGTCCATAGTTAAGCTATTTTCAGACTCCTTAAAATTGAAAAGATTGTTGATTGATCTTGTCTTTGTCACATTCGTTAAAATGGTTTTGAATAGACATCTTTTTGGTGCTAGTTTACTCATTTTTCTAACCGACTGGACTATTTCTGAAAAAGGTACCTCAGTGGAGTCTTCTTTTACGTTTTTTCAGACTCTCTAATTGTGAAAAACCACCGATCTTACCTTCTTTGGGCTCGCTAAAATGACATTGAAGGGGATTTCATCATTTTTTGCTAATCACATTTGCATCTCTGCGTCTTTGACTTAATTCCAGCTCCATGTGGCTCTCAACTAAACCTTTGAAGCATGCCTTATACGCAAGCCTTGTAGCACTTTTCCTCTGTGACTTGACACCCTGACCCATGGAGGAATTTTCCCCGAGTGTCCTTTTCCTGTACATGTCTCCTTTCTCTGATCATTAGTGTGTTCCTTGCAACTGGAACTAGTATGCTTGCGACACGCGTTCCTCCTTTGTAACGTAGCATTCTTTTATTATTTTAGAAGTTCTTTAAAAATTTGAAAAAGACAAAAAAATAAAATAACCCAAAAAGAGGGGACGGGAAATATATATTCTTTTTGGTAGCACAATGAGTCACCCTTGAGAGCTATTGTGTTATGCTTATGTGTTTGGTCCCTTTGCGTCTCGAGGGGCTAAGGTGGAAGAAGAGTACTAGCATTGGCTATGAAGTAATTTTTAAATTTTAGAATATTTTATGGTGACTATGAAGTAATTTTTAATTCGATTGAATTTTTTGAAATCGTGTTGATATTTAATGAAGACTATTAAATTTTGAATTTTTTGAAATCTTGTTAATGTTTAATGAAGACCATTTAATATGGGTAAAAAAAAAGGGGAAATTGAAACGACATATGGTCCTAAAGGGTAAATCTTATGCTTATTTCCTAAATTTTGAAATTGTTCTTGTAAGTGAAGTTCGTGAGACTGCCACATATTTAGAACGCATATTGGAAACAATAAAGGGATATCCGTCAAGATTATTTCAACTCGAAATTAATTTTCTATTCAGTATTTTTAAAAGAGTTTATGTGCAACCCCAAATTAAACTTCGTAGGGTCATTGTGTATTTATAAAATTTGGAAACGATGACCTGAACTATCGCTTAAAAACGAAAACATCTAAATATATCACAAAATAAATATATCACAAAAGTATAATGTTTTATACTAATTAAATAATTTAAATAAATTATAAACAAACATATTCAAAGACATTTTAAAAAATAAACATAATTTTACACATATATGAAAAGTTATTAACAAAGCATTTAAAGATATCAAAAAGTGTTCTAAGGAGGTTGCAAAATATCTATAGAAATTACGGAATCAAAACGAAATGACCTCCCCCTATTGCAACAACTACAATATTGAAATTACTAATTTAATTTGTGCTAATAATTATATGAATATATTTAACACCACATGAAACTTTAATATCCATAAATATTCCATTAGAAAATGAGAAACAAAATTGAAAATACATATATACAATTTTAACATCTTTTTAAAATTAAACTTTACATATATAAACTTCAAACATCTTTGTAAATTTGAGGCATTATTATTTTTTTTATTGGAAAAAGAAAAATAGTACTATTCTAATATGAAAATACAATAAAAATGAATGATATGGTTGGTTGATATAAACTACATAGTGAAGCAAATGCTTGTCATGGATAAGGTATTGATTTATTAGACTTTCATGTTAAGTTTGAGCTTGAAGGAAAACATACATGCATTCAAAGTTTTTCATATCCACAACTATAAAGTGAGTATTATTAAGTTTTTCTACTTAACTAATTTCTGAAATAATATTTACTTGTAGTTTAGTCTTAGTTTTATATTGATATTTTGAATAAATACCATGGAAATATTTGTAATAAATTATGTATTTCTAAAATGAAATAAAACTATTTACATTTTAATTTAATTTAAATCTAATTTAAAGCTCTTCTTTTAGGAAACTGGTTCCCAAGCTCTCATTTCATTGATGTTGAAACTCCCAAGTTCTCAAAAGAGTTCCCAACCAATTGGGGACGTTCCCAACTAATTCCCAAACTCCTGAAACTTCGAGAACGAGTTTTAGAAATGTACAACTATGATTTATTTTAACTTTTCGAATTTTCAATATGTTTTGACTATATTTCATATTCTATAAATATATTGATTCACTATAATATAATATTACAAAAATTAATATCTAATATATAACAACAATAAATCTAATATAAATTAAATAATAATTATTCATAAATATTTATGTATAAAAAATAACATTATAAAACTTAAATTAATTCAATTATTAAAAATAAAAACATTGGGACAATATTACTAATAAAAAACCATAAGTATGTATAACATAATGTTTTTTGAACATATTACTAATAAAAAACCATAAGTATGTATAACATAATTTTTTAGAACATTACATGTASTAATTTATTTATCATATTTTCTTTATTTATAAGTTTATCATATTTTGTTTATTTATAACTTTCGCATTAAAAGATATGGATCCAATATAATATATTATACAAAATTTAATATAGTAATAATTCATAATTTTTTATTAAAAAAATTATTATAAAAATCAAATTAAACTAAATATTATAAAACAAAACTACGAGCGGATTGTTAGGATTTGGAGCAACTGCAAGCTAGGGTTTGGTAGTCGCGGCCACAACAAAGGACAACATGAGTACCAAAGGGGTAGGTGGAACTCCCTCCTACAAGTAGGTAGTGGTGGACAGGGGGAAAGGCCCAAGAGGCATAGGTTTCAAGGCACCAATGACAAGCACCTTAGGATTAGAATTGGAAAAGAGTCAGGAAAGGAACCAAGGAAAAAGCGAGTGCATGGGAGAAGAAGCCAGAGAAAATTAGAATGTTGCGCAAGAAACAGCAGGCCCCAATGGGGCAGAAGGGCGCAACTCGTGTAAACTTAAAACAACAATGATACCTAAGGTGATCCTGAAGGATCTGCAAACACAAGTCTACAGGGACCAGATGAAGACGAATGCGCTAATCTGCAAGTTTATGGGTTTGTGGCCCACAGAAAGAACGTTTTGCAACTGGATTAAATATCAATGGAAGCCAATCAGAGAACTGGAACTCCACTTGGGCTGGAAAGGCTTCTTCACGGTAGTATTCATGAACCTGAAAGACAGGGATAAGGTTTTTGAAGGGGGGGCATACTTCCACGCCTTAGCAGGACTGTATATGCGACCATGGAAGGAAAATTTCTCTCAAGAAAAAGAAACTTTAAAAAATGTACCTGTCTAGCTAAGACTTTACTCCTTGCCATTAGATTACTAGATACCTTCCACCTTTGAAGAAATAGGGAAAAAACTGGGAAAATATGTGAAGACTTCAGAAGCCACCCTAAAAGGGAGATATACATTCTATGCAAGAATCTACATAGAGATGGATGTATCGGGAGCACTCCCAGAAGCCATAAGTCTGGAATTCATGGATGAGGAATGGATACAAAACATTGACTACGAGAAGATCCATTTCAGATGCAGAAGATGTCACGAACATGGACACCTAATCAGAGAATGTCCTCTCAATAAAAAAAAAAAAGTGGAAAGCACCAAACCACAACAGGATGAGGATGGGTTTATAAAGCTGAACCACAGAAACAGAGCTAACAAGAAACAAAGAAAAACCCCAACAGGGAGAAATCCAAAGGCCAGGAATATAACAAAAGGACGGGACAATACCAACAAAGGGGCAGAAGGAGGAAAGGAATCAACAAAATCTAAACAAGCCAAGGAACAAGCAACAAATGAGTCCACAGATAGCCCAAGTAATAAGAAGGAACATGAGTGTAGCGCAACTCCTATGGAAGGAGAAACCAGAGATGGAAACACCCCCATGCGGGAACATACGAAGATGTGGAAATGGCTCCAAGCGAGGTAGGTACGGAAGATCCTGATCTTAGAGACCTTGTGGAAAGAAAAGGGATAGATCTCCTCAACATAATGGAGTAATGGAAAAAGTAGGGCATAGATAATGTACTAGCGGAGAAACTAGATCGCATYYAATACTTGTTCCTCCTAAGAGAGGAATCCAAATCCAGAGGGCTCAAGCGCACACACGAGGAAATAGGACACCTAGGAATCAAAGCAGGCGAGGGAAAAGCACATCTCTCACCCAAACAAATGAGAAGGAAAAAAGGCAGGAAATCAAACAATGTAGCCCTACAAGAACTCGGAGCTCTACTGATAAACTCAGGTAAGATCAAGAAGCTCTTTCCCAACTCCCCCCACATGTTTAAATGAATATTATAACATGGAATATAAGAGGCCTAAACAACCCACGAAAGCAGAGAATCTTTAAAAGTAGACTTAGGAAGGAACAACCGAACCTCTATTTCATCCAAGAGACAAAATGCACTACAGACAGAATGGAAACAATAAACAAAAAACAATGGAGCAAGTAGAAGATGATGGTTTTCGAAGGACAACAGATGGCAGGAGGTATTCTCACTTTTTGGAATCCACAAGTGATGAGCCTAATAGCAGCTGAAGCCATCAGGCTTACACTTTTGGTTATCATGCAAATCATTGGAAATACGGAGGTGATTCTATGCACCAATGTGTATGTACCCCAGAGGTTAGAGGAAAAGAGGAAAATGCTTCTAGACCTAGAAGACCTAAAAACCCGATCAAACAACCTCCACTAGATCATGGCAGGGGACTTCAACATCATCACGTCACTTGCGGAGAAAAAATGAGGTACTAGGATATTGAATAGAGATGCAGAAGAATTCTCATTGTTCATAGACACTGCGAAGATGGTGGACATCAAAACCAATAATGGACAGTTCACCAGGAATAATAAATGGATGAATCAACATCAAGCAGCAACAAGACTAGACATATTCTTGGTGTCAGAGTCTATCATTCTACAAGGGTTAACCTTAGACTATAGCATCCTTCCCTAAGGATGGTTTGATCATTGGTTAGTCCAACTAGAAGAAGACTTCCAAACCACGTCGAAGAATAGACCCTTTAGATTTGAGAAATTTTGGATCAAACACCCCACTTTCAAGGAGAACATCAAACAGTGGTGGCAGGAGGAACAACGAGAGAAAGGGACAAGGATGTCCAAACTCTATAAGAAACTAAAGTGCATCATATATAATCTCAAGGAGTGGAACAAGGAAATCTTTGGAAATATAAACCAAGAGAAAAAAAAATAGTGAAGACAAAATTAGAAAAATCCAGGAAATATACGTAGTCGAGGGCTATACAAAGGATTGAAAAAAGGAAGAGATCCAGATGACCGAGGAATGGGGAGATAGATGTAAACAGGAAGAAACTCTATGGCGACAAAAGTCTTGAATCAGATGGTTGTTTTTCCATAGAAAAACCATTGCCAGAAGAGCCCACAACAAAATCCTGAAAATTAAGGATCGGGATGGGATCGAGAGAGAATCCCACAAGGATATTGAAAATACTCTAGTAAATCACTTCCATGGGATAGCCCAGTAACCCAACAAAGACCGAATGAAGGCCATCCAAAGGATAACTCATCACATCCCATGTCTAGTCACCAAGGAACAAGTAACAACCTAAATAAACCCATCGCTAAGGAGGAAATTGATTAAGTGATCCAGGAGATGCCCAATGGGAAAGCCCCAAGTCCAAATCGTTTCACAGTGGAATTTTTCAAAGCATGTTGGGAAGTGGTCAAACATGATGTTTATAGGGTAGTGAAGGACTCTAGACGGTCAACCTCCATTACAAAAGTGCTAAATGCTACAATGAATACTCTAATTCCCAAAGAAAATGAAGCCAAGACCCTCGACCGATACAGAACCATAGTCCTATGCAATGTGGTCTACAAGATAATCTTCAACAGCATAGCCAATAGATTGAAACCACTCCTATCCACACTGATTTCAAAAGAACAGGTGGGTTTCATGGAAGGAAGACAAATCATAGACAACATCATCCATGCCCACGAGCTAATCCACACCTTGAAAATCCAGAGGAGATGGGGTATGATAATACAACTTGACCTAGCAAAAGCCTATGAAACAATTAGTTGGCACTACATGGTCGAGACTCTATAAGCCTTTGGTTTCAGCTAGCACTTGATCAGTTGGATAGTCAGCCTAGTCTCAACGACAAGTTACTCGCTCCTAATAAATGGAGCCCTAGCCAAACCTTTCTAGACTATGAGAGGCATCAGACAAGGAGACCTGCTTTCCCCCTTCCTATTCATTCTGATGATGGAAGGTCTCAGTTGAAGCATAAAAAGCACAACAACAGTGGGAGAAATAACAGGCATCAAACCTTTTGAAAACTTTCCTACTTCCACACACCAACAGTTCGTGGATGACACCTTACTCCATGGAACACCCATGGTAAAGGAAGAAAAATCCTATAAAAGAATCTTAGAAGAGTTTGTGGAAGCCTCGGGTGCCGAAATCAATCACTCCAAATCTATGATCTATTTCTTCAACACCAACCCTGCAATCCAAAGAAACCTGGAAAATATTTTGGGATTTGAATGAAAAACACTCCCAACCAAGTACTTGGGCATCCCCCTGACAAACAGAGCATACAAAATGGCAAGATGGGAAGGAGTGATCAACAAGTTATAGGAGAGGGTGAAAAACTGGACATATAGATCCCTCAACATAGCGGGGAGACTCATATTGACCAAGACGATTCTTCAAGCAATTCCAACCTATATGATGTCTATATTTCCTGCCCCCAAAGGGATACTACAAAAAATAAGAACCATCCAAAGGGACTTCCTATGGAGAGGAGAAAAAACAAAGAAAAAATGGCTCTTGGTGGCCTGGGAGAAGGTCTGTAAACCAAAAATCGCTTAAAAATGACTACCTCGAACTAAAAATGGGCCCTGAACTATCGCTTAAAAACGACTACCTCGAATTTTATATCAACCTTAACGTTTTTGCAATTTTTTGAAATCTTGTTGATGTTTAATGAAGACCATTTAATCTAGGTAGAGGTTAATATGTATATTGTTGTATTAAATTTAGTACCTTCTGGCTCGAGGACCTAAAAGAATGGATGATTTATTTTCGTACTAAGTAAAATTTCTTGTTACGCTTGTTAAGAAGAATTGTAGTATGTTCTTGCTCAATACTCATGAGTGTTGCTTAATGTTTTCTTAAGCACAATAGATTATTCTTGTGTGCTCAGAAGAAATCAAGATAAATATTATTGTTGATTTAGTCTTGAATTTAGAATAGGATGGTGGTTAAGGGAATTATACATCTCCTTGTTCCTCAGAACAATTGCCGGTCCTGAGATCCTTAATGCTCAAAATCAATCGGATGAATCATGGACTTGAGCGTTGATTATGTGTCTTGGAGGTCCAAACGTTGCAGGGTAGGTTGGACAGGTAGACGTCTAGGTTATATTATGTGATATAGTTGATCTATTAGTAACAATGACGTGTAATTGATTCTTGTTGTATAGTGATGTAGATGAGAATAGAATGTGTAATATTGATGTATGTTATTGTCACTTAACTCTTGTTCTTTTTTAAGTTTCAAAAATCAAAAACTTACGAGCATTGTACTCACTTATTTTGATGTCGTAACTGAGGAGACATTACATAGAGAAAGATTCCTTGATATTTTGAAGAACTTTCTTTCTCCAAAAAAAATACGAGGAATGCAACAATCTCAACAAAAATTACTCTTCACACAACGAATCAACAATAGCAATGATTGGTGCTTTCCTCAGTGCATAGGTGTGGCATTTTGGTCTCACACGTAGCACAAACAATTGACTTCCCTTCTCCTATTGGCTAGTAGTCAACATCTTCATGCCTCTCACCAAATCTCTATCACACAACAAATAATCTCCTTAGCTCTGATATTAAATTAATAAAATAAGAAAGACATTGATTCAAATAAAAATATGAGACCAAATTGTCTCACACACTATGAATTCATCAAATGAGGCATTGCATTTATAGTTTAAGAGACCATTTAACTAACTCTTAAAATTGTGGATCTAAAACCACTTAGAATCTAAAGAGATAGAAAATCCCAACAAAATCTACAACAATAATTTATATTAGAGAACTAATTTCTACATTATTCTCTAATAAAAATTAACCAAAATGAAATATAAATATAAATATTGATATTCAAAAATATTGATGAATTTTATTTAGAGTTAAAACTTTTCATATACAATACAAATATAAATTTTATAGTGTACTTTATTTAAAATAATATTAATATATATTTTTAAATGGGTGAATAAAAATGTTAAGAATTATTAAAATGTTTTAATTAGAACTATCTTATTTGAGAATTGGTGATAAACTCTTACCAAAACTTTAGAAATGATGATAAGTGTGTACATTTTAAAAATAGAGAAAATAAATTCTATTAAATAAAGATTTAAACATTTTAAAAACAAATTATGTATAACACTATTATATATATAGGTAAATAATTTTTTAGAAATTACACTTTGTTATATTATAAATATTTTAAGGAAAAAATCCTAAAAAATAAATATTTATAATAAAAAATAAAAATATGAGATATATATTTTCAAATAAGTTTTTTTAAGATTTCGGATGGGGTGATAACTGGCTTCCATGTCATGTGATATTTACATTAAACAATTTTTCTTCGCTCGCCTCGTTTGGTGTCTCGACGACATTTATTTATTCTCGAATTTTCATCTCCAACAAACATCTCAGCAACTAGCCTCCACCATGATTTTCACTCGTGTGAAGTTGATGGATCTCTAGATCCTTATATGCCTTAAGGTCGACGTCTTCACTACGAAGACACCAAATCTTATCATTCATTCTGCTATGCGTGCTCTCTAGTTTTCCAACCTCTGCTTGTCGCTCTTACCTCGCTACAAGACTTTCTTCATGGACACATGGGTCCTCTTCTCCTTCGTCTTCCTTAGTCTTCACCTCCATTGGTTCTTAATCATGCCCAGAGAGGACGCTAGATAGATTCGAGTTGGATACCAGTCTAGCCTTAGCGATCGAACCCCCTACACATGTTGCCCACCTGAATCGTGTTGTTCCTATCCTTGCCACTCCCGAATGGACAATCGCTTCTCCTCTCCTCCAGCCGAGGTTGAATATTTCAAGCCTGCCACTGCTCCTGTGACCACTTTCAACACCACCACCCATTTCCCCAACTTAGAAGCTTCCTGCAACTCTCTTCCTTCGCCCCCTCCCCACCCAGTTTTAACTGATGCTCAGAGATAAATTATCATGGAACTTCACCAAGATAATGATGAGAAAAAATTTCGCGAAGATATGATGGAGAAATGCCTGGACTGGCTTCTGGACTCGAGCGTGAAGAGCCTTGCACAATGACACATCAAAGATGAATTGGTCCAAGTAATAATGGCCCCTAAGTGGCCAGAATCGTCAAGGCATTCATTCCCCTAAACATTCTACGTTTTGGCTATTTTCTAGGGATATTTGCCAAAATCGGATTCCAAGGAAAAGACAAAAACATATATATTTATGTCATTGAATTCCAACCAAAAAAAAGCAAAAACATAAAATAGTTAAATGTCTTTTTATAATAATTACGTAATTTAAATATATATAAAATGTATGGTTAAAAAAATATTCAAAAACATTTTTAAAAATAAACATAGTGTTAGGATATATCATTCAACTATGGACCATCTTGTTACATTTAGGAGTATTCCAGAGGAGTTCCGCAATACTAAAACCAATCTTTTATGTTGTTTTTTTTACTTTAGAAAAGCTTTTGACATGGTTCTTAGGAAAAACCTTTGGAATAGGTTGGAAGAGATAAAAGTACCTCTCGAGTTGAGGGTTGCTGCAATAAGGATGTATGAGAACATTATTGATAATTTTAAAAACACTGAGGGATAGTCAAAAGAGATTAATTGCAATATTAGAGTCAAACAAGGTTGTCCCTTGTCCCCTACCCTTTTTGGCATATACATTGACAAGTTAGAAGATTGCTTGGAAAAAGAAGGTTGTGTCGGTCCTACTCTCACTAGTATAGTCATCAATATTCTTCTTTATGCTGATGATATCGTTCTTATGGCAAGGAGTCCCCATGATCTTGAAAACCAACTAAGAATCCTTAAGTATTTTTTCTCCAAGATGGGTATGAATGTTAATATCAATAAGACTAAGGTCATGATTATTAAATCCAATAAGAACGCTTATGATACCTTCGTATATGACAACAACAACTTGGAGGAAGTGACTTCATACAAATATCTTGGAATTTATATTCACCACAAACTCAATTGGAATTATAGGATTGAGAAATGGATTATTGGGGGATGGAAAGCTTAATATGGGCTTGAAAACAATTGTAAATCAGTTGATCTTTGGAGTTGGGATAAGAAGAAACTCCTCTTTGAGACTCTTTTTACACATGTTATTCTTTATGGATGTGAAGTATGTGGTTGTAGTATCTCTCGTGAATCCTGGAGAAAGATAGAGAAAATACAAAATAATTTATAACCTATAATCTCAAAATTAAAGGAAATATGTCCTATCCTATCCCATCCTCCTCTTAGAAACAAGCCTCTCCCCCATTGAGAACATGGCTATGACTAGATACCTAATGTATAAGAACAAGTTAAACAACATGGAAGACAAGAGACTTCATAAAATTGCTTCAAAATCGAGTCATAACCACCATCGACTCAAGCGAGGATGGCATAAATATGCCCAATCTTGGCTAAACTATTGGGGAATCATGGAAGACACCATTTTGCATAATAAACAAACTATTAAAAAAAATGTCAAATCAAAATTTTAGGAGAAAATGTGGTGTGATAAAAAGTTAGAGGAAAAAATAAAATTAAGGTATTATAAGGATGTAATCAACCCTAATCTAGAATATCAAAATTATCTATCTATTTTTCCAAGTGTAAAGAAAAAAATAAGCATTGCTAAGACAAGAACCAATTCCTAAAAGGCCATGGGATGAAAGAGTGTGTTACCTTTGTGACATTAAGAAGGTTGAAGATGAAAAACACTTTATCTTAGATTGTCTAGCCTATACCCATATTAGATCTCATTTTCAAAATATTTGTCAAACTACCAACCTTCCTAACCTCTTAACTCAACAAAAATATGGTGATCTTGGAAAGCTTCTCTTAATGTTTTTCAAGCACAGAAACAAAATTCTAAAAAATCACAAGTAATCACTTACCCTCTTAAGATTTGATAAACCAATTTGTGTTAGTAGACGTTAATCATCATTATCATCATATGAAAAGTTACTAACAAAAACATCTAAATATATCACAAAAGTATAATGTTTTATACTAATTAAATAATTTAAATATATTATAAAAAWTTTTATAAACAAACATATTCAAAGACATTTTAAAAAATAAACATAATTTTACACATATATGAAGAGTTACTAACAAAGCATCTAAAGATATCAAAAATGTGTTCTAAGGAGGTTGCAGAATATCTATAGAAATCACTGGAATCAAAACGAAATGACCACCCCTTATCGAACGCCGACATAGGATGCTTCCAGAGTTTTGGTCGCTTTTAAATTTGATTGGTGGGTGTCGTCGAGTGACCGTATAGTAAAGAAAAAGTATCAAATTAAAAAGGAGAGAATATATATTTTAAAATAGAAAAAATCTTACAAAACTCAAAATTATCAATATAGTTTATAGCTTTTGTTGATATAATTTCAGGATCTGGATATGGAACTTATTCATCAGTTTATAGCTTTTGTTGATATAATTTCAGGATCTGGATATGGATTGGTGGGTGTCTACGTGGCTGTTTTGTTCGTTTACCTCGAACCTCGAATAGTGTTCACGAACACGTGGCTTTGTAATAATTTTAGGGAATTGGTGTTCGCCAATTCAGTTACTGAAGGGCAATCTGTTTTGTAAGAGTTATTTTTTTGGTAGTGGGATTTTATATTTATCTCCAATTCAGARTTTTAATTTTTTAAATATTTGGATTAGTTTAAAATAGGACAAAATTTTTAAAATAAGTGCAGCAGGTTGTACTAGCACAGCCATATAATTGTGGCTGATCAACGCCGAAAGACTGATCAGATGAAAAGAATCCTTAAAAGAATATATTAAATTTTATTATTGATTAACAAATAAACGGTTGAGCTTCATTTATCTGGTGTTAATATTTTAATTTTTGTTAATAACTTAGGTGGGCTATCAAAGTAATTTTTAAATATGATTAAGTAAATGTAAAAAAGTAAACACATAAATGGATGTCTTTATAATAGCTAGGAAGTTAATGATTGAAATCACAGCCATTTATTTTGTGTGACTACTAAGAATATTCCAGCCATATTTAATCATGTCCATAAAAAACTTATTAAGCACTAAACCCCTATTAAATCTGCCCATTGTCAATAGGTACACTCCTTTCGACGTAAAAATAAAATTTAAATCTATGTAAACTTATAGAGTTTCCTTTGCCTTTGAGGTTTTCCATTGGCAAGTACTTTAGCTTGTTCCTATAATTAAAATATTTAATTTCAAAAAAACCTAAATTTATTCATAACTACACTTTTGGAAAAATAAAAATAAAAGAGTCTTATTTCATAGATCTTGGTTTATATAGAATTGATGGGTAAAGTGTCTCCATTCAATGTGTTTTGGGAGTTGTGAAAGGCTAATTCAATATGAACATATGTATGGTTTTTATCTTATATTTGTTATAAAATTATTTTATCAATAGAGTTGTACCTTATAAGAAAGTGACATTTATATATAGTCATGTCAAAATTAATTTCAAACCTATAATAAAGTGAAAGCTGCAATAACACTATCAATTTATTGACCAATGAAAGGTCATAAAAATACTAATTTTGTTATATTGAAAAATAATTTTTTTTATTTGTTATGTTCAACATTAAAATTTATACACATTTTTTAAGTCAACATAAAATTAATATAAAAGTCAATGCTAACTCATTACTATATACTACCTCTTCTCCGACAGTATAATAAGGTTTTGAAATGCATGAAACTTTAATCCATGCAAAACTCAAACTACCCTAAACTTTAATCCATTTTTCTAGTCTCACTGCGCTCTACCTTTAACCTATTTCCTTAAATCTAAAATAAAAAAGTAATTTTAAATTGATCATCAACCAAAGTATGAAAAAAATGTCATGTGGTTTCAGCCGTCCCATATTGAGAGCTGTTGCAGTTTTACCTCATGGCGAAGAGGATCCAAATATATATTCCATGTAGTGGGAAAAACAATTAAAATAATAAATGTAAAAAAATGGAATTTTTATGCTATGGATTAATTTAACCAACTCACCCGTTGGTGTCGTCGAGTGACCAGCCGGAGAGACTGGAGACGGTGAAGAGAGCAGCCTTCCACTCACGAATTTCTTCATCACTGTGTCTTCCGCTGCTGTGATGGTGTTGGAATGCGGGGGCAAATGGGCTGTCCGAACGGTCCGGGTGACGAACATGGGAAGGAGACATTTTGTAAAACAGGGGAATGGTCCTCCCCCGCTCCTGCTGTGCAATGAGGGAGACTTCCTTGAGGCACCACGCAGAGGTGGCATAATCCGGCGAAAATATGGGAATCCTAATTTGACTGCACTCAATTGCATGTTTTATGGTTCCATTGATATCCTCCCCTTTTTTAAGTTGATGGGCATCTAGGAACGCATGAATGCCTTCTTTGGTGAAGGCATTGTAGAGGTGATCAGCAAAGCTTCTTCGTACGTCTGGGCCTCTGAAGCTCAGAAACACCTGGTATCTCCACGCTTTTCTCATCCCTGCTACGTCTAGCTTTTCTTCTTCCTCCTCTTCTGCTCACTGCTAGTTGCTTTAAAAGTAATGGTAAAGGTAAAGTAAAGTAAAGGTAAGGAACTTTGAAAAAAACACTATGGGTCAAGCAAGAAATTAAAAAAAACACTATGGTGAAAGGAAAAAGGAAGGATGGAAACTAAGTTATTATTATTTATTTTTTTCTGTACATTTTTTTTAGGATTTTTATTTATAATTTGATTAGAGTTTCAGAAAATTATAAATTTTAGTGATTGAGATTATATCTTTTGCATAATGGTTAAGAATATGTGTTTCCCTTAAAAATAGATTATTATTATATTAAAGAAATATGATTTAAACAATATAAAATTCTAATTCTTTATAAATAATAATTACTAAAAAAATAAAAATAAAAACTTAAAATCTTTAAACTACCCTACAAAAATTAACAGAATATCATCACATAAATTGTTATAAATAATATGTTTTATTTTGTCTGAATAATTAATTTGAGAATAATTTTTAGAATTATTAAATTTTAATATTTTAGATTTATTTAAAAAAACATACAAATTTTAAAATATTGTTTTTTCATACGTGCTTTAATATATATTAAAAGAATTTTAGAGCAATTTTTAGAGTTATTAAATTTTAATATTTTAAATTTATTTAAAAAAACATAAAAATTTGGTTTCATCATACATGCTTTAATATAAAAATAAGAATAAAACTCTGTTTATATTTAAAATTTTCATTAAAATTCTATAACATTTCTGAGAAGAAAGGAAACAGATTTAATTTTAGTCGTTTTAAAGATTCCATGTGAATTTACCAAATCAATGTTTGGGTCAAGATTTTCAAATATACAAATGCACGTGGAAGTCATCTTAAACAAATGCAAATCGAAAAAGACAAGACAAATGCACGTGGAAGCCATCTTAAACAAATGCACATAGGGAACCTAATGGAGAGATTCACGATGGGTGGGCCAGTCTATCGTTAACCAAAGAAAAGCTAGAAATGAAATGGAAGGCGCGAAGCTAAAATGTCAACATTCTTGTTGCAATCAGGCGTGAAATTCGAGAGCACTGGCTGGTCGGGTCTGATTTAGTCTACAAGGACGTTCCACATGGAAAAGGTACAGGGCATGGCACGCTGGTTCCTGTTTTAGTGTAATCATCTTTAGCAGATTCGTTCTTTGACCAGAGCAGTACCTAAGATGAAATTAATACAAAAATAATTCACCAAAAGCCACCTTAGTGAAATTGAAAAGTAAGAAAAGCAACCTTAGTGAAATTGAAAAGTAAGAATTAATCATTCAATTTTGCAGATTTTGTAACAAAATTAAACAAAAAAATTTCTTTAGAAAAACAGTTAAAACATAGAATATTTAAACTATCACCAAAATCATTTCTTCATCCATGATCACACACAACCCATTATCACACATAATTTTTTAAAGAGGAATAAAAAACAATAACAAAATAAATTTAGAATAACTATAACAAAGTTTAGAATAAAACTACATCAAATAAGTTAAAGTATAGAGTCAAGAAAGCGTATATAAATAGTAAAGATAGAAAACAATTTTGGGAAGAAAAATTAATCCCTAAAAACTCAGATTATACAGAATTAACCATTCAAATTTGCAGATCCAATAATTTCCGGCAACAAAATTAAACAAAAAATATCCTTGGAAAAGAGCCAAAACATAGAACATTTAAACTATAGCCAAAATCATTTCTCATCCATTATCATACATAAGAAGAATGAAAAACAATAACAAAATAAATTTAGAATAACTATAATAAAGTTTGGAATAAGAATCTAACCAAACAAGTTTAGAATAAAACTACATCAAATGAGCTAAAATATAAAGTCAAGAAAGGGTAAATAAATAGTAAAGATTGAAGACAATTTTGGGAAGCAAAACTATAGCAAATGGGTTAGAGTACAGAAAACTGGTATCGAGCGATATCGTTGAAACAAAGAAAGAACAATGATGATGAATTGATTTAATGGAAAAAGCAAGGGGAATTGATTAGGTTTGAGAGAAAACATTAATGATGAATTGATTTAATGGAAAAAGTAAGAGGGAATTGATGGGGTTTAGAGAAAACATTTTAAGGGGTAATTAAAGTAAGTATCAAATAAAAATTTAAGGTAAGTTAAAAAAAACGTTTGTGAAAACTAATCATAACATAACATGCATAAAACAAGTCGTTGGCAAGCAAATTTTCCAACTCAGTTAGAATAATTAACTTAAATTAAAGTACAATGGAAAATATAATCTTGTAGGCTAATGAGAGTGCCGAAAAGCTTACTGTCATTACACTTGGTATCTTATCGACATTTCCATCCCCTCTTCTTTAATGCGGCAGGTCACTCCTTGGTTTCTCATATGTGTCATTGTCATTACATGCTATGACAATTTGACGCAAGTGAGATTGTCATCATCCAGAGATGAAGGCGCCCGTGACGAGTAGCAACTGCAACGATTTCGTTCAAGTCATGCAAGCAGGGTAGAAGACTCGGAAGGATAAACAGAGACTTTCATCCTTGTTCATAGACACTCTAGCCGTTATTGCAGACTGCAAACAAAGAGGAAGGAACAAAGACCTTCAATGCACAAAATGTGGGATTCATCAAATTCATGTTTAATAAATGTCATTCTCTAGTGTGCTAGGAGCATGGAGGATTGATCTTGTTGATCGATATCTTATCATGTTCATTCATAAAGGGGGTTTTTAAATTGTGAAAAACAAGGTCAATATATTGTAAGTATTGGGGGGATGTGGGGTATGGGGAAAAATTATAAGTATTGGGGGGTATAAAAAGTAGCATCTAGTAAAAAATAGGGGATATCTCGTTAAAAAGGGGGTTCTTTTATTGGAAAGATGTATTGGGAGTGGGTTTTAACAAAAGGATTTTGGGGGATGTTTTTAAATATCTAGTGAAATTCAAGGTATTTTTCAATATCCCATGAACACAGGTGTTATATCATAAGTTCAATAAGTGGAGATCCAGTGGCGACTTGCAAGACATGAATTTGGATTTCTACAAATCTATGCCAGAGAGTAAGAAATCATGTGCATCTACTATCTTGCTTTGAACCAGTTTGATTTCTTATCAATTTATGTATTTTCATACAAGTACAAGTAGTTTGTCTCATGCATAGTGCAATTTAGTGTGTTATGTTGTTGGCTGGAATGGTGGGCTGTAATTTTTTGGGGATGTGCTATATATACGAAACAAAATTGGGAGATGTTCATTATTTTGTTTTCTTAGAAGCAAGGTAGGATGATGAGGAGTTGTTGCAGAAACTGTGTAGGCCAAAAATAGTCAAAGGTGTACAGGAAAAACCCCTCGTGCATAGTGCAATTACTTTTGGTCTGTTACTAGTTGGAATTGTGGAGTGGAATATTTTTTGTTGCAGTGTGTTTTATATGCGAGATAGAAATGGGGGATGATTATTGTTTTGTTTTTTATAGAGGAAATTTAAGCAGGTCAGGGGTTCTTACATAAAGTGTGTACACTGGAAACAATTGAAGGTAAATAGGAAAAAAAAAACATTCAGATAGATGAAGGATTGCGAGTTACAAGACTTTGGGTGTCAGGATTCTGCAAATATATATTAGAGAGTAAAAAATTGTGTGCATTGTGTGCTATATGCCAAGGAAGATTAGAAATTGATTCTTACTTTGCATCCGTAGATATGGATATTCACTTATGTTTCTTGGATAAATGTAATTAGCTTGTGTGTTTGTTGTCTAAAAGTATGTGTTTCATGCATAGTACAAGTGTTGTGTTTTATTGGAGTTTTCTCTGGTGTTTTATTTAACCCTTTTTGCATTCATCATATGCAAATATGTTGTGTTGATAGTTTTCTTTGAGTTTCATTTACATTTGATGATGCAGATAGCTACATTTTTCAAAGGATATTGTGATGTGCAATGCATTGTTGCTTATCTATGGAGATGTTTGTTTTGATGATTTTTTTACATCCCACATAGTTGTATCTTTTGTGCTTTGTACATGTTTTTTTCCAGTACAACAAACATTTGGTTTATTTTCAATTCATCTGTGGATAATTGATACCAATTCTCTGACATCCCTGCATTGTGGTGCTTTCGCACGTTGGAGCTTGGAATTTTTTTGGACAATGGATTTTTCCCATGTTGTCCAGAGGATTTTTCCATGCACATATGCAGACACTTAATGCAGTTATGTCTTCTTCATTTTCATTTACATTTGAATATGTAGATGGCTGCATTTTGCAAAAGATATGTCTTAATGTTTGGAATCTAATGCAAATGTTGCAAGAAATAGGGTCCTAGTTCATATCGATATCCTTGCAATGCACATATATCTTTGTTGTTGAGAAAAAACAAGAAATAATGTAATATTCCATATATAAAAAGTATGCAGAGAAATTAATTCTAGTCTATTACTAGCTGGAATTGTGGAGTGGAATATTTTTTGTTGCAGTGTGTTTTATATGTGAGATAGAAATGGGGGATGATTGTTGTTTTTTTTTGTAGAGGAAATTTAAACAGGTCAGGGGTTCTTGTATAAAGTATGTACGCTGAAAACAATTGAAGGTTAATAGGAAAAAAAGGCGTTCAGACATATGAAGTTGTTTTCAATTTTCAAGTGTTGTGGATTGCGAGTTACAAGAGTTTGGGTGTCAGGATTCAACAATTCTATATTAGAGGGTAAGAAATTATGTGCATTGTGTGCTATATGCCAAGGAAGATTAGAAATCGATTCTTACTTTGCATCCAAAAATATGGATATTCAATTATTTTCCTTCGACAAATGAAATTACTTTGTGTGTTTGTTGTCTAATAGTATGTGCTTCATGCATAGTACAAGTGTTGTGTTTTATTGGAGTTTTCCCTAGTGTTTTATTCAACCATTTTTTCGTTCATCATATGCAAAAATGTTGTGTTGATAGTTCTCTTTGAGTTTCACTTACATTTGATGATGTAGATAGCTACATTTTTCAAAGGATATTGTGTTGTGCAATGTGTTTCTGCTTATGTGCGGGGATGTCTGTTTTGACGATTTTTTTACATCCTGCATAGCTGTATCTTTTGTGCTTTGTACAAGTTTTTTCCTAGTACAATGAACATTTTGTCTTTTTTCAATTCATGTGTGAATAATTGATACTGATTCTCTTGCATCCTTGCATTGCGGTGCTTTCGCACATTGGAGCTTGGAATTTTTCTAGACTATGGATTTTTCCCATGTTGTCTGGAGAATTTTTCCATGAACATATGCGGACACTTAGTGCATTTATGTTTTCTGCATTTTCATTTACATTTGAAGATACAAATAACTTCATTTTGCGAAAAATGTGTCTTAATGTTAGGAATCTAATGCAATTGTTGATAGAAATAGGTTCTGAGTTCATATAGATATCCTTGCAATGCAAATATGTCTTTGTTGTTGAGAAAAAGAAAGAAATAATGTGTTGATCCATTCTATAATTCAATGGAAGGTGACAAAAATGCAAGGCTTTAAGGTGGAATGCATCAAACCAAGACTGTGCAAGAGTATATTAAAAAAATCATCCAATGTAAAAAGATGATTCCTCTGTATTAAATGGTCAATATTGTGATGTGCATTGCATTGTTGCTTATGTGTGGATACTTTTGTTTTAATGATTTGTCTGCATCTTGCATAGGTCTATCTTCCGTGCTTTGCACAGATTGTTCTCCTGACACGATGAACATTTGGTTTGTTTCGAATTCTTGTGCATAGAATCCAACATCCTTGCATTGTGGTGCTTTCACAAGTTGGCACTTACAATAGTTCTAAACCATGTATTTTTTCGATGTTGTTGGGAGGCTTTTTCTATGGACATATGTGGGCACTTGGTGTAGTTATGTCTTTCGAACGTTGTTCTACGCCAAGGTATATTTCCAATGCAACCATGAGCTTTGATCCATTCTGCAATTTAATGGAAGAGGAACAAAAATGTAAGGGAGAGGTGGAATGCATCAAACAAAAGCGTGGAAGAGAATATGAAAAAATTCATCCAATCTAAAAGGGTGGTTTCTCTATAGTAGATGGTTAATGTTGTGTTATGCAATGCATTATTGCTTATGTGAAGAGGCTTTTTCTTTGACGATTTTTGCACACTACACAGTTTTATCTTCCGTGCTATGTGCAAGTTTTTGCCTGACACAATCAACAATTGTTCTATTTTCAATACCTGTGTAGAAAAATGATACAGATTGTTGGGGATCCATGCATTGTGGTGCTTTCACATGTTGGCACCTACAATAGTTCCATTGTCTGGATTATGGAAAGACATGTGGTTTCTGCAGTGCTTGGGTGATCCAAAATTTGTTATAACCCTAAAATTCTCTACATATGCATACCTGACATTTGGCCCTCTTACTTGTATTTTTTGCCAAGCCATCACTGGGTTTCTCTTCTAAAAAGGCCATTTTTCAAATATGTACGTGCCCTGCATCACTATTGCCCATGTACATATGCTTGTTGCACCACTACAACCCACGTATGTATGCATGATGCACCACTACAACCCGCGTATAGTTGTCAAAGTTGAAAAAAATAAAATGTTGCAAAGAATTTGTTGAGATTACGGGCTATTGGGTAGTTTCCCGACTAATCCACAACCTATAGACCATCACCCAACTAAATAACCATCCTTTTGTCATATAAAAGGAGGTTTTGGGGTCTCATTCCACATCTAGACATAAGAACAGTGAAACTCTTCTTGTTTCACATCCCCTCCTTGCCCCAAGTAATTGCAACCCTTTTGTGAGAATTGTCTCAGAATTCCCCAATTTGCCTTCCTTCCTCCATCAGAAACCCATTATACTTACCAAGAAGAAGGTTGAGAGGAGAATCCATACAAAGGTGCACTTGGATTTTGGTGAAGAGTAGCCCAGTCTAGGTTCGTGGAGCAGTAGACAGCTTTGGTTGTAAGTGATCATTGTATTATCAATAAAATAAGTACTTTTCCTATCCCAAATTATGGTGTATCAAATGTTTAAATTTGATTTATATTTTTATTCTAACATCTAACCCTAATTTATAGATGAAATGCATGCTTATAACTTTATGTTTGTCTGTCTTTGAATGCAAGCCAGCCTTGGGAGGAAGAATTAAGTCAATGAAGCTTTCAAGCATGAGAGGATCATCACAGGACGCAGAGTAGAGGTATAGTTACTCTATTCTTCTCACTTTTATTTTCTTGTATGAGTCTGGGATATGATTGGGGTAGTTAGAGAAGTAGGAGTCTATTAAATGGTTATTGATCTGCCTACATTGTAAACCCTGGTGTTTCCATAGGGGGGTTTTACCTGCTAGCAGAATTGGCGACCATACTGGGGAAGCCTTTAGGGTTTTAAGGGAATTTTTTGGTGTTTGATTGGTTTTATACCTTTTGAGTTTCTGTTGAGTCTATTCAGTCTTTTAAGGGATTTTGGTCACCTGTTGGTGCCATACTAGTTCTCCCTGCCCTGTTAGTCTGTATGTTCTATTTTTTTTTTGAGGAATTACAGAGGTGTACGCGCCCTATAGTGGGTCAACCTACGTACATATGTTCCCTATCTAGTAAACAACCCACGTACATATGCAGGCTACTGAAACAACAGTAGCGTACCTAGTTCAATAAACTATTTTTGAAAAAAGAGGCAGCCAACCTCTTTCTTGATTGAGGTTTTACTTCTCAGGCCTTCTCGACTGAGTTCAATGTCTCTATTTTTATATTCATAGCTTGGGTTAGATGTCAGTTTTCTTCTTTTTTAAATATTTCCTTTGTTTACTTCGGAAATGGTTTGAGGCGAGTCTTTGAGTTTGTTGATCAACCTGTTTGGTGTCTTTAGTGACTCCCTGTGACCTGCAGTGGGCCAGAGGTCAGTTTCAGTCTTGTCTTGTATTTCTTTTCCCCCTTTCATTTGCTTTAAATAAAAGAGAAAAAGTTTTATTTTAAGTTTTTTCTTTTTAAAGCATTTCCAATTTTTTTTTTTTTTTTTTTCATTTCTTAGTTTGGTAAAGTAGTTAGGGTTAGTTATTTTACTTGAAAGGAAAAAGAGTTCATTTTTTAAATTCTTTAGTAATGACTTAGAACTTAAGTAGCTCGTAGTCGAGAGAAATTTGATTTTAGGTATTCTTTTAAAGATCTTGAAAAGAGTTAGTTATGAAAAGTTGGTTACACAGAGCTAGTTGAAAATCTTTATTTTTCTAGAAGTAATTTTTCTTTTAGAGTTTCGTTTATTTCTCCTCTTTTCGTCTCTAAAAAACAAACATCACTAGTTTCACTGCCATATCCTTTGAGATAAAATAAGCCATTTAAAATGAAGGCTAAAATTAAAATTAACTAAACTTTTATGTTTGTAGGGTCAATCAACTAATTTAGGGTTAAAGCCTTGAATTAGGTTGGAGAGGAAACTCTTCAAGGCTTTTAAACAAGCATTCGAGTCAGAGCTAGGGAGTGTAAAAGTCCAGTGATGTGAAAGTTATCCGAGACCCCCCTCTAACACAGGGGCTAAACACGAGGTCGTGTGAGGAAAGGAAACAAAGATAACCCCTCCAAAGTCGGACTAAACGTACTGGTAAATGCATATTGAGGATTTGTCATGGAATACTATCGTTTCATTTTCATATGGAGCTTCGTGGACCTTGAATCCATTCGAGATCCTCATTTGTCTTGCAAGCCACTTTCTTTCGATACCCTCGGTAGGTTTCAGACTTGTTATCCTACTCATTGCGGTCCACCCGACTATCAACTGTACGCGCCTAGTGATTGTTCGTGAGTTGGCAGCTTAGTTTCCTTTATTCTAGGGACTTACACACGTGACTTCAGGGGTATAGTATGGTACGTAGGGTAGACGTTGGGTCACACTTTGCATAGTATACCTAGAGGATGCTTCCATGTTTGAGTTGCACTTGCACTGGTAAGTTTCTCTAGTGTTGGCTGGCGTAACTGTTCTTCTAACTAGATAGTGGTTTGCTTGGTTTATCTTGTAGGAAATTTTCTAGTGTGTGTTTGGTTTTAAACGTTAGTTAAATCCTTATTGTGTCATTGATCAAGATCAAATTGCTCTAATGTTGGCTGGTGTAACTGTTCTTCCAACTAGATAGTGGTTTGCTTGGTTTATCTTGTAGGAAATTTTCTAGTGTTTGCTTGGTTTTAAACGTTAGTTAAATCCTTAGTGTTTTAACAAATTGGAATATCAAGAGATCCATCTATCGTGAAGGATTCAGGGCCTACCATCGGTTACATTGCATCCACCACTGCCACCGTTACAACAAAGACTTGACCAGCAAAGGTCATTTGAAGCAACTGGGTTGTAGGAGACTATGCTTGAGCCAACTCCGAGAGGAGATTACTCGAATCTGAAGGAACTCACTGTTTCTAACCTTGGAGAAGAATCTCTTGGCTCGTCTAACCCTCCGATCACTAAATTTTCGGCGCCAATCTTCGTACAAGTTGTCCCTCCGAGGGTAACACCTTACAAGCGTCATATATTCTTACAAGTAGTTATGGAAGCAAATGCTTCTACTTCATTCGAGATTCCTCATAGTCCCTTAATGACTACCACCACAGGGGGTATTCCACCTCCTAACCCACCTTCGTCGGTATAGACCACAATGGTCTCGACCCCCTCTACTTTGAGCAGTGGTCTGATTCCGTCATTGGCAGTGACCACTGCTCCGTTCACACAGAGTGCGACGGGCCCTCCATTTTCATATGGGATGCTTGACTTTGATACACACTTCGTCCTTACCTACTCCACCCTACAGACCTTGGTTCTGGGGGCATGGAGATCAAACACTCCCTTGCAAGGGTCCATTGCGAGCACCTCAGCCTCCTATAATGTTATCCCTTGAGGTGGGGATCATATACCTCCTCCATCACCCTCTCTCGATGGTGCTTTCCAACCACCCATCAGGTTGAACATGAACTACAACTTGTTTGGAGAAGGAAGTCTAGGAACTTGTTCTTACACAACACTGGTGGGATCCATGTCATTCTCTTTGTTCATTGTGTTTGGTAAAAGCTCTTTTTCGTTAGCTTCTATCTTGGTCGGGGGCAACCCTAGTTTTGGACAACATAATCCTATGCAGGGTACTATTCCTACACAGGGGGCAAGTACATGAGTTTTCTCCTCAAAAGGACTTTGGAATCCTTGGCAAGGATCAATTCCCTCGTAGGGGATGCCGACTGGGGGAAATCCCTTCCATGGTCAATGGAACCCCAGGAAAGGCTCAATAACTATGCTCATCGGATCGGTAGGGGGAAACCCTTTGCAAAATATTTGGATCACAATGCAGGGAGCGATCCCTGCCCAACCCTCGTTGTCCAATTATAGGAATCATGCTATGATATCCATGTAAACATAGTTTCCTTACGCTGGTCATGGCCATGGTGTCTACCAAAACCCTGGCCAGCAACCCAACTTTTCCTTGCAACCTAGTGTCAGTCAAACTCCAAGCTCCCTTTTTCTTGTACATAGTACTCAACCCAAACTATTGTTTATGGAAACGTTACATCTGCTAGACTTGTCGAGGTTGTTTAATGACCTAATTTTTCATGGTTTGCGTTGGCCCCCCATGCTGACTAAGTTTCCCTCGGATATTCCAAAATTCGAAGGCAAGCCCGACGAAGACCTAGGTGATCACGTGACAACTTTCCATATATGATGCTCGTCAAAATTGCTGCAAGACGACTCCGTATAGTTCTGCCTGTTGCAACGCACTCTTATCAGGGGTGTCGTGAAATGGTACATCATGCTCGACCGCTTAAGATATTCTTACATCAGTGATTTGGCGATGGTTTTCATTAACCATTTCCAACTACCCATGAGATACGATGATGGCACCGATTTGTTGGTCAACTTTGAGCAGACTAAGGCCGATCATATCTCAGATCACATCCGAGAATGGTGGCATCAGAAGAGTTTGATTAAGGTACAGGTCCCACCGACTTTCCTGCTGGAGTGGTTCCTGAAGTCTTTGGTACCTCAGTTATCCAAGAACATTGTGACTTCATTAGTGTTTTCAAAGGAGGATTCAATAATGAGAGCACAACAGCTTGAACTAATATACTCTTAGTCTGGCTTACTCTATGAGATTTTTCCAGATGCGCCATGGTCCATCCTTGACAAGGATAGACAAAATTTTGGACCACATGTGGATGGTATAGTTGGTTCAACACAAGGAAGCTCCACTGATCAACTGTCAAATCAATTGCAACAATTTCTGATACAGCAGACAACGTCCAGACAGACCTCCAGTTCATCTATTCCCCCTACCCAAACGTTGGACGTACACATTGTGAAGACAGCGAACCCGAAGGCCAACCAACAGCCTGAAGGGAAGAAAAAACAATGAAACAAGAAGGGTAAGGGGGATACAAAACCCAACAACAATGCTGGCGAGGGAAACACAGAGAAGAGAAAGTCAAAGTATCAGTGTAACCTTTGCACGAAGGACAATCCGACTCACCTATGCCCTCGACTTGCGAAGGCCAATAATTTATCAGTGCAACAACAACTTGATGTGTTAACGAACCCATTTCCACATGGGAAAAATATGACTCAAGCCTCTTCGAGCACGAATGGTTGAAATCAGGGACCCCCCACGTCTTATAGTAATTCTTTGGACGTGAACATTTACATGATGAAAGGTGACGCTTATATAGTGACCAGGGCACATGATTACAGAATGTCAGAATCTGCCGAAAAGGGTAAAGAAGCCACAAACCCACCCACTCGTCTCCAGATTGAGAGGACAATGATAACCCTTCATCGGGGGTGTCCATGGTCTCGACTATTGATAACCCCTAGCCAGACATCGTTAAAATGGGGGTTGGTTTGTGCCCGGCTTTGATCGGTACTTTCGATTACCCGCCTCCTTCTGACGATGTCAATTTTATATCGGTTTCCCCAGACCAACCTAGGGATGATATTTTTCAACTGTTGTCATTCCAAATGACTTACTTTCACAATCTGTGGACTCTTCCTTCCCCATCGACATCGATGGAAGGGACATGGCATCCTAGCATGGCTATTCCCTTGTCCACAATAGAAGTTGCATACAACAATGTCCAGCAAGCTTCGGTCGACCCCGATCCAAATCCCACACAAGAGTTAGATCCAGTTCTCGTGTCTATTTGGGCTTAAGGTTCCCTTGCCAATATTGATTCTTTAGACTTGTTCTTGCCCTTAGATGAGGTGATTCTTGAGGTATTGACTGGTCCGGTCAAACGCTGGGATGATCTCCATCACAGATCTTATTTCCTCCCAGAGTTAAGAAGAATATAAGAAGGTGAATTCATGTTGACTATGACTGGAGACAAGTCTTGTACTGTTAATCCTCTAGCTACGCACGCAGTTTATGTCGAGGGAAATATGGAAACGCTAAAATGATACTTATAGATATCTCCAGAACCCCTGACATCATGGAGAACGTTTTTCATTGGATCAGACTACTCCCTCGAGGAGATTCGAATCTATAAAGACTTATTTAAGGAATTCCACGACGTTTTTTCCTGGTCGTATGAGGAAATTCTAGGCATTGATCCAACAATCATCAAACATGAGATAATGACTTATCTTGACGCCAATCTTGTCCGAAAAAACCTTTGTCCGGTGAATCCTCGAAAAGCATAATCCATTAAGGTTGAAGTAGAGAAACTGCTTAAAGTTGGTTTCATCTACTTCGTACGGTTGACGCAATGGGTGTCAAATCCCATTCTAGTTAACAAAAAATAGGGTATGATTCACGTATGCATGGACTTCCGTGACTTGAACAAGGCATGTCCAAAGGATAATTTCTCGACCCCATTCATTGATCAGATTGTCGATGAATGCACAAGCTGTGAGGTATTTTCATTCAAGGATGGTTTTTCGGGATATAACTAGATTCAGATCAAACCCGAAGACCAACATAAACCAACTTTTATCTATCTGTGGGGCACATTTGCTTATCGTAAGATGCCTTTTGGCCTAAATAATGTTGGAGCCACTTTTCAGCGGGCCATGTATTTTTCTTTCCACGACCTTAGACATATATTCTAGGATTATCTCTATGATCTAGCATCACGATCTCACAAGAGAGATGATCATCCCGCACACCTTCGACTAATCTTTGAACGATGTTGCTACTATCGGATTCTCCTGAATCCTAAAAAGTGAAGTTTCTGTGTAACGTCGGGTCTTCTCTTAGGTTTCATAGTTTCGACAATGGGGATCATGTTTGATCCTCTAAAGGTTGAGGCAATAGTTCAGTTGCCTCGCCCGTGCATAGTCCCCCAGCTTCAGAGCTTACAAGGGAAAGCAAACTTTTTTCGTCATTTTTATCACAAAGTATGCTGAGATCACTAAAGGGTTCATGCGTTTATTGAAAAAGGGAGTCCCTTTCTATTGGGACGAAGCTACTTAACACTCTTTCAAAGTGTTGAAATGCGGGCTTACGTCTGCCCCTCTCCTTTGGCCTCCCAATTATAATAAAGATTTCTTATTATACTTGGTCATCGCAGAGTTGACCATCCACATGGTCTTGGTTCAGGAGGATGATTTGCTCAAGGAGCATGTGATTTATTACCTCAGCCAAGGCCTAGTTGGGTCAAAACTCAACTATTCCCATGTTGAGAAGCTTGTGTTGGTAGCAGTGCATGTTGTCCAGTGATTCTGTCATTATATTCGACTTCACAAAAACATTGTCATTGTCATTGTGAATCCATTTGAACATGTGTTGACACGACGCATCATTGGCATAAAGATCAGTAGATGGATTGTAATCCTCCAGGAATTTGACTTGGATTTTGTTTCTGCAAAATCCAAAAAGTCACTGGTCTTTGCGGAACTTATTTCAGAACTTCCGGTTGAATCTGGTGATGATACCCCCGAATAATCGCCTACTAAAGAATATATTTTCCTAATCGCATCTTTGGACCCCTGGTATGGAGATATACTAGTCTATATCCATACTTTGAATTTCCCTACTTCTTCTTCAAACAATGAGCATCGATGAATTCTCCATCAGACACGAAACTATCTCATACTCGATGACAATTTGTATCATCGAGGTGTAGATTGTATTCTTTCTTGGTGCCTTATGCACGAAGAAGTAGAACTCGTTCTTAACGACTACCACACTGGAGCATGTGGTGGTCATTTTTCTGGGTTGGCAACAACCCAAAATATTCTACGAGTCGGTTACTTTTTGCCTACGTTAATCAAGGATTGCATCGAGTCGGTCAAGAAGTGCCACCCATGTCAGATCTTTTCTCAGAAGATGACGACACATCTTGCTCCCATATTTCCTGTCATTGTTTTTGGTCTCTTCACCAAGTGGGGGATCAATTTTACTACATACCTACTAGCTTTAGCCGGGGGGATTCGTTATATCATCGTAGAGGTAGACTACTTCAGAAAGTGGGTCGAGGCTATGCCAACGTTTAACAATGATGGCGAAACAACAACTCTCTTCATTTTTAACCAGATAGTAGCAAGTTTCAGCATATCAAAGGAGATTGTCATTGACCATGGCAGTCACTTCCAGAACAAAATGATGTCTGAGTTAACATCAAAGATTGGGTTGAGGCAAGAGCATTCGTCACCCTACTAACCACAAGTGAATGGTTAGGTGGAAGCTGTGAATAAGTCCCTCAAGACTATTCTGCAACAAATGATCAATTCTGCCAAGTCAAATTGGAATTTGATGTTTTACTCAGTGTTATGGGCCTACCAAACGTCTTTAAAGGATGCCACTGATTTCTCACCTTTTCAACTCGTTTATGGGCTGGAAGCATTCTTTCCTATAGAGTTCCAGATCCGATCTTTAAAGTTGGTAGTAGAGTTATTTCCAAACACTTCACCTCTTGAGGAATGCCTATTATATCTCGAGTAGCTCGATGAGAAACATCGAGATGGAGCCTTGAAAAATGAGGCTCACAAGAAACGAGTCAAGTGTCAATATGATCAGTTCGTTCGTCCTTTTATTTTCTCTAAAGGAGACCTTGTCTTGGTCTACGACCAAGAAAAGGATCCTCTGGGGGCAGGAAACTTCAAACTCATGTGGTTCATACCTTTCATTGTGAAAGAGGTCTTAAATAAGGGCGCTTATCACCTGGTTGACTTTGAGGGAAATGCTTTGGAAGAGCCTAGAAATGGGCTCTACCTCAAGAAGTATTACTCGTAGGTTGGTCTCTTGGGTGACTTCTTGTACATATGTATAGTTGTTATACAATTAGTTTTTTGTCTTTTTGTTTTATGGACGTGTCATTATTTATGTCATATTTTTCATTGTGGCAAATATCAAGTGAATCAGAGGTGTTCTTTGGGTTTGCAGACAATGCTAGCCGACACACTCGGAGGCTTGCTTCCACAGCTTGGGTGATTTTCACACCTCAAGGCCATTTTCTATCCTCCCGAGGTATCTGTCTAGGTGACGCTTCAAAAAATGTCGTCGAGTACAACGCAATGATAGAGTTTCTTCATGATGCTTTGTCACATGTCATTTCTCACCTCTGGGTCTACTTATATGCTCAGTTGGTTGTGTCCTAGTTAAATGGAGTTTACCACATTTATGATCCTACTTTACACTGACATTTCCTTAGGGTACGTCTCTTAGAACGTTTCTTTGATTACATTACGTATATCCATGTTCCTAGGAAATTAAATCAAATAACAGATACTCTAGCTAATCACGTATGAGATTGGCATGTTGCACACACATACACATGTACATACATTTGTAAAGAAATGTGATCCATAAGACATAAAATATATATATATATCAAAAAGTCTCTGAGTACATAGGTGGTCACAAATGCTTAAAAAAAAATCATCGGGTATACATTACGAGGATTATGCCCTCAAAAATAAACAAAAGTTCCCTCAGCACATAATGAGTCCATCCTATCTAAGCTCGGGGCCTATTGGCCCTACTGTAGTGAACGACATTATTTTCCAAACGTTGAAAAAGTTGGACCCAAGTCCGTGGCACCCCAACAACATGAGGTTACATAGATGGCGGGAGATCCTCGATCTCGGCCATGGGAACTGCACAAGTGAGCACAGTGAGGTTCCTCTCCACCCATCTCAAAACTCTCTCAGCCTCTCCGGATGGAGGTCCCCCTGCTTGTGTTGGTCCGCCGGCTACTGCTGGTGCTGCCTATGGTTGAGGATGTCACCTAGTCCTCAAGAAGTCTGTCGGGTGCACTGATCCCACATATGTACATAAAAGATACATGCTTGTCAATACTATGATATATATAAACATGATATATAAAATAAACTAAAAATTAAATAACTTAAAAAACATGTACCTATCTCTCCTCGCTCCTCTCCAGGAGGTACGGGCATGTCTGGATCTCTGGAAAAGTTGATTCTAGCATAGGGGTAGTCCTCTATCACTGGAATCTGTCATGCCCACTAGTCAAACAAATTGTCATCGAAGGCCTCTATGGTCCTTCCTCCACCCAGTCATGGAAACAATGTTGCCCATCTACACACCGCTGGGAAAGAGGCCACATGTCGCCATACTGTCTCTCTCAGACTCAGACTGGGTACCCTCTCAAAGAAGAACAAGCACAAAACAATATCGAACCCGAAGTTCTTGTTGCTACACTCACGACAATCTGTAATCTTCCTCTTCATGCAAGTGATCACGGTCATACTCTAGTCGAAAATTCATGAATCTAGGCACTGCATTGCACAATACAAGTGCGCCCGGGAAACTTGGTGGATATTCTTGTATCCAATGATCCACCCAATGATAAGTAGGATCACCTTCAGTGACAAGTTGGTGATTTTACTGATGGGAACTTGAGAACCTACTTTCTCAGTTCTAGCCTCCCAATGCATCCCAATGTAGTCAGCGATGTTGATGGGCCCAAGAGGAAATGTGATCAAGTTGAGTGGTTCCCCTTTCCTCGAGACGCCAGTCAAGAAATATATATCCTCGGACGTTGGAGTCAATGACTTCTCGTCAATCAAGAACGCCACTGTGTATGGGTGCCATTAATCCATGAGGGCATTCAATAGCCTGGGTTGTGCCCTCATAAGCGGACACTGGTAGAACTTGCATAGCCCACAATGTTTCAATATGAAAATGGCGGCAGGGTCCTCATCGACCAAGATATCGATATCCTCTTGTTCCCTCCCCCTCTAGTTGACATACATCATGTTCCATGACAGTTCAAAGGGGAGTTAACTCTTGCATTTTTTAATTTTTCCCATACTTTTGAGGGTGTACACGAGCTGTTTTGGAAACAGTCATGTACGTACGTGGGAAAACTCTTTTCTACCTACGGACATACGTGGGTTTTCCTTGGACAACCCGCACACACGTAGGGCCTCCCTTTTTTAAGAGGGCACGCCCCCCAAAAAACTAAAAACAATGCATGAAAGAAGAATTGGAATGCAAGAGGGATGAGTTTATACTTACTTGGTTCGAGCGGAAGTTCGTTTCATCCTCTGAATCTCTCGGAATCAACTCTTTTAGCAAAGGGGTGTTTTTTTACCTTTTGGTTAATTTTCAAATTGCAATGGTGAAAATGAGCTGTCAACTTCTATTTATAGACTTTTTTGGCCCTTTTTTCCACTTTTTTGAACCCTTTTGTCATTTTTTCTGGCTTAAAAATCATTTAATTTGGTTCTTGAGTTTCTTATTGGATGTTACGATGCACTTTACCTTTTGGTTTGGTAACTTTTTTGGGAGATGGGTCACTTTTAAAGGTCCCTTGGAAAAAGTCATTTTTCCAACTTTTTGTATATAAGTTAGGATTCCACCTCCACTTTCTGCATCTTTTTGTCTTTTCCACTTTGCCATAGGATCAATCCCACTGAATTGCGACACAGAACCATCTTTTTTGTTTTATAAGTGTTGTGATTAGGTGGTAAAGCCTACCTTTACATGGATTCCCTAGATAGATCCTTGTTGCATTTTGGCATCCATGATGTATCTAATGACTTTAGGCTCGGGATTCCTTGTTAGTCCTGTTATGCTTACGAGATTCAACCTCATTCATCTGATGCATCATCACTCTTGGCATCACCCTCGGGACTCCCAAAAATGAGCATGCTTTGTTGTCTTTCAAGCTCACTTTGAAATCTGAAAGCAACATCTGATGAGACTACATTTATGCTTTTCAATCTTGTCTGGATTAACTAAGAAAAGTAACTTCTTGGAGTCTTCTTTAAGCCCTTTTCAAACTCTCTAAACATGATAATATTGTTGAGCGATCTTATTTTCCTTCACGCTCGCCAAACTCAAATTTGAAGGCACGTCTGTTCGGTGGTAGTTTATGCCTTTTTCGGTCTGGATGGTCAATTTTACAAACAAAGATATACTATAGGATCTTTGGTTCGCTAGAAGAGTATTCTTAGGTATAATTTTAACCCTTTTTCGGGCCCGAGGGACTAAATTTACGAGAGAAAAAAAACCCCACGGACTCCATAGTTAAGCTCTTTTCAGACTCCCTAAAATTGAAAAGATCGTCGAGTGACCTTATTTTTTCACACTCATTAAATTGGTCCAAAAGAACATCTATTGGGATGAATTTACCCCTTTTTCCGGCCTATAGATCATGGAGGAAAAAACGTACACCTTGGGAGATTCATCTCACCGGGAGAGTTCTCATCAATAAATTTTATACTTTTTCGGGCTAAGGAGACTAAATCTAGAAAAAGGCAGTGAGTCCATAGTTAATCCCTTTTCAGACTCCTTAAAATTGAAAAGATTGTTGAGTGATCTTGTCTTTGTCAAACTCATTAAAATGGTTTTGAATAGAAATATTTTACGTGCTAGTTTACTCCTTTTTCTAACTGACTAGACTATTTCTGAAAAAGGTACCCCATTGGAGTCTTCTTTTATGTTTTTCAGACTCTCTAAATGTGAAGAACCACTGATCTTACCTTCTTTGGGCTCGTTAAAATTACATTGAAGGGGGTTTCATCGTTTTCTTCTAATCACATTTCCATCTCTGTGTCTTTGGCCTAATTTCGACTCCATGTTGCTCTCAACTGAACCTTTGAAGCATGCCTTATATGCAATCCTTGTAGCACTTTTCCTCTACAACATGACACCCTGACCCATGGAGGAATTTCCCGAAGTGTCCTCTTCCTGCACATGTCTCCTTTCTCTGATCATTAGTGTGTTCCTTGTGCCTAGAACTAGTATGCTTGCGACACTCGTTCCTCCTTTGTAACGTAGCATTCTTTTATTATTTTTCAAGCTCTTTAAAAAATTGAAAAAGACAAAAAAATAAAAAAACCCAAAAAAGAGGGGACGAGAAATATATATTCTTTTTGGAAGCACAAAGAGTCTCCCTTGAGAGTTATTGTTTTCTGGTTATGTGTTTGGTCCCTTTGCGCCTCGGTGGGCTAAGGTGGAAGAAGAGTACTAGTGTTGGATAGCAAGTACCAGTGAAGTTTCGGTGATTACCAAGTGGGAGTACAGAAGGAGCGCAAATTTGAAGGACATCTTCAAATTCCAGTCTTCATTAATTCTGGTATTTTGTTATGAAAATTTTCTATTGTCAAGAGAAAAATTGTGTTTTAGAAACTTATGAAATAATTGTCACTACAAAATCGTATTGTAGGGTAGGTTGGCGGGTAGACGTCTAGGTTATCTTATGTGATATAGTTGATCTATTAGTAACAATGATGTGTAAATGATTCTTGTTGTACAATGATGTAGATGAGAATAGAATGTGTAATATTGATGTATGTTACTGTCGCTTAACTCTTGTTCTTTTTTAAGTTTCAAAAAAACAAAATTACAAATACTATACTCACTTATTTTGATGTCGTAACTGAGGAGACATTACATAGAGAAAGATTCCTTGATATTATGAAGAACTTTCTTTTTCCAAAATAAATACGAGGAATGCAACAATCTCAACAAAAATTACTTTGCACACAACGACTCAACAATAGCAACGATTGGCTCTTTCCTCAGTGCATAGGTGTGGTATTTTTTTCTCACACGTAGCACAAACAATTGGCTTCCCTTCTCCTATTGGCTAGCAGTCAACATCTTCATGCCTCTCACCAAATCTCTATCACACAACAAATAATCTCCTTAGCTCTGATACTAAATTAATAAAATAAGAAAGATATTGATTCAAATAGAAATGTGAGACCAAATTGTCTTACACACTATGAATTCATCAAATGAGACATTACATTTATAGTTTAAGAGACCATTTAACTAACTCTTAAAATTTGGATCTAAAACCACTTAAGATCTAAAGAGATAGAAAATCCCAACAAAATCTACAACAATAATCTATATTAGAGAACTAATTTATACATTATTCTCTAAGAAAAAGAACCAAAATGAAATATAAATATAAATATTGATATTTACACTAACAAAAATATTGATGAATTTTATTTAGAGTTAAAAATTTTCATATACAATACAAATATAAATTTTATAGTGTACTTTATTTAAAATAATATTGATATATATTTTTAAATGGGTGAATAAAAATGTTAAGAATTATTAAAATGTTTTAATTAGAACTATCTTATTTGAGAATTGGTGATAAACTCTTACCAAAACTTTAGAAATGATGATAAGTATGCACATTTTAAAAATAGAGAGAATAAATTTAGTAAATAAAGATTTAAACATTTTAAAAACAAAATTATGTATATTATGTATAACACTGTTATATATATTGGTAAATAATTTTTTAGAAATTACAATTTGTTATAAATATTCTAAGGAAAAAATCCTAAAAAATAAATATTTATAATAAAAAATAAAAATACGAGATATATATTTTCAAATAAGTTCTTTTAAGACCTTGAATGGGGTGATAATTGGTTTCCATGTCATGTGATATTTACATCAAACAATTCTTCTTCACTTGCCTCGTTTGGTGTCCTAGTGACGTTTATTTATTCTCGAATTTCCATCTTCAGCGAACGTCTCAGCAATTGGCCTCCACCATGATTTTCACTTGTGAGAAGTTGATGGATCCCCAGATCCTTACATGCCTTAAGGTCGACGTCTTCACTAGAAAGGCACCAAATCTTGTCATTCATTCTTCTCTACGTGCTCTCTAGTTTTCCAACCTCTACTTATCGGTCTTACCTCTCTATAGGACTTTCTTCATGGTCGCATGGGTCCTATTCTCCTTCGTCTTCCTTAGTCTTCACCTTCACTAGTTCTTAATCATTCCCAGAGAGGGCACTAGATCGATTTGAGTTGGATATTGGTCTAGCCTTAGCGATCGAACCCCCTACACACGTTTCCCACTTGAATCATGTTGTGTCTGTCCTTGCCACTCCCGAATGGACAATCGCTTCTCCTCTCCTCCAGCCGAGGTTGAAGATTTCAAGCATGCCACTACTCTTGTGATCACTTTCGACACTGCCACCCATTTCCCCAGCTCAAAAGCTTCTTGCAACTCTCTTCCTTCACCCCCTCCCCACCTAGTTTTAACTTATGCTCAGAGATAAATCATCATGGAACTTCACCGAGATAATGATGAGATTTGTTTTTGCCAAGAGCTGATGGAGAAATGTCTGGACTGGCTTCTGGACTCGAGCACGAAGAGCCTTGCACAAAGACACACTGAAGAGGAATTGCTCCAAGTAATAATGGCCCCCAAGTGGCCAGAATCATCAAGGCATTCCTTCCCCTAAATATTCTACGTTTTGGCTATTTTCCAGGGATATTTGCCCAAAATCAGATTCCAAGGAAAAGACAAAAACATATATATTTATGTCGTTTAATTCCAACCAAAAAAAAAGAAAAAACATTAAATAGTTAAACATCTTTTTATAATAATTACGTAATTTAAATATATATAAAATGTATGGTTAAAAAAAAATTCAAAAACATTTTTAAAAATAAACATAGTGTTACAAATAAAATTCATATATATATATATATATATGAATTTTAGCCAAGATTTATGGAATTATTTTGGAAAAAAAGATTAGCTTTTGGCTAGAAAGTCACGGTAAAAGAGCTAAAGGCCAGACCGAGTTTAGGATATATCATTCAACTATGGACCATCTTGTTACATTTAGGAGTATTGCAGAGGAGTTTCACAATACTAAAACCAATCTTTTCTGTTGTTTTGTTGACTTTAGAAAAGATTTTGACATGGTTCCTAGGAAAAACCTTTGGAATAGGTTGGAAGAGATAAAAGTACCTCTCGTGTTGAGGGTTTATGCAATAAGGATGTATGAGAACGTTATTCCTGATTTTAAAAACACTGAGGGATAGTCAAAAGAGATTAAATACAATATCAGAGTCAAACAAGGTTGTCCCTTGTTCCCTACCCTTTTTGGCATATACATTGACAAGTTAGAATATTGCTTGGAAAAAGAAGGTTGTGTCGACCCTACTCTCACTAGTATAGTCATCAATATTCTTCTTTATGCCAATGATACCGTTCTTATGGCAAGGAGTCCCCATGATCTTCAAAACCAACTAAGAATCCTCAAGTATTTTTTCTCCAATATGGGTATGAATGTTAATACTGATAAGACTAAGGTCATGATTATTAAATCCAATAAGAACCCTTATGATACCTTCATATATGAAAACAACAACTTGGAGGAAGTGACTTCATACAAATATCTTGGAATTTATATTCACCACAAGCTCAATTGGAATTATAGCATTGAGAAAATGATTATTGGGGGACAAAAAGCTTAATATGGGCTTGAAAACAATTGTAAATCAGTCGATCTTTGGAGTTGGGATAAGAAGAAACTCCTCTTTGAGACTCTTTTTACACCTGTTATTCTTTATGGATGTGAAGTATGTGGTTGTAGTATCTCTCATGAATCCCGGAGAAAGATAGAGAAAATACAAAATAATATATAACCTATAATCTCAAAATTAAAGGAAATACGTCCTATCCTATCCCATCCTCCCCTTAGAAACAAGCCTCTTCCCCATTGAGAACATGGCTATGACTAGATACCTAATGTATAAGAACAAGTTAAACAACATGGAAGACAAGAGATTTCCTAAAATTGCTTCAAAATCGAGTCATAACCACCATTGACTCAAGCAAGGATGGCATAAATATGCTCGATATTGGCTAAACTATTGGGGAATCATGGAAGACACCATTTTTCATAATAAAAATACTATTAAAAAAAACATCAAATCAAAATTTTAGGAGAAAATGTGGTGTGATAAAAAGTTAGAGGAAAAAATAAAATTAAGGTATTATAAGGATGTAAGTAACCCTAATCTAGAAGATCAAAATTATTTATCTGTTTTTCCAAGTGTAAAGAAAAAAATAAGTATTGCTAAGATGAGAACAAATTCTCACGAGCTCCATACGTCAATTCCTAAAACATCATGGGATGAAAGAGTGTGTCACCTTTGTGAAACTAAGAAGGTTGAAGATGAAAAGCACTTTCTCTTAGATTGTCTAGCCTATACCCATATTAGATCAAATTTTCAAAATATGTGTCAAACTACCAACCTTCCTAACCTCTTAACTCAACAAAAATATGGTGATCTTGGAAAGCTTCTCTTAATACTTTTCAAGCATAGAAAAAAAATTCTAAAAAATCACAAGTAATCACTTACCCTCTTAAGGTTTGATAGACCAATTTGTGTTAGTGGACGTTAATCATCATTATCATCATATGAAAAGTTACTAACAAAAACATCTAAATATATCACAAAAGTATAATGTTTTATACTAATTAAATAATTTAAATATATTATAAAATAAATTACAAACAAACATATTCAAAGACATTTTAAAAAATAAACATAATTTTACACATATATGAAAAGCTACTAACAAAGCATCTAAATATATCAAAAAAGTGTTCTAAGGAGGTTGTAGAATATCTATAGAAATCACTGGAATCAAAACAAAATGACCACCCCTTATCGAACACTGACATAGGTTGCTTCCAGAGTTTTGGTCGCTTTTAAATTTGATTGGTGGGTGTCTACGTGGATGTTTTGTTCGTTTACCTCGAACCTCGAATAGTCTTCACGAACACGTGGCTTTGTAATGCTAGCTCTGTGACATGCAGTGATGACATTAATAATAATTATATGAATATATTTAACACCACACTGAAACTTTAATATCCATAAATATTCCATTAGAAAATGAGAAACAAAATTGAAAATACATACATACAATTTTAACATCTTTTTAAAATTAAACTTTACATATATAAACTTCAAACATCTTTGTAATTTTGAGTCATTGTTAATTTTTTTATTGGAAAAAGAAAAAATAGTACTACTCTTCTAACATGAAAATACAATAAAAGTGAATGATATGCTTGGATGATATCAACTACAAAGTGAAACAAATTCTTGTCATGGATAAGGTATTGATTTATTAGACTTTCATGTTAAGTTTGGACTTGAAGGAAAACATACATGCATTCAAATTTTTTCATATCCACAACTATAAAGTGAGTATTATTAAGTTTTTTTACTTAACTAATTTTTGAAATAATATTTACTTGTAGTTTAGTCTTAGTTTTATATTGATATTTTGAATAAATRCAATGAAAATATTTGTAATAAATTATGTATTTCTAAAATTAAATAAAAATGTTTACATTTTAATTTAATTTAAATCTAATTTAAAGTTCTTCTTTTAGGAAACTGGTTCCCAAGCTGTCATTTCATTGATGTTGAAGCTCCCAAGTTCTCAAAAGAGTTCCCAACCAATTGGGGATGTTCCCAACTAGTTCCCAAGCTCCGAAACTTCGGAAACAAGTTTTAGAGATGTAAAACTATATTTTATTTTTAATTTTCATTATGTTTTGACTATATTTTATATTTTATAAATATATTGATTCACTATAATATAATATTATAAAAATTAATATCTAATATATAGCAACAATAAATCTAATATAAATTAAATAATAATTATTCATAAATATTTATATATATAAAATAACATTATAAAACTTAAATTAATTCAATTATTAAAAATAAAAAACATTGAGACAATATTACTAATAAAAAACCATAAGTATAAAATACATTAATATATTTATATATTTTAATCAAGGTATAACCTAATTTTTAACATAATTTTTTAGAACATTACATGTAATTTATTTATCATATTTTCTTTATTTATAAGTTTATCATATTTTATTTATAACTTTTGCATTAATACATATGGATCCAATATAACATATTATACAAAATTTAATATAGTAATAATTCAAAATTTTTTATTAAAAAAAAATATTATAAAAATCAAATTAAACTAAATATTATAAAACAAAAATACGAGCGGATTGTTAGGATTTAGAGCAACTGCAAGCTAGGGTTTGGCAGTCGTGGCCATAGCAGAGGAAAATATGAGTAATATAACTCCCTCCTACAAACAGGTAGTGATGGGCAGGGGGAAAGGCCCAAGAGGCGTAGGTTTCAAGGCACCAATGACAACTACCTCAGGATTAGAACTAGAAAAAAGTCAGGAAAGGAACCAGGGAAAAAGCGAGCGCATGGGGGAAGAAGCCAGAGAAACTTATAATGTTTCATAAGAAACAATGGGCCCCAATGGGGCATAAGGGCACAACTCGTGTAAACCTAAAACAACAATGATACCCAAGGTGATCCTGAAGGATTTGCAAACACAAGTCTACAGGGATCAGATGAAGATGGATGTGTTAATCCGCAAGTTTATGGGTTTGTGGCCTACAGAAAGAACGTTGTGCAACTAGATTAAATATCAATGGAAGCCAAGCAGAGAAGTGGAACTCCACCTGGGCTCAAAAGGCTTCTTCAAAACAGTATTCATGAACCTGAAAGACAAGGATACGGTTTTTGAGGGAGAAACATACTTCCACGCCTCAACAGGACTGTATATGCGGCCATGGAAGGAAAATTTTTGCCCAGAAAAAGAAACTTTAAAAAATGTAGCTTTCTAAAGCTAAAGAAGCCAAGGAACAAGCAACAAATGAGCCCAAAGATAGCCCAAGTAATAAGAAGGAACAAGAGTGTAGCACAAATCCTACGGACGGAGAAACCAGAGATGGAAACACCCCCATGCAAGAACATACGAAGATGTGGAAATGACTCCAAGCGAGGTAGGTATAGAAGATCTTGATCTTAGAGACCTTGTGGAAGGGGAAGGGATAGATCTCCTGAACATATTGGAACAATGGAAAAGGCAGGGCATAGACAATGTACCAGCAGAGCAACTAGATCACATCCAATACCTGTTCCTCCTAAGAGAGGAAGCCAAATCCAGAGGGCTCAAACACACACACGGGGAGATAGGACACCTAGGAATCAAAGCAGGTGAGGGACAACCACAACTCTCACCCAAGCAGATGAGAAGGAAAAAAGGTAGAAAATTAAACAGCGTAGCCCTACAGGAACTCAGAGCTCTACTGATAAACTCAGGTAAGATCAAGAAGCTCTTTCCAAACTCCCCCCCACATGTTTAAATGAATATTATAACATGGAATATAAGAGGCCTAAACAACTCACAAAAGCAAAGAATCCTTAAAAGTAGGCTTAGGAAGGGACAACCAAACCTCTATTTCATCCAAGAGACAAAATGCACTACAGATAGAATGGAAATAATCAGCAAAAAACAATGGAGCAAGTACAAGATGATGGTTGTCGAAGGCCAAAAGATGGCAAGAGGTATTCTCACTTTGTGGAACCCACAAGTGATGAGCCTAATAGAAGCTAAAGCCATCAGGCACACACTTTCGATTATCATGAAAATCATTGGAAATATGGAGGTGATTCTATGCACCAATGTGTATGTACCCCAGAGGTTAGAGGAAAAGAGGAAAATGCTTCTAGACCTAGAAGACCTAAAAACCCGATCCAACAACCTCCACTAGATTCTGGCAAGGGAATTCAACATCATCATGTCACTTGCGAAGAAAAAATGAGGTACTACGATATTGGATAGAGATGTGGAAGAATTCTCAATGTTCATAGACATAGCGAAGATGGTGAACATCAAAACCAATAATGGATAGTTCACCTGGAACAATAAATGGATGAATCAACATCAGGTAGCAACAAGACTAGACATACTCTTGGTGTCCAAGTCTATCATTCTATAGGGGTTAACCTTAGACTATAGAATCCTTCCCTAGGGAGGGTCTGATCACTGTCCAATCCAACTGAAAGAAGACTTCCAAACCATGTCGAAGAATAAACCCTTTACATTTGAGAAATTTTGGATCGAACACCCCACTTTCAAGGAGAACATCAAACAGTGGTGGTGGGAGGAACAACCAGAGAAAGGGACAAGGATGTTCAAACTCTATAAGAAACTAAAGTACATCATATATAATCTCGAGTGGAACAAGGAAATCTTTGGAAATATAAACCAAGAGAAAAAAAATATTGAAGACAAAATGAGCAAAATCCAGGAAATATGCTTAGCTGAGGGCTATACAGAGTATCGAAAAAGGGAAGAGATCCAGATGACCCAGGAATGGGGAGATAGATGTCAACAGGAAGAAACTCTATGGTGACAAAAGACCCGAATCAGATGGTTTTTTTTCATAGAACAACCATTTCCAGAAGAGCCCACAACAAAATCCTGAGAATTAAGGATCAGGATCGGATCGAGAGAGAATCCCACAAGGAATTGAAAATACTACAGTAAATCACTTCCACGGGATAGCCCAGGAACCCAACAAAGATCGAACGAAAGTGATCCAAAGGATAACTCATCACATCCCCCGTCTATTCTCCGAGGAACAAAATAACAATCTAAATAAACCCATCGCTAAGGAAGAAATTGATCAAGTGATCCAGGAGATGCCCAATGGGAAAGCCCTAGGTCCAGATGGTTTCATAGTGGAATTTTTCAAAGCCTGTTGGGAAGTGGTCAAACATGATGTTTATAGGGTAGTGGAGGACTCTAGACAGTCAACCTCCATTATAAAAGTGCTAAATGCCACAATGATTACTCTAATTCCCAAAGAAAATGAAGCCAGGACCCCCGATTGATACAAAACCATCGCTCTATGCAATGTGGTCTACAAGATAATCTCCAAAGGCATAGGCAATAGATTGAAACCCCTCCTACCCACACTGATTTCACAAGAATAGTTGGGTTTCATGGAAGAAAGACAAATCATGGACAACATCATCCATGCCCACGAGCTAATCCGCACCTTGAAAATCCAGAGGAGAGGGGGGATGATAATACAACTTGACCTAGCAAAAGACTATGAAAAATTTAGTTGGCACTAGATGGTCAAGACTCTATAAGCCTTTGGTTTCTCCCAACACTGGATCAGTTGGATTGTCAGCCTAGTCTCAACAACAAGTTACTCGCTCCTAATAAATGGAGCCCTAGCCAAACCTTTTTGGCCTATGAGAGGCATCAGACAAGGAGACCCACTTTCCCCCTTCCTATTCATTCTGATGATGGAAGGTCTCAATCAAAGCATAAAAAGCACAACAACAGCGGAAGAAATAACAGGCATAACACCTTTCGAAAACTTTCCTACTTCTACACACGAACAATTCGTGGATGACACCTTACTCCATGGAACACCCATGATAAAGAAGAAAAATCCTATAAAAGAATCTTAGAAGAGTTTGGGGAAGCCTTGAGTGCCGAGATCAATCACTCCAAATCTATGATCTATTTCTTCAACACCAACCCTGCAATCCAAAGAAACCCGAAAAATATTTTGGGATTTGAACGCAAAACACTCCCAACCAAGTACTTGGGCATCCCCCAGACAGATAGAGCATACAAAATGGCAAGATGGGAAGTAGTGATCAACAAGTTATAGAAGAGGGTGAAAAACTGGACGTACAAATCCGTCAACATAGCAGGGAGACTCATATTGACCAAGACGATTCTGCAAGCAATTCCAACCTATATGATGTCCATATTTCCTGCCCCCAAAGGGACACTACAAAAAATAAGAACAATCCAAAGGGACTTCCTATGGAGAGGAGTGGAAACAAAGAAAAAATGGGCCCTGGTGACCTAGGAGAAGGTCTGTAAATCAAAAATCAAAGGAGGCCTGGGGCTATAAGACCCACAAGTAACCAACGAAGCCTACGGGGTGAATCTTTGGTTGTAATGGGTCAAAGAAACTTCTACACTGTGGGTAAACCTATGGAAGGCCAAGTATGCTCCAGACATAAACAACCAAGACTGAATCTGCTTTAGGTGCACCAGGGAGGGATCAACCATCTGGAATCTAGCTTGGTGCAACAAAACCTGGATCCATACACAGAGCTTTTGGGAAGTGAGGAATGGTAAAACATCCAGATTTTGGGATGATGCATGGCAACAGGAACCCAGAATGGAAAATTTGGATAGGGAGGAACTCCAACAGGACATGATCGTGCAAGGAAAAACCAAATTCTACCACTACTGGAAACAAGAAACAGATCGCAACAGATGGAGAATCTAGGACAATCTCAGTTTGCAAAATAGAGACCAGAACACAACAATCATAAAAGAGGTGGAGGAGGAACTGAGGAAAAGGAAAGTTGTAGTCTTAGAAGAAGAGGACCAACTAAGATGGGGCCAAAAAAATGGCGGGTAATTGCTCGACATTACATCGCGGACCAGGACCAAGAATATCCAATGCAACAGTGGGATAAGCTTTGCAACAACCCCCAATGGCAAAAACTAAAAATTTTCAAATGGTTAGTACTTCACAACTGAATTCTAACATGGGAAAACCTAAGGAAAAGGGGGTTCATTGGCCCGTCACGATGCCACCTCTGTCAAGCTAAGGAGGAAACAACAAAACATCTCTTCGATGAATGTAACTACACAGCAGATATCTGGGACTGGGCGACATGCATCTTTTGATAGTCCAAAAGGATCTGAAATAATATCTGCGCAATAATCAATAGTTGGAATGAGAATTACAATGAAAATGAAGAGGTGAACCTCTATTGGACTCTCATTCTGGGGATGATCATATGGGAAATATGGAAAGAGGAACCGACACATCTTCAAGAATGAAATCCGACTGAAAGGGAAACTCAAGGAAACAATAATCTCTCTGATAAGAGAAACAACGCAGAGCCACAACTACCAGATGGGAAGAACGCAACTCGCAGGCCAAGACGCCCGAGTCCTAGAACATTTTCACCTAAAAGACAGGCACAACCGCACTCAATTAAGGCGGCTACTGCAACTCCAAATAGGTGAGCGCAACTGGAATCCCCCTCCGGAAGGGTCCCTCAAGTTGAATTTTGACAGGGTGGCAGAAGGAAACCCATGTATGACAGGAATGGGATGGGTAGTCAGGGATAGTGACGATAACATAATCCAGTTGTACGCTGGGAGTATGGGAAATTCAACCAACAACACATCGAAATTTAGATCCCTGGAGATCGGCCTCAAGATTCTAAGTCGTGAAAGGATGACAAATACCATCATGGAAGGTGACTCCACACTGGTTATCAACACAGTAAAGAGACTCCAAAATGGCACCAGATTGGGAAAAATTTAGAGGCACTGGCACTTAGCACACACCCTTCAAAAAATCCAGGAGCAACTACAAATGATGAACACAGTAGAGTTGCGTTGGGTACGTAGGTCATCAAATGGACTAGTGGATAGAATCGCTAATGAGGGGGTTAGCAAGGAAGGACTAGAGCTAGACACTACCTGGAGTAACATCCTGAATGGTCAGTTCATAACAAACTACATCCAACTAGCGACAAAGGACCGTTATGACAACCAAAGTATGGAAGGCCACATCGAGGAGGGAGGCGCAAGGCCAAATGGCGGGCATTAAGGATCCAGGCAGAATATGACTACCCAACACTCAATCACAAGTTACAATGAAGACTCAGACCACATAGCAGAAAGGGGTATGGCACCAAGGTCTTTTCAATAGAAAGAAGTACAGGGGTAGTTCATGGGAAAGTATAGACAACAAGGGCTGTGTAGATAGGAACAGGATGGGAGACCAAGGAAAAAACTACCACAAACTAGTTGGTATGGTACATATGAAGAGAATGCACATTAAGAGAATCACCCAAGGGAAAGAACCTCCGACAAGCCCTCAGAGGATTACAAGGATGGAGCAAGTGGCCAGAGACGCCAAGGGAACCTTTCATACATTGGTTGAACCAAAGGGAAAAGCGACCATCACTAGATGGGAGAGAGAAATCAATGCTAAACGCAAGGGTAAATCTTGGGAGGAACTTATTTAGGAAGAAGACTAGATAACGGACCCAGCGGCTACGCAGCCCAAAGAAAACCTCTACCAAAAAATGATGGAGATGGCATGGTGAAAAAAGATGTTAATAGGCAAGTTGATCTCTGAAAGGAAAGATGACAACTAAAAGGATAACAGGGACCAAAAAAAACAGCTATAAGGAATCCTGAGTCGCGTCAACAACCTGGAATCCAGTACAAAATGGCTAGCTGAAGATTAGAGGGACCAGAAGGAGAAGATGGAGCGAGTGGCAACCCAATTCCACCTATACTCGTGCTATGTCCATCACATGGACATCACGCCAGTGGACAGAAATGGATCACCAACCTGTACTAGAAATACTCGTACGATGGTCAAGAAGGAAGAGAACAAGGACAAGGAGGATGAAGGAAAGAAACATATCATCATTATGGACTAGCGCCTGTTTTAGCCAATGGTCAAGTCATGTTTCTCAGCAAAGGGTCAGCCTCAATTTATGTTTTGTGTCTTTTTACATATATGATTTTGTTTAGATTTTCAAAACTGGATATGGTAGAATTGGGTCGGTTTTCCAAGGTGGCGGTCCAGCCATACCCCTCTGCTATCGCAGAAAATGCAACTCTGAAACCCCTGGTCTGGTTTTCTTGTGAGTGAAACCAGACAAGAGTTATGAATTTGGCGACAGAGTTTTCTTGTAGGTGAAACCACACAAGAGTTCGATCAAGTTTGAAAGGGGTGCTAAACTCTCTCCTATGCTTGTGGGACCTTTCATGGCTATGGAAAACAAAGGACCCATGGCTTATCAACTTCTTCCTGTTTCAACGCACTCTTATCGAAGGTGTCGTGAAATGGTACATCATGCTCGACTGCTCAAAATATTCTTACTTTAGGGATTTGGCGATGGTTTTCATAAACCATTTCCAACTACCCATGAGATACGATGATGACACCGATTTGTTGTCCAACTTTGAGTAGACTAAGGCTGATCATATCTCAGATCACATCTGAGAATGGCAACATCAAAATAGTTTGATTAAGGTACAGGTCCCACCGACTTTCCTGCCGGAGTGGTTCCTGAAGTCTTTGGTACCTCAGTTATCCAAGTACGTTGCGACTTCGTTAGTTTTTTCAGAGGAGGATTCCATAATGAGAGCGCAACAACTCAAACTAATATACTCTCAGTCTGGCTTACTCTATGAGATTTTTCCAGATGAGCCATGGTCCATCCTTAACAAGGCTAGACAAAAGTCTGGACCACATTCCTATGGTATAGTTGGTTCAGCACAAGGAAATTCCACTGATCAACTATCAAATCAATTGCAACAATTGTTGATACAGTAGACAACTTCCAGACAGACCTCCGTTTCATTTGTTCCCCCTACGCAAACGCCAAACGTACACATTGTGTATTTGACGAACTCGAAGGCCAACCAACAGCCCGAAGGGAAGAAAAAACAATGAAACAAGAAGGGTAAGGGGGATAAGAAACCCAACAATAATGTTGGCGAGGGAAACACAGAGAAGAGAAAGTCGAAGTATCGATGTAACCTTTTCATGAAGGACCACCTGACTCACCTATGCCCTAGACTTGCGAAGGCCCAAAATTTATTGGTACAGCAACAGCTTGATGTGTTAACGAAACCGTTTCCACATGGGAAAAATATAACTCAAGCCTCTTTGAGCATGGATGGGGGAAATCAGGGACCCCCCACGTCTTCTAGTAATTCTTTGTTCATGAATGTTTACATGATGAAAGGTGACACTTATATAGCGACCAGGGCACATGATTACAAAATGTCAGAATCTGCCGAAAAGGGTAAAGAAGCCACAAACCCACCTGTTCCTCTCCAGATTGAGAGGACAATGAGAGAAACAATGACACGCATCCTGAAAGGGGCATTCAAGAAAGATTCTCATAATCCAAACATGAGGGCCACCTAGAACTACTTTATGGTGGAGGATTTGTCACAAAACCCTTATGCGATGTCTGCTTTGGAGGTCCTTCAGAGCTTCACTTCACAGAGAAAGGCTCTGTTATCCACTTTGGGATCTATAGAGACTTGTAATCCGAAAACGATCATTCTTGATGCGACCGAATTGAAACCTCGTCTCCCTTGCCACGTTGTGTTTTATATAGTAGTGGCCTACACCATGAAAAATTTTACTTGGAATATTTTTTGTACGGTGGTTGATGAGGGTGCCTCGCCTTACATGATGTCGTTGGTGTTTTGGAAGGCCATTGACCAACCTGTTTTGTCTCTGTCACCTACTCTTCTTACTTCTTTCAATGGTCGTTCATTCAGAACACATGGAATCATCCCTTCTTTCCCCATGCAGTTAGGAGGGAAGACCTTATGCATCGAAGTTGAAGTGGTCGATGCACCTCTCGACTACAACCTTCTGTTAGGAAAGAGTTGGACTTATGCAATGAATGCAGTTGTTGCCACAGTTTTTCAGGTCTTGTTGTTTCCAAACTTGGTTCGAATCGTAACCATTGGTCAGTTGTCCTTCTCATGACCTAACCCTTCATCAGGGGTGTCCATGGTCTTGATTATTGATAACCCTCAGCCCGACATCGTCAACATGGGGGTTGGTTTGTGCCCAACTTTGATGGGTACTTTCGATTACCCGCCTCCTTCCGACGATGTCAATTTTATATCGGTTTCCCCAGACCAACCTAGGGATGATATTTTTCAAGTGTTGTTGTTCCAAATGACTTACTTTCACAATCCGTGGACTCTTCCTTCCCCATCAGCACTGATGGAAGGGACATTGCATCCCGACATGGCTATTCCCTTGTCCGCAACAGAAGTTGTCTACAATAATGTCCAGTAAGCTTTGGCCGACCCCGATTTGACTCTCGCACAAGAGTTAGATCCATTTCTCGAGCCTAATTGGGCTCAAGGTTCCATTGCCAATACTAATTCTTTAGACTTGGTCTTGCCCTCAGATGAGGTGATTCTTGAGGCATTGACTAGTCCGAACAGACCCTGGGATGATCTCCATCACAAATCTTATTTCCACCTAGAGTTAGGAAGAATAGAAGTAGGTGAATTCGTGTTGACTATGACTGGAGACAGGTCTTGTACTGTTAATCCTCTGGCTACGCATGTAGTTTATGTCGAGGGAAATATGGAAACGCTGAAACGATACCTATAGATATCTCCAAAACCCCTGGCGTCATGGAGAATGTTTTTTGTCAGAGTAGACTACTCCCCCGAGGAGATTCGAATCTATACAGACTTATTTAAGAAATTCCATGACGTTTTTTTCTGGTCTTATGAGGAAATTCCAGGCATTGATCCAACAATCGTTGAACATGAGATAATGACTTATCCTGGCGCCAAGCCTGTCCGAAAAAATATTTGTCCGGTGAATCCTCGGAAAGCATAATACAATAAGGCTAAAGTAGAGAAAATTCTTAAAGATGGTTTCATCTACCCCGTACAGTTGACGCAATGGGTGTCAAATCCCATTCTGGTTAACAAAAAATAGGGTATGATTCACGTATGCATGGACTTCCATGACTTGAACAATGCCTTTCCAAAGGATAATTTCTCGACCCCATTCATTGATCAGATTGTTTATGAATGTGTAGGATGTGAGGTATTTTCATTCATGGATGGTTTTTCAGGATATAACCAGATTCATATCAAACCCGAAGACCAACATAAAACAACTTTTATCTATCTGTGGGGCACATTTCCTTATCGTAAGATGCCTTTTGGCCTAAATAATGTTGGAGCTACTTTTCAGCTGGCCATGTACTTTTCTTTCCACGACCTTATACATATAGTCGAGGCTTATCTTGATGATCTAGCATCACGATCTCGCAAGAGAGATGATCATCTTGCACACCTTCGACTAATCTTTGAACGATGTCGCTACTATCGGATTTTCTTGAATCCTAGCAAGTGCAGTTTCTGTGTGACCTTAGGTCGTCTCTTAGGTTTCATAGTTTCGGAAACAAGGATTATGTTCGATCCTCTGAAGGTTGAGGCAATAGTTCAGTTGCCTCACCCATGCACAGTCCCCCAGCTTTAGAGATTACAAGGGAAAGCGAACTTTTTTTGGCATTTTATCACAAAGTATGTTGAGATGACTAAAGGGTTCATGCGTTTATTGAAAAAGGGAGTCCTTTTCTGTTGGGATGAAGCCACTCAATTCTCTTTCGAAGTGCTGAAATGCGGCCTTATGTCTACTCCTCTCCTTTAGCCTCTCAATTATAATAAAGATTTCTTACTATACTTGGTCATTGCAGAGTCTACCATCAACATGGTCTTGGTTCAGGAGGATGATTTTCTCGAGGAGAATGTGATTTATTACCTCAGCCAAGGCCTGGTTGGGTCAAAACTCAACTATTTCCATGTTGAGAAGCTTGTGTTGGCAGAAGGGCATGTTGTCTAGTGGTTCTGTCATTATATTCTGCTTCGCAAGACCATCGTCATTGTCGTTGTGAATCCATTTGAATATGTGTTGACACGATGCATCATTGGCGTAAAGATCAGTAGATGGATTGTAATCCTCTAGGAATTTGACTTTGATTTTGTTTCTGCAAAATCCAAAAAGTCATTGGTCTTTGCAGAACTTATTTCAGAACTTTCGGTTGAATCTGGTGATGATACCCCCGAATAATCGCCTATTAAAGGAGATCTTTTTCTGATCGCATCTTTGGACCCTTAGTATGGAGATATACTAGTCTATCTCCATACTTTGAATTTCTTTGCTTCTGCTTCTCACGACGAGTGTCGATGAATTCTCCATCAGACACGAAACTATCTCATACTCGAAGACACTTTGTATCGTCAAGGCGTAGATTGTATTCTTTCCTGGTGCCTTATGCACGAAGAAGAAGAACTCATTCTTAACGGCTACAACACTAGAGTATGTGGTGTTCATTTGTCTGGGTTGGCAACAACCCAATGTATTCTACGATTTAGTTACTTTTTGCCTATGTTAATCAAGGATTGCGTCGAGTCAGTCAAGAAGTTCCACTCGTGTTAGATCTTTTCTCGGAAGATGAGGGCACATCCTGCTCCCATATTTCCCATCATTGTTGTTGGTCTCTTCACCAAGTGGGGGATTGATTTTACTACATGCCTACCGTCTTCATCCGAGGGGAATCGTTATATCATCGTAGCGGTGCACTACTTCACAAAGTGGGTCGAGGCTATGTCAACAATTAACAATGATGGAGAAACAACAATTGTCTTCCTTTTTAACCAGATATTAGCAAGGTTCATCATATCAAAGGAGATTTCCATTGACCATGGAAGTCACTTCCAGAAAAAAATGATGTTCGGTTAACATCAAAGCTTGGGTTGAGGCAAGAGAATTTGTCACCCTACTACCCACAAGTGAATGGTTAGGTGGAAGCTGTGAATAAGTCCCTCAAGACTATTCTGCAACGAACGATCTATTTTTCCAAGTCAAATTGGAATTTGATGTTGTACTCGGCATTATGGGCCAACCGAACGTCTATAAAGACTGCCACCAGTTTCTCACCTTTTCAACTCATTTACGGGTTGGAAGCAGTCTTTCCTATAGAGTTCCAGATCCTGTCTTTAAAGTTGGCAGTAGAGTTATTGCTAGACACTTCACTGCTTGAGGAACGCCTATTATATCTCGAGCAGCTCGATGAGAAATGTCATGATGCAACCTTGAAAAATGAGGCTCACAAGAAACGAGTCAAGTGTCAATATGATTAGTTCATTCATCCTTGTATTTTCTCTGAAGGAGACCTTGTCCTAGTCTACGACCAAGAAAAGGATCCTCTGGGGGCAGGCAAGTTCAAACTCATGTGGTTCAGACCTTTCATTGTGAAAGAGGTCTTAAATAAGGGCACTTATTGCCAGGTTGACTTTGAGGTAAATTCTTTGGCAGAGACTAGAAATGGGCTCTACCTCAAGAAGTATTACTCGTAGGTAGGTCTCCTGGGTGACTTCTTGTACATATGTATAGTTCTTATACAGTTAGTTTTTTGTCCTTATTTTTTATGGACGTGTCATTATTTATGTCATATTTTTCACTGTGGAAGATGTCAAGTGAATCAGAGGTGTTTTTTGGGTTCGCGGACAGCGCTAGCCAACACACTCGGAGGCTTGCTTCCACAGCTTGGGTGATTTTCACACCTTTAGGCCAGTTTCTATCCTACGGAGGTATCTGTCTAGGTGACGCTTCAAAAAATTTCGTCGAGTACAATGCAGTGATAGAGTTTCTTCATGATGCTTTGTCGCATGTCATTTCTCACCTCTGAGTCTACTTAGATGCTCAGTTGGTTGTGTCCCAATTAAATGGAGTTTACCGCATTTATGATCCTACTTTACACCGACATTTCCTTAGGGTACGTCTCTTAGAACGTTGCTTTGATTACATTACATATATCCATGTTCCTAGGAGATTAAATCAAATAACAGATACTCTAGCTAATCATGTATTAGATTGGCATGTTGCACACACATAAAAAGAAGCACACAGATACAGATGTACATACATTTGTAAAGAAATGTGCAAAGATGATTTTAAGGATAGAAATTTATATTAAAATGTAGAAACATGGGCTAATCTTACTAGTTCTCAATATGTAAAATGTAAAATGTTTGGCAATAGTTTTGTAAAAATATTCAAATTTATAAGGACTTTATATAGTTTCTATAAAATTTTGGCGATTTTTAAGGTAAACAAAAATTATTCTATGGAATTTGGGCGAATCATTTTTAGAAAAAATGGAAATTAACGAATCTTTTTCTGGGAAAAACCATGGAAAATTAGCCCATTTGCGAAATTTAGCCCCTAAAATCATCTATGGAAATGTGATCCATAAGACATAAAATATATAAATATATATATTTCAAAAAGTATCAGAGTACATAGGTGGACACAAACGCCTAAAAAAAAATCATCGGGTATACATTACAGGGACTATGCCCTTAAAATATACAAAAGATCCCTCGTCACATAATGAGTCCATCCTATCTAAGCTTGGGGCCTATTGGCCCTGCTGTAGTGAACGATATTGTTTTAAAAAACGTTGAAAAAGTTGGACCCATGTCAATGGCACCCCAACAACATGAGGTTACATAGATGGCGGGAGATCCTCGATCTCAGCCATGGGAACCTCACGAGTGAGCACAGTGAGGTTCCGCTCCACCCATCTCAAAAATCTCTCAGCCTCTCCGGATGGAGGTCCCCCTACGACTGTTGGTCCGACAGCTGCTGCTCATACTACCTCTGGTTGAGGATGTCGCCTAGTCCTCGAGAAGTTTGTCGGGTGCACTGATCCCACATATGTACATAACAGATACATACTTATCAATACTATGATACATATAAACACGATATATAAAATAAACTACAAATTAAATTAATTAAAACACATGTACCTATCTCTCCTTGCTACTCTCCAAGAGGTATAGGCATGTCTGGTTCTCTGGAAAAGTTGATTTCAGCATTGGAGTAGTCCTCTATCACTGGAATCTATCGTGCCCACTAGTCGAAAAAATTGTCATCAAAGGCCTCTATGGTCCTTCCTCCCCCCTGTCGTGGAAAAAATGTTTCCCATATACACACCGCTGGGAAGGAGGCCACATGCCCCCATACTGTCTCTCTCGGACTTAGACTGGGTACCCTCTCAAAGAAGAACAAGCACAAAATAATATTGAACCCGAAGTTCTTGTTTCTACGCTCACGACAATCTGTAATCTTCCTCTTCATGGAAGTGATCGTGGTCATACTCCAGTCGAAAATTCATGAATCTAGGCACTGCATTGCACAATACAAGTGTGCCTGGGAAGCCTGGTGGACAGTCGCGTATCCAATCAGCCACCCAATGAGAAGTAGGATCACCTTCAGTGACAAGTTGGTGATCTTACTGATGGGCACTTGAGAACCTACTTTCTCAGTTCTAGCCTCTTAGTGCATCCCGATGTAGTCAGCGATGTTGATGGGCCCAAGAGGAAATGTGCACAAGTTGACTAGTTCCCCTCTCCTCGAGAGGCTAGACAATAAATATATATCCTCAGACATTGTATTCAACAACTTCTCTTTAATCTTGAATGCCTCTACATCTGGGTGCCATTAATCCACCAGGGCATTCAGTAGCCTAGGTTGTGCCCTCATAAGCGGACACTGGTAGGACTTGCATAGCCCACAATGTTTCAATGCGACAATGGCAGCAGGGTCCTCATTGACCAAGATATCAATCTCCTCTTGTTCCCTCTCCCTCTAGTGGACATACATCATGTTCTATGACAGTTCAAAAGGGAGTTAGCTCTTGCATTTTTTATTTTTCCCATACTTTTGAGGGTGTACGTGGGATGTTTTGGACACAGTCATGTATGTACACGGGAAAACTCTTTTCTACCCATGGACATACATGGTTTGTCCTTAGATAGATCGCATACACGTAGGGCCTCCCTTTTTTAAGAGGGCGCACCCCCCAAAAAACTAAAAACAATGCATGAAAGATGAATTGGAATGCAAGAGGGATGAGTGTATACTTACTTGGTCCGAGCAGAAGTTCATTTCGTCCTCTGAAGCTCCCAGAATCAACTCTTTTAGCAAAGGGGTGTTTTTTTACCTTTTGGTTAATTTTCAAATTGCAATGGTGAAAATGAGTTGTCAGCTTCTATTTATAGACTTTTTTCGCCCTTTTTGCCACTTTTTTTAACCCTTTTGTCATTTTTTCTGGCTTAAAAATAATTTAATTTCGTTCTTGAGTTTATTATTGGATGTTACGATGCACTTTGCCTTTTGGTTTCGTAACTTTTTTGGGAGATGGGTCACTTTTAAAGGTCCCTTGGAAAAAGTCATTTTTCCAACTTTTTGTATATAAGTTAGGATTCCACATCCACTTTTATCATCTTATTGTCTTTCCCTCTTTGCCATAGGATCGATCCCACTGAATTGTGACATGAAACCATCTTTTTTGATTTAGAAGTGTCATGATTAGGTGGTAAATCCTACCTTTACATGGATTCCTTAGATAGATCCTTGTTGCATTTTGGCATCCATGTTGTCTCTAATGACTTTGGGCTCGAGATTCCTTGTTAGTCATGTCATGATTAGGAGATTGAGCCTCATTCGTCTGATGCATCATCAGTCTTGGCCTCACCCTCGGGACTCCCAAAAATGATCATGCTTTGTTGTCTTTCAAGCTCACTCTGAAATCCGAAAGCAACATCTGATGAGACTACATTTATGCTTTTCAATCTTGTCTGGATTTACTGAGAAAAGTAACTTCTTGGAGTCTTCTTTAATCCCTTTTCAGACTCTCTAAACATGAGAAGATTGTAGAGTGATCTTGTTGTCCTTCATGCTCGCCAAACTCAAACTTGAAGGCACGTCTGTCCGACGGTAGTTTACCCCTTTTTCAGTCCAGATGGTCAATTTTACGAACAAAGATATATTATAGGATCTTTGGTTCGCTAGAAGAGTATTCTTAGGTATAATTTTAACCCTTTTTCGGGCCCAAGGGACTAAATTTATGAAAAAAGAACCCGCACGGAGTCCATAGTTAAGCTCTTTTCAGACTCCCTAAAATTGAAAAGATCGTCGAGTGACCTTATTCTTTCACACTCGTTAAATTGGTCCAAAAGAACATCTAATGGGATGAGTTTACCCCTTTTTCCGGCCTATAGATTATGGAGGAAAAAAGGTACACCTCGGGAGATTTGTCTCGCCGGGAGATTTCTCTTCAGTAAATTTTATACTTTTTCGGGCTAAGGAGACCAAATCTAGAAAAAATAGTGAGCCCATAGTTAAGCTCTTTTCAGAATCCTTAAAATTGAAAAGATTGTCGACTGATCCTGTCTTTGTCACACTCGTTAAAATGGTTTTGTATAGACATATTTTCGATGCTAGTTTACTCATTTTTCTAACCGACTAGACTATTTCTGAAAAATGAACCTCAATGGAGTCTTCTTTTACGTTTTTTCAGACTCTCTAAATGTGAAAAACCATCGATCTTACTTTCTTTGGGCTCGTTAAAATTACATTGAAGGGGGTTTCATCATTTTTTGCTAATCACATTTGCATCTCTGCATCTTTGGCTTAATTTCGGCTCCATGTTGCTTTCAACTGAACCTTTGAAGCATGCCTTATACGCAAGCCTTGTAGCACTTTTCTTCTGTGACCTGACACCCTGACCCATGGAGGAATTTTACCCGAGTGTCCTTTTCCTGCACATGTCTCCTTTCTCTGATCATTAGTGTGTTCCTTGCGACTAGAACTAGTATGCTTGCGACACGCGTTCCTCCTTTGTAACGTAGCATTCTTTTATTATTTTATAAGTTATTTAAAAAATTGAAAAAGACAAAAAGATAAAATAACCCAAAAAGAGGGGACGGGAAATATATATTCTTTTTGGCAGCACAATGAGTCTCCCTTGAGAGCTATTGTGTTCTGGTTATGTGTTTGGTCCCTTTGCGTCTCTAGGGGCTAAGGTGGAAGAAGAGTACTAGCGTTCACTATGAAGTAATTTTTAAATTTTAGAATATTTTATGGTGATTATGAAGTAATTTTTAATTCGATTGAATTTTTTGAAATCTTGTTGATGTTTAATGAAGACCATTAAATTTTGAATTTTTTGAAATCTTGTTGATGTTTAATGAAGACCATTTAATCTTGGTAGGAAAAAAAGGGGAAATTGAAACGACATCTGGTCCTAAAGGGTAAATCTTATGCTTATTTCCTAAATTTTGAAATTGTTCTTATAAGTGAAGTTCGTGAGACTGACACATATTTAGAATGCATGTTGGAAACAATAAAGGGATATCCGTCAAGATTATTTCAACTCGAAATTAATTTTCTATTCAGTGTTTTTAAAAGAGTTTATATGCAACCCCAAATTAAACTTCGTAAGGTCACTGTGTATTTATAAAATTTGGAAACGATGACCTGAACTATCGCTTAAAAAAGAAAACATCTAAATATATCACAAAAGTATAATGTTTTATACTAATTAAATAATTTAAATATATTATAAACAAACATATTCAAAGACATTTTAAAAAATAAACATAATTTTACACATATATGAAAAGTTACTAACAAAGCATCTAAAGATATCAAAAAAGTATTCTAAGGAGGTTGTAAAATATCTATAGAAATTACTGGAATCAAAACGAAATGACCACCCCCTATTGCAACAACTACAATATTGAAATTACTAATTTAATTTGTGCTAATAATTATATGAATATATTTAACATCACATGAAACTTTAATATCCATAAATATTCCATTAGAAAATGAGAAACAAAATTGAAAATACATATATACAATTTTAACATCTTTATAAAACTAAACTTTACAGATATAAACTTCAAACATCTTTGTAAATTTGAGGCATTATTATTTTTTTTATTGGAAAAAGAAAAATAGTACTATTCTAATATGAAAATACAATAAAAGTGAATGATATGGTTGGTTGATATAAACTACAAAGTGAAGCAAATGCTTGTCATGGATAAGGTATTGATTTATTAGACTTTCATGTTAAGATTGGGCTTGAAGGAAAACATACATGCATTCAAAGTTTTTCATATCCACAACTATAAAGTGAGTATTATTAAGTTTTTCTACTTAACTAATTTTTGAAATAATATTTACTTGTAGTTTAGCCTTAGTTTTATATTGATATTTTGAATAAATACAATGGAAATATTTGTAATAAATTATGTATTTCTAAAATGAAATAAAAATATTTACATTTTAATTTAATTTAAATCTAATTTAAAGCTCTTCTTTTAGGAAACTGGTTTCCAAGCTCTTATTTCATTGATGTTGAAGCTCCCAAGTTCTCAAAAGAGTTCCCAACCAATTGGGGACGTTCCCAACTAATTCCCAAGCTCCTGAAACTTCCAGAACGAGTTTTAGAGA